>BMAW01023826.1:49648-387414 GCA_019974015.1 Nephila pilipes | reverse complement strand
CCAGGTATTCAGGATAGCTCAAGCACGATCCTCAGTTTTGTAACGTTAAGTTTCGAAATGCATTCGAATTTTAAATAACTGAACTACATTTTCCTTCAAAGAGAAGAAGAATGCGATTTCCCACTCAAACTCATATTTTTCAAACTTGATTTTTGAAAAATTAGTAATTAATAGCGTCTGCACACATTTATATTTGTTCCATACGCGTAAGTATCAACTGTACATTTGCACAGATACTTTTGATTACTAATTATTTGAAGATTCAAATTTAAAAAATATTCATATGTGTAAAATCCCTTATAATTTACTTCTGTTAAAGGATAATTGAAGTACATGGAATTAAAATCCGGACATTTTTCGTAATCTTAACAATATACAACTAGGAATTTTACATAAGCTACCCTGAAAATCTGCTTTTCAAATTACATCAAAAAATATTTATGTATGGTACATACAAAGTTAAAAATTATTAATCACAAAAATTTACAATTCTATGAAAATATAAAATTCAAAATTTAATATATTTCATCGCCTGCATATTGTCATATATTCCGTAAGTTTTTTTACAAATCAGTTAAAAACCGCACGTCATTAGCAAAAATTATGCTGAACATTTTGATGAATATAAAATAAAAATTTTACTTGGAAGCAAAGCTGAGATGCTAAAACTTCGGTGTACAAAAATTATGAGCATATCTACAATACTTTCTGAAATAATTATTTTAAAATTCAGTTCGAAATTTGTTCCTTATATATACGTAATATTTAATAAAGCGTCAACATAATAAAGTAATAGTTTGATACATTCACATATTATTAAAAATAGATATAAGTGACATTATCGCAAATGTTAAAAATTTTATAATTTTAAATTCAATTATAATTTTAAATTAAATTGTACACTGTTATCATAATGGCGTAGAAGATGTAAAACTTACATCTGAAATAGATGGAAAATGCAATATGCAGTGCCATAATCTTGAACAGATTCGGCATATTCACTTGATAAGGTAGAGTCAGCCTTAAGTACAATTATGTTTATTACAATTATGTTTATTTGTGGATATGTGAAATCTGATTTATTTTATACATGAAATACAAGTTTTGAATAAATTGATTTTTATGCTAATGTATTTGTTTTAAAATATGTATTATTTATGTGGGGTGTGTATTATATTGAAATATCAAACTACCCAAAATTATATCTGATTTGTTCTTCACTCTAGTTTTTCTCAGGATTTTGAACAGGTTTTGTCATTATTCTTTGTACTTTTACCCTAGAAAGACAATTATATAATTGAATTTTGATCTAATGCATTAATGTATAGTTGATTTTAGGTGTATAGACCTATTTGCAAATGGACTGAGATTATAGTGAAGATGATTTTACATATTGTGAATATTTTGACTGAACTAAGACATACATTTTAGTCCTTTACGGTTTGGGAAGCAATTTCCTAAGCAATTGGTGTTGCACATACATTGAGAGAAAAGTTCTGTGAAAGTGAGGTGGTTTTACTTTGGAAACCAGACATACCCACAGTACAAATAGAGTGCATTTGAAATTATATAATCCGCTCTGGTCATATTTAAATTTGGAAATACCTTGGCATTTGGAAAAACAGTTTCCATCCTTTCTATAGGATCAAAACATACATTCTGCTTTCTGCCAGCCGACATTATTTTTCTATAAAACTTCCCAAGAAATTAAATATGATAGTCATTTCATGTACAGTTTTTATTGCAATATAGTACGAGACATGACACTGTATCCCGTCAACTTCACTGAACTAAAGTGTTTTAAGTGTTCTGTTATGAAAAACAAAATTAAAAGGGAAAAGTTTCTCTCGCTGCCCGATTTGTAATAACTGATATGTATGATGTAGTTATGAATGACAATTTTCCGCTAAAAGATATAATACGAATATGTATTTAAAGTTTGAAAACACTAAAAAAACGGAAAAGGGAAAATTAAAATGTGGGTCGAAGACGGTTAGAAATATTTTGACATTTTGAAGATTATATACCCCATTAAAATTTAAAATTATTTATTGAATGTCAAGTTTATTGCCTTGGCACAAATGTGGGTGTAGATTGGGTATTTCGCTTAGAGCAGAGGTATTCAAACTTTTGTACTTTGGGGAACCCTTTGAGCTTACCAATACCTTCATGGAACAGCCTGATCAAACACCAGAAAAAATAGGATATCAAAGCTCTTTATCCTGATCAAATTTACAAAATTTTTATTGCATTTCTATTTTATCATATTAGAATCGTCTTAGTAAGATTAATGAATGGTAAGGTGGCTAATGGTTTTTTTTTTCTGAAATATAGCCTATGAATATTAAATAAAAGCAACAATTTTTTTAAATATAACAAATTAATGAAAAGTAATTTTTTTAATGACTTGGCCGTGATTGTTTCTTATTGCAAAGTATTCTTTCGTTTGGAATAATTGTTGAAATCTGCAACCTATTGTCTTCTTTAGCATCCAATCTGTTTCTGTATTTTGTTTTTGTCGCAGCGTTCAAAGAGAAAGATGATTTTTTGCATATATAGGTTAAAACATGTAATATTAGATGTCTCAACTCTTTCGGCAATTTCATGATATTCTTTTCTAATGTTAATCAAAAAATACATAATATCAACTTAACTTAATTTTAATTTCAACTGAGCGCATATTAATTTGATATATCAATCAAACATATATACACTCAATTGTTTCTTTTGTTGGGAGTTCGGAGGTTTTCTTCTTTTATTGGGTTTAGTTTAGTTTTTTTTATTAACGTCATGCTAGAAGCAACACGGGGGCTATTGGCAACGAACCTCGTAATTTTGAACTTCGGTTAAGTGACGAGGACGACAACTGAGCTGGCACCCCCTCCCCTATTCTAACTTCCACACCACAGAAACTTCTTTTATTGGGAGTTCAGTGGATTCACATTCTTGAGAAGGATTTGGGATCGAAGATAATTTTTCATTTTGAACAGGTTTCAAGAAATGTTTTTTGCAGATCTGATAAATGTTTAACCAAATTAATTTTTACATTTTTATCAGGATCAGCGTTACCATCCACTGAAATAAAATGCAAATTACCAAAACATTTCATATTATCTTTCAAAATAGATTCTGCTTAAAATTTGAATTTTAAAACAGTGGCGCTAATTTTATTTCATACCTTGAAAATAATGAAAAAGTGTGTGATTCTTCACCTGATCCAAAAAAACCAGCTCTAATATGTGACCTAATGCGTCTCGATGACTGTATTTGAAACATGTGACTTTTACGAAGTTTAAGATTTTGTTTTATACTTAAAATATTTATTTATATTTATTTTTACAAGCAAACTGCTTTTGAGAATTCAATCTTCTATAAAAATTAAAATTTTTGCTGAAATTCTGGCACTTTGATTAAGCAAATAGTCCCTGAGAGCAAATATTAATCATTATTTTTTTTTCCAAACATGCAAACAATCTTATATTTTCTTAGTCTCTTATTCAACAATGAATATAGGATACTTTTTCCCGGTTAAAATCGTAATATTAAAATTAATTTTTTTTTTAAATGACAGAAAAAGAATTTTTGTGTTGTTTGAAGCAAACAAAAAATTTTCAACTATTAATCCACCAATTTTTTTCAAGCTATATTATTTTATTCTTCATTTGTTGAAACACTTTTATTGAAACTCAATAGATCGGGCTAACACCTTCCAAGTTCTGATGTGAATAATATGAACTCCACTTCTGCCTGCCATACAAGATTCCCCCAAGGCAACGAAATGGCTTATCAAAGCGCCCGATCGAGTCGTAAAAATGCCCAACCCGTGAGGGTTGTCGACCACCCGCGTCTCAAGAGGGGAAAAGAACAGGAGCTTGTTGATTTTTCGAAGAATTTGTGAATGGAAAGCGAAAACTTTTAGCGACCTTTAGATGTGCTTAAGTAGACCGCTTTCGGAATAGCTTTACACAAAAAAGTAAAACGCTTGGAGGGTTAAAATAACTCGGTGTAATTTGGTAGAGCACGGAGTTTTATTTTATTCTAATTTCAGTTTAGATGAAGTATCTGGGCATGATCCATATCATAAACGTTATTTTGACTAAACATCTTTACTTCTCACTTACGTAACTGAACAAAGTCGTGTATATGCATTTATAAAAACATTCTGCAGCGCCCCCTGTCATTAATAATTATCATTTTTCGAAGGGCTTGAACATAAAGCACATAAGAATCATAGGATGCGCTTATAATGACAATTTAACATTTGTAAATATTTATGTAAACTATATAAATATCGATATATTTTAATACTTACTAACAAATTATATTTCTATTTCTAAAAATTATATGCCTTGAATTAATATTTAGAATCTCAGAAAATTTGCTGAAATTTTTTTCGAATATTGTTATTCTAGCAATTAATATTTATAAATCCTTAACTCTCCGTTTAAATCACATCCTTCTTGAACTCAAACTAACATTATTAAAGATCTTGAACAATTAAACAAAATTTCTGTAACACTTTCACAAATCATTTAGGAAGGATTTGATACCCTTAACACATATCATTGAACTATTCTAACCTTCAAACACTAAAACGTGAAAGACAACGTTTTGAAGGAATCGCTTATGAAAATGTGAATAAACGCATTGTGTTTCGAAATTGGTTATATAAGCACTAGTCTGGATCAGCTGATATAGGCCCTTATTTAAGAAGAATGTTGGCCTTGAAAATTTGAAACAAATACGTAATTTTCGGATGGTTTTTTTTTTTTTTTTTTTTTGTCATCTTATTTTTTTTTCCTTCTAAGAAACGAATCGAGTTATGAATAAATATTGAGAAAAAAACACTTAAATGAATACTTATCTTAGAATAGTAATTTAGTCACGGTTTTAAATTAATGAACAGTAACAATTTGGGTTTTAAGCGCATGAGCAAAACCTGGTCAACCTGATCTAAGCATTCGTTTACATTGTAGTTTAGATGTAAGAAAAGGAAAAAAAATGGTTTGACAAGAAGGTGGGTCGAGAATACAGAAAAATCGTTAGGGTACCCCAGTGGTGCGTCACCCATGTTTACACCAGAGACATTAAAAGGTATGGGACAGAAAAAAGATCATTAGGGTAACACAGGGTCAGGATTTCCCTAAGCTACTGAAGGCTTACATTGAAGGTAAGTTATAGGTTAAATACATATGGTATTTTCCCTTTACAACTATACCGTACTTTTTCATTGCAAAATTGGCACGTTTTGCTTGTCCTTTCCATGTTACTTGACTTTCTATAATTATTACTTCATCTGCACATTTCAGGAAAAAGCAGTTTTAAAAAGGCAAGATCTCTTGTACATACTTCATCAAAACTGAAATTTTAGTTCCTATAAAACCAATCTTGCATTGCTTTCAATCTTGGTGCTTCAATCTTGGTATATATATATATATATATATATATATATATGAGTCCTATGTTCCTTGACTTGAAAAATAATAAGAACCAAGTTCGTTAGATGGAGCAAAATACGTTTTACCAGAACAAAATGTTTATTGAATAAAAATATCGCCAAATTTGGCATGCACTGTATACTTCATTTTAACCCATTTTCTGTTATATTTAGTATTACTGCATGAAATTGAATGTATACGAATATATCACAAGTACTCAGAGAAACTGGGGAAAACATATGAGCGTGTGTGTGTGACGGCGAAAAATGTCTTTTAAGTTGATTTAAGAAGTATTTTAAGAGGAATTCAAAGCTTCTACAGGCTACTAGACTTATTCGTTACTAATTAACGTGCTTAAAATGCTGTCGAGATGTATCAGTACTTCAATATTAAAGAGATAAATTATTTTTCAAGGGGAACTCGTGGTTAAAATTAAACACGTTCTGCATAATATTCTAGATTGGTATAATTGAATAAATGCACTAATATCGTTGAGAGGTTGCACAAGGCGATATAATTAAATAGTAACGAAAGCAGAGCGGATCTGAGTGACATTGAGAATTTCATATTAAGAATTTATACAATTTACGCTGCATTACTAAATTGAAAATGACAGCTACCCTTAGAAATTATTAAAACCCATTGAATCGTGCATGTTACGAAAGATTTGCTGAAGACAATAAGAAATAGAGAAGAGAAAAAATTTCAAAATTTCTGTAACATGTTAATTATTTAAAATTAAAATTGTGTCAATTGTTTTAATTAATATTAACCTAGTAACAATTCTTAAATGAAATATTTCGAAGGAAAATAAATACGAAATTGTTATCACAGTACTATCAAAGATTTTAATGAAATGTCTGTCCCTTTTATTTATCACGATGAAAGGTTTCAGTTAATTGAATAACTTCAAGGTAAGTAATTTTTTGCAGTTTCATTCGAAATATATGAGGAGGGGGGGGCAAAACTACCAGTGTTAGGCATTTGAAATGAAATGGGGTAACTCTCACCGTAGTGATCCTTTTTCCTTTTTCTAAAAAAATCACGAGTATGACGTCATCCTCATCAATGCTCACAATCGTCCTCATAACTTTTTGATACATCGAGAACACATTGGTCATCTTTGCAGCAAATTAACCCTCTGAATTTCATGGTCGAAATTGCATCAAAAACTCTTCGGGTTTGTTTTTTTTTTGCATGTATTAAACATTTACATAATTGCGAATTAAAATATGCACATGTTTTTGCAAAAATGGATTTTGTTTCATAGATTTTAGATCTCGAGAAAGTATACGCTTAGAAAAATAAATTTCAGATGTCACCACAAGTGAAAAACCAAATTAGGGGGGGGAGGGTAGTAAAACGACGCTTGTTGGCGAGAGAAAATTGTGGTTACCCTACATGTAACGAGGAGAGGAGTTTAGTTTAGTTTAGTTTTTAATTAACGTCGCACTGGAAGCAACTCGAGGGTTATTAGCGACGGACCTTGTAATTTTGAACCGCGGTCAAATGACGAGGACGACACCTGAGCTGGCACCCCGTCTCCTAACAATGGGGAGAGGATTTGGCCGCGTATTGGAAGGGACGCAACATGTATTCATGTGTGAAAGGTAGGGGTGAAACGAGCTCCTGGGATATGTAAAAACAATTGCCTCTACAGATGGGCTATAAGCATGGAAGATAATAGAATACAGACTACACTAAAGGAAATGAGAACATTTATCGCTTTTATTTTGATTATGATTTTGTTGGTTTGAATTAACGTTGTATCAAATTTATTAAAGATGAATCTTGTAATTTTAAAACCTTGTCAAGTAATAAGGACAACACATGAATAGGATCTCCAATTTCTTGAAAACATTATAACTGTTTACAAGCGACCACAATATTGCATTGCAACAAAATTTACAACAATAAAATTCAAAAGAAATCGAGTAAAACGTTTTACTATAGGGAACTATAAATGTAAACTGTTAAGTGTGAAATGTCCAAGATTTTCTTACCATGCTTATTATTGAATACAGAAAAACTAACTCTTCAATCTATACAAAATAATCCCTGTTTTTAAATATTTACTAGAATCCTTTAAGTAACAAGTAAATGTTTAACTTTTAGCTCCAGTATTTTGCACACGAATTTGAAAAGTTTTGCTTGCGATGTCTAGACTAAAATCAAACTCAATAAATTTTCCTTTTTGCTACACCGTGAGGTAATTTCTTTCAGTTTGACTACAAGACTTTATTTAAGTAAGCCCTTATTAAGTAAGACTTTATTAAGTATTAAAAAAGTGCTATTTCTTGAAGATTAACAAATTTAGCAATTTCTTCTATTTAAAAGGTATAAATTTTAATACGCGTTATGAAACAATGTAATAATTTTATAAACTTATGAATAATTTATTCAACAGAAAAAAAATTGATCCCATCAAAAATAACAAATTTTTGAAATGACGAAAAATTTCCAGGGAGCATTAAATTATAGCAAAAGAAATCATTTGTGAGATTTGTGCTGTGTATCTGGTAACACTGTATGATTAATATCTAATTTTTAAAATACGATAAATTTGATCTTTTAATTCACTTTTTCTTTTCTGGTATTTTTAGACCAGGGGTAGGTAGTCATTTTTAACATGTGCTAAAATGCTGCTGCTTTAAGTAAATGGCGTCAAGAAAATGGCAGTGTATAAAATAATGGACACTTAACGTTTGGTTCTAAAGATTGACATTATAATACATTATGATTAAAATAATTACGTTTAGTTTGCTTAAGGTATATTTACATTACTACATATTTAATTTAATATTTTACCATCTGCTTACATTATAACATTCGAACAAATTATTATTTTCTTCTTTAATGTTTTATTGTTTAGTCTATTGCAATATTTAATTTAATAATTGAATTTTATTGCAGAATCGTCTGTTTTTATTCTATCTGTCGCTAACGTTGGTATCATTTTTGTCCTTTGGAATGATTTGCATGTGAAAATAAAAATGCATTATGAATTAGATTAAGGTATTTTTTTTCCTTGATAAACATTGCATCTGTGGAACCTGGGGCGTGGAAGTACGCTTATTTTACGTTAATTAATATTCATTTTCATTAACTCCAATTTTTCGAGAACTTAATAAGATAAAAAAAACATTAGCACATGTTAAAATGAAATAAGTATAATTTTTTTAATGTTTTTATGAAAGGAACAGATCATAACATTTTTAAACTCAAGGGATTAGGTAGTATATAGGAAGATATTTGCATGGGCATTTGCTATTCATATAGGTATATATTAAATAGCTATAACTTTTTTTTACTAGGAAGTGATATTTTTACACATTTTGTTTACACTCTCGCCAATATTTAAAAAAAAATTTCCATTTATTGATAAACATAGTGCAGAGCTTGTTAAATTTTGTACTGATACAACTCAATTGTTATTTCTAAGATAATATTTCATCATACTATAGTTCAAAATTATTATTTCCAATCATTAAATATCTTGAAAAATTATCATCTGATATTAATGATTACTATTAAGATTTGATGTACTTTCTACATAAAAGTGTCCTTTCTCTCATATTGGTAATTATTCCCTAATATATATGACCCAGAGCATATGACTTAAATATATTGACAGTATTTATCTTCCGAAAGATATTTATAGAATTGAGGTAGATTATTTTCTTTGAATATTTTCAACGTATAATTACTTTGTTGATCAATCATTTCTAACTAAAGATTTTGAAGGAACCTCTACACTTTTATAGCCACATAGAGTTTGAAATATAGTTATGTCTTTTACACTTGCATCAGGATTCGTAAAACACAGTTGTAATTGTAATTTTTCGTGTAAAAATATATTAACCCGCTGACCGGTTTTAAGACAAAGGACAGATCACCCTGGACCCAAGGATCGTAGTTAGCCGACGCCTACCTTAGGCTATAAATAAGTTATTATATTTCAGTTTAAATTCATTATGTACAAAAGCTCAAGACTTAAAAGTATAGTAGTATAAAAAAAAACTATTCAAACAGCTTTCTGTTCACTGAACACGCGTAACTTCAGTGCTAAAACGAAATATGGAGTTCTCGTATTATTTAAGGCCTCTATTATAGAACAACATTTTTTTCTTAAAATTACTGATACTTCCCTATTATAGTGGTCCCCGACGATGTATCGTAAAGTTAGGCTGTAAAATTATAACCAAACTTTTATAGTCTTAAACACCCACGTTATTATATTATCGCCATGTTGCTTATTCTTTAACATTTCCGATTTGCATTGGGTATATTGTTTGTTAACGTTTCTGATTTCGTATTTTTTTTAAACCACTTTTTTTTAAATATACCGTTAACTATCTTTAATTTACCAAACAATGACGTGTATGACATATCATTTTTTCAAGAACGAACAAATGCGTATGCGAAAATGGCTAGGATGCGAATCTGTATGTTAGCATAGAAAATATTTGGTGGTTGAGGGTAAAAAGTTTCACAAGAGAACTCCATGTCATAAATTTCTTCAGCAGTTCCGCGATACTGGTTATAATTACTTTAAGGTTTATGTAATGTTTAAAATTTAAAAATGTTTTTCGCTGAATTCTTGAAAGCAATCCCAGAAATATGACCAATAACATAGATCAGGATGTCACAAATTTAGAAAAATATTCTTATGAAATATGTACAAATTATTCGTTGGTTTGTTATTTATTTTTACTTCTCTTTCTCATGCTCTTATCATGAGCGTGACGACGACCTTGTCGAAGTCTTAATTTGGCGAAGGGCCTCTATAACAAAGAAGAACCAAAGGTTTAAAAAGAAAAATTGAGCTCATTAGGAAATGTGTTTTGATTAAAATTGTACCTGGGTATAATGATTTGATACATATATAATATAAGAAATAAAATAAAATTAAATTAAAAGATACTTCAAATAAAGCGTTACACGTTTTGGAATGTTCAAATAAAACAACTCTTGTTCATTCACATAACTGTAACTACATGTGTTCGGGTGGCCATGTTTTTATTCACCATGTACTCGCGTCCATAGATTTTACGTTGCTCAGAAATCTTCAAATAAGCTATCTTTGAACTACATTATTATTGTTACTGAAGCACTTGAGAATGGGGTAACTCATAATTCTTTTTTTCTATGAAGTTTTCGAGTAATATGTACTTAGTATCACAAGAAAATGTCACTATAATTTTTCCCGACGTTTTAACTTTATTTGGAGCATTTGTATCCGAAACAACTGAGTATTCCGATTTTTGCTTAGTTTTATTTAGAATAGTGAGGAATACATATAGACCTCCTCGATAGCGACAACTCCATAGAAAAGAAAGACGACAATTTGACGCTGCAGCAATCAATATGTGAATCAGTGACACATTTGATTTGGCATCGTTAAACAGAAGGAAAAATCACAATAGTAACATCAACTCGAATTATCAATTCTATCTGTCAAAATAACAAATATTTTATGTATTAAATCGTATAAATATAAGTAAAATAACACTTATACTTTTACACATTTAATGTTTCATTGTTTAAACTCATTCAGTGGTTTGTTATACTATAATTTGTGTTCAAATATGACTGTAAAAACAAAACAAAGAAAAGATAAGGTGATTATACCATAAGAAGTATATTAACTTTAGAAAAATGCTGGAATATTAACAAAAGTGTCTATTAAATCATATAGTAAAAAATGAATGGAGAAAAGTTTAAAATGCTGCTACTTAAATTAAAAAATAAAATAGGATGATAAATTTAAGTTTCCTTTTTTCATTTTAATGAAAACAAAATAAAATTTACTTTGGAGATTTAATTCCCCTCTCAGGAGAAAAAAGGAAATTATTAAATCAATTTTTTTTTCATAAAAAAGTTTCCTGTAAGCTTATTTAAGAAGTTCGTCTCAGAAAGTAAGGATTATTCAGATTTATAAGAATTCAACAGTTTTATTTATTTCAAAAAGGGAGATTAGTTACATTCTTTCAATATTTTACTTTTTTTTAGAAAGAAGAGAATATTTTTTCGATAACAAGTCGTTAAGTTTGTTTACATTGCTTAAATTTACTTTACTCACCATAATTTTATTTTTCATTCGAACTTTATTATGCTTTGATCTCTTCTAAAATTTTAATTTACTCAGAAAAATTATTTTTAGTTTGTTTTCTACGTTAAAGTATACATATTTAATTTTTCTAAATTCCTATAAATTTATTTTTGTAATTATACGAATCTGAAATTCTATTTGGGTTCAGGAAAATTGAACTAACTTTTGAAGGAGAACTTTGGTTTCAAAATCAAGTCCTTTTTCATCTTACTCTTGATGAAACGTCTGCTTTATCATAATTACCCGAAAAGAGATTTTCTTTTCGATCAAAATTGTAACAAATACCAAAGAAAATCGCTCCGTTTTACTTGAAGATAAATATGAATATCTCTTGAAACAATTGAAGCTGAAGAGTTTCCGAATTTTAAATTAAATATTGAACGAATGTGACAGACATTTGTTATCAAGATTATTAAGTACTGTTATGTGTAATTACAGAGGCTTGTGCTTTACTACGCGTTTTATTTTTATGTACATATTAGAAGGAACTGATTGCCTTGCTTAATCTCTAACTTTAATAATGATATTTCTGAAATAAAAACACTTAATATTTTCCATTAAGAGCTAAGATATCAAAATGAAGCCCTAAGTTCGTACTGAATACTATAATTAGAAATACTTGTTTTCTTGGTGATTTCCTTTTCATTATATATTTGCTATAACGAAATATTGTTTCATTAGAAGCAATATTTGATTATTAATTTCCTTTGAGTATATTTTGTATAGAAAAAGTTTAAATAATTCAACAGTCTATCGAAAATAAACAAGTGCAAAATAATCTCTTTATTTAGATGTTAGAAAAGTTAGCACTAATTTGAAATTCCCTGGAAGATATATAAATAACTTGAGAGATTTTCGTAGCACAGAAGCATTAAGGGTGTATAGACAAAATAACGTCTATGTATTGGAACATCAGAAATGCTTCAAAATATTAAAACTAGAGTGAAATAAAACTTTGTGATATTTTAACAAAGACTGAGTTATTGCGTTTCGAGCAATCAAGAAATTATACGATTATTAAAACTCTTTTTCGGTACAAGAACACGAAAATTTTGATGCTGATAAAAATTTGGTCAACAAAGAACCTTACAAGGTTATCTTTAGACAGCTACGAGCTGCAATGAGATGAAAACGGCCAGAAATTATTGGTTTTTGGAGAATGACAATAATGTGGTACATCACTCCTTGATCGTAAGAAAATACCTTGTCAAGCACAATGTTACCACTCTGGAACACCCTCCCTATTCTTCTGACCTACAACCAACAGAAATTTTCCTGTTTCCTCGGCTGAAAATGAAATTGAAGGGGGACCGTTTTGCTAATTTGGAAGAGATTATGGTAAAAGCGATGTAGCAGTTAAATGAACTTTCCAAAAATGGAACCAGAAGTATTCCAGGAATTTTTGAAAGAGGTACATGTGTAATATTTGGCAACCCTTCTTCTTGATCTAAGAAGGGTTGCTAAGCTAATGTTATCAGAGATAAATGTACTCATGAAAGAGACGATGGAACGGAAACGAGTTACGAGCGATAGATGGGGAAGGTGTTTGCCAAAGACTGACTCTATATTGAGCCTACTGATCTCTTATAAGTAAGATGGAAAAAATCGGTGCTACAATAGAAACAGTAAAAAAAGTGTTTAAATGCAAGAGAATTGTAATTTTGAGGAATACTGTTAAATACTGTAGGTAATGGTAGGTAAATCACCATTGATCCATTCTGGGTTGCTAAATTTCAATAATATGACGAGATTAACTTTTATGTCATCTAGAAGACTTTTGTTTCATGTACAAGGCTTTGAATTTTTTGTACATCAAATACCGTATGGAAGACGTTCGTAAGAATAAACTTCATTTTGATTGATTATTCAGGTACATATAGTTTCCAGTTCCTTCCACTAACGGTCTTATATGAGGGGTGCTCTAAGTTTCGTCATTTTTTGGAAAGAGCAGATGGTACACCAGGTGAAACGAACAACGCCACAAGAATCCACAATTTCTGTTGGTTCAACGACCGAAGTAGTGTCTGTAGAGGAGGAATGACGTATGAAAAGAGAGACGAAGAAGAGAGTGTAGGAACCTGTCGGCGTGCCCAACATTATTCCAGGAATATATGAAACAGGTACATGTGTAATTATTCGAGCATAAATCAGGATGGCAGGCAAACGTGTACTGACAACGTGGTCTGCAATAGAAATTCCTGTTGTTATCCGGTATGAAAGGACACGTGGAACTAGTGTGTCCATCATACATAAACACCTGTAGACTGTGTATGGTGAACAGGTCATGTCTCGATGGTGTTGAATGTACAGTGAAGGAAGGTACAGTGTTGAGGATGAAAATCCAAGTGGGCATCCCTCCACATACATGAATGAAAATAACTTTGATAGAGTACAAGACATTGTGTTAGTGGACATAATGGTGTCAGATTTGGCGTCCATACTGAATATTGGTGATACTCAGGATCATCCAAAACAATACTAAGGTGGAGCTGGCTGTGCGACAAATCCTTGTATCACAGGGCTTGGAGTTTTACCAGAGTGGTTTCTTCAAACTGGTCGCACGCTACGACAATGTCTCAATGGCGTTGGCGACTATGTTGAAAAATAGTGCCAATTCAAAATGCCTCATTTTATTTATTTATTAATAATATTTTGGCAATAAACTTTCTGCTCGAAGAAAATGACAAAATTCAACTTTCAGAACACCCCACTTACCACCTAATAAGAATCAGTTTATTAAAGTTTTTATTTAATATACCGGGTTTTTTTTATATACTAAAGTTATAGATTGTTCTGACGAAATCAAGTATCAGAACAAATTTGAACAAGGAAACGATATACATCCTCCATCATGTTGTTAATGTCAAACGATGAAGTACTAACAAAAACTCTAAGTTACTGGAAGTAAACTGTATGAATTGTAATAAAATTTTCCAATAACCATACAACAATGCATATTTGTGTGTGTTCCAGTGATTAGCATTTTATAGAAGAGGGTATTATGAGCTAAGCGTAAAAGATGAAATTAAAAAAAAAATTGTAAGCGTTTTAAATAATATTAATTTCGAGATTTTGCTTCACAATTCTCTATCTCATTTATATGAATCATATTTCTGTGTTACTGTTACAAAGAATAAAATGAAAGCGTTTGTTACAGGATAAAGCGTAGAAGAAAATCATTTATTTCCATCTGAACTTCGTTCGGTTCCTCTGAAATCCTTCGGTAATTAAAATGCACTTTTTTTAAATATCAAACCCGACTTAACTCCCTTTGCTAACAAATGGTACCGGAAAAAGGCACTTGTAGTTAAGGCGAAATCTATTTCCATCAAGAATTACTACAGTTCGATCTCATCTCTTACCCATTACTCGCAAAACAGACAATTCAACGGCACCGTGACCAGTGAACTTGATTTGATATGCGTTTTACGGATTTAATCTTGCTTCGAATAGATTTCCTCCAAGTTATTAGGGTCAATCAATTTAATTCATTTGTAATGAGAACCTATTTCGGTTTAAATAGCTATGACACAATCACAGTATAGACGCTGTTAGTGAATTCTCTTTATCTATTATCACACACATATATATACTGGAATTTGTGTAAAATACCGCCAACTATAACTGTTGGTGCGATTTCATTACGACTTATACCAATAGTTTCCGCAATTTTAATTCGATTCAATACAACAACGAATACGCTCTCTTCACAGGGAATCCATCAAATATCAACAATATATAAATTTTAGTGGTAGCACGTGGTACCTAAGGACTCTTTTATGAACAAAGGCTGAACAAGGATACATTAATCTATGATGTGCATAGCGAGATAAATCATATATCACTAATATAGTAAAATTGTAAATAATAGTAATAGAGGAAAAACCGCACTCTTTCCTCTATTGGCGGAATATTGCATCATTAGGCGACAGTTTTCTAGTTGGATGAAAATTGTTGACGGGATTTTGCACAAGTAACGTAAAGGTAAATGGAAATATTCAAAATATTATTATTATTAATCTCCTTACGTTATTTGAAGTTAATTGAGGGTATTGTCTATTTATTATAGCTTGATGTTAAAAATGGATAACGGGAAAAAGTTAAAATTCAGTATAATGAACCACAATATACTGTTTACAATTAGTTTTTTTTTTTTCTTCCTCGAATTAATTTTAATTGAAAATTAAAGAAAAAAAGTATTATATTCAAAGAAATATTTACTTTTAAAATACATTTAATAACTA
This sequence comes from Nephila pilipes, assembly GCA_019974015.1. Classification (NCBI taxonomy): domain Eukaryota; kingdom Metazoa; phylum Arthropoda; class Arachnida; order Araneae; family Nephilidae; genus Nephila; species Nephila pilipes. The sequence goes on along the minus strand of BMAW01023826.1, from coordinate 371,620 downwards.
CTTAGTTAAAAATAACAGTTAAATTCCAATTTCTAATGGTCTCAATGTGCAATTTCGAATTTCGTGAAAACAATGTAAATAATTTAAATATTAAAATTTCTTCTTTCTTTAAAGACACATTTTGTCCTTTCTGTTATAGCGAAGCTTTTAATGGACAAGGGAAGTTTTCACACCCTAAAATGAAGAAATAATTTCTCTAAATAATATACAACTTCCAAAGAATATTACTCATTAATATATTTATTAAAATTATTTACACTTAGAAATAGATTATGCATTCGAACTACATCCTTCAATAACTATTCCGGAAAGCATTTTAAATTGTTTTCTAGCAATTTTTCCGCAACTGACATTTTCAAAATGTTTTTCAAGCCACTGTAAAATTACACATACGAAAATGGGTTTTTTAAAAAAGTACATTTTTTGACGACAGATGATGTTGCTAAGGTAATTTCATAATAATATTGTGTGCTTACACCTGTTAAATGGAGCCAAAACAAATTTAATTCTGGTTCATAGGTTAGCTTTGAAAGTCATTAGCTTCCAAATGAAGATATTAGGGCTGCCACGTCGAATTGTAAGCTTCGAGAAGACCTAGATTCATATTTACACATAGAAAAATCTGGTAACTATTAAAACAATAGATTGCTTCCAGTGATCCTGCTCCAAAAAAGGCGTAAACTGTCTCATCGGCTGGAAATTTATGGAGACGATTTTTGGATTGCGAATAGTGTCATAATCATTGACTTTTACGGAACTGAAAAACCAATTGGTGGAAAATACAACTTAACCCACAATCCATTCCAGACATGGGAACTTTTCTTTAGTGGTCATAATTGTGGACTCGTGGCCGGTAGTTTTCGTCAAGTCGTTGGTTTGAACCCTTATGCCACTAAAGACCCACTTAATATAGACGGCGCTGACGCACGTTAAATATGTCGAGACTCGAAGTCTTCCCGTGGGAGTGATATGGAAGTATGGAGAGGAAGGTACTAACTCAGATGTCATCCTTGTCACTCGGCTGAGGCTCACAATTACGAGGACCGTTACCAACAGCTCTTGTACGATGTTAATAAAACCAACCAATCATAAATCACCCCGAATCTATTACAGATGAAAAGTAAATTAACGTTTCTTATGTCAGATTTTACAGCATTATATGTTACAAACACCATTCGAAAAGATCCAATTATCATTCATCTTTTGATGAATGCAATAATAAAGTGTAGTAAATTATGCAAGAAGAATTCCATTAGAGCATCTATAGCATGAATAACACATCGTTATTGTAAATATTCCTCCATGTCTGATAATTATAACGTAGTTACCAAATCACGCATTATATAACACTATTATCATTGGAAATGATATTATATTGCATGCAACGTATTAAATGTATGAATGAAATTACATGGTTCTATTGTTAAATTATATCCCATTTACTTACGGGAATTTAAACATATTACATATCATACATTAATCCCGGGTCGCCACAAGTGAATATAACACTCAAATTACAACTATTTGTAGCATTCAGAATAGTTAATGCGTTAATTAGATCCCATTAGTGTAAGGGAGATTAAATTTCACGCAGTCTGAGCAAAAAAAAACAATAAAAGTAAAGCATATTAATCCAAAAAAGTAGTAATAAAAGTATTCTACGCATCCACCAGGAAAAATTCCTGAGTAGGAAAATAATTCACTCGCACAAAAATTAAATTTTATTTAAAGTGTTTTTGTAGGAGAAAATGTGTAGTTAAAAAAATGTAAATAAGATATTGCGTTTCATACTATGAAATGTATTATTACAATAAAAAGTAGGTTTGAAAAGCGTGTAACTTACACCTAATTTCTGATGTGTACCCTGTTCGAGAAATCATTAACTCATGACATTTTTAAAATCTATTTCAAAGCACCTTCAAAACTACTTATCGTGCTTTCAGCCTATTCATATCAAGGAAGAACCTTAGAAGACTTGACGCAATGTAGGACATTAATCACAAAATAGTTTTTAAAACAATGTAATGTTTTCTGCAATATGCGTAATGTAATTTAGAGTGGAGTTTTATCAGACTTTTTCCTTCAACTAAATCAGTGGGACTTTAATAAGACGTTGCTTGAATTGAGAATTCTACTCAAAAAAAGAAAACGTGACTTATGTAGATGAGAATAGAATTATTGAAGTGTAGTTAATAGGATTAAAGAGATGCATTTATTCGCAGTGAAGCGTTTAATACAAGGTCTGTTGTTAGTAAAGAGGGAGTGAATAGAAGTTATAAACGAAGTCATCATAATTGTACCTACGCTGAATAAAAGGATAAGAAATAAAAATAATTAGGGTTTGCTAAAGGTCAGTGAGTCAAACCCTCATTTAAAGTTCTGAGGATTGGGAGATTATTGGATAGTATCAGTTAGATGTAAAATTATAATATTAAATCCTTAGAAGAAGATGTAGGTAAATTTTACAACAAGCTTAGTTAGAAATATCATATTTTGATTGTTTTTAAATCCTGATTTGTTCAAGTTGAATTACTGGTTGGTTTGTATTCATCTAGGACTGTGTTGATTAGTGATCCTTTACATATTGATAATAATTGAAGGAGAAAGAAGTATGTGTTTCTGATTATACATCAGTCGATAAGTAAGCAAATGCTTTATTCTCTTGAAGAATTTTATTTAAATATTTACAAAACCAAAGAAATAAGCAAAATTGAAACATTTTTAGGTAAACTTAATATTACACATGAAAAGTTGTACTATATTTTGTGAGAACTGCTCTTCTCAGAATACATTTCATATTAAAAATTACCATCACACTTTTATGATAATATAAATTTACTATCAAATTATATATAATTGCATAATGATTTAATTCATTACACGTTTAATATATACGGATGTATATATTAAACATGTATATGATCCTTCTATGAAGAAAACTAGTGCCTGAACCAGGAGTTAATTTTTCTATAATCACATACATTTAAACTACACATTAAAATATCAAACTATATTTATATTTAATTTACACGTAAAGAATACTGATATATATATATGATCCTTCTATGAGGAAAACTAGTGTCTGAGCCAGGAGCTCATTTTCTATAATCACATACATTTATATAAACTATACATTAAAATATCAAATTATATTTAATTTATACGTAAATAATAGATTGATTACTGTTTTTATTCTAACAGAGAAGTTCACAAACTACGGTTATGCGCACACTTAAAAATTACGCGAATGGTCAGTAGGGCTTTGAGATCAAACCTGAAAATAAATCATCTGAAGCATATCTTAATTAAAAATTATTTCTGAAAATACTATCCAAAACGTACTTAAATATAAAACAAACAATTAAGATTGTTGATATATAGCTTCATGTAAATGAAAACAGTAAGTGATTTTTATTCAAGCCAATTGAAAAAAGAGCTCTCATATTTCAAATATCTTGCGAGATAAATAATATCGGAAGGAATGACAGAGAATTTCGGATATTTACGTGTCTTTTTTTTTTCTTGAAATATAATACCAAAATGTATTAATTTCTGCCAATGCTTATTATTTTAGCTTAAAAACTGTAATAATTTAAAAAAATTTGAATATTGCCATGCAAATTTCCTCCTCCTTTGGGGGAAAAATTGAAACATTAACGCTCTGTACGGTGGAAAACAAATTCATGAGCATTTCTAGTGACTTTCACAAATGTTGGAAGTAGATACGACACTCGTTATCTTTTTAAGAACATTTTTTATATGATAGACTAAATGATGCTACTTATTTTCTTTTGTAATTATTCTTTTCAGAAAATAAAAGATACGTTGATAATTGCATGAGATACCGATACTATTGTATCAGAATTAAAATTAAGAAGTTTTTACATGAGATTTATGAACATTTTCTGCACGAATACATTACTTTTGTTCATTTTTCAACTTATTTTTCCTGAAATTTTAGAAGGATGAAGTAAAAATACGGTGGGGATAATAAAGTTTTCCCTCTTACTAAGAAATAACCAAAATACCTAAAAATTTATTCTGCATATTAATTGATCCTTACGCACATAATGTTAGATACATTATATAAATTGCACTCTCTATTGTTGAACTTCTGTTTTAAAAAACCGTAGATAGAAGTTAAATATGATATCGTAAGGCTTTAATAATTATCAAGGGGTATCAAAGAGTTTAAATTATTATCAAAAAAGAATCGAGATAGAAACTTTATTATTCTTAAGATTTTCATTTATTATTCTTAAGACATCTCTACATAAATATCAACTAGAATCATATGTTTATCTCAGTACTTCTTACCATTTTGAAGGCTGTCACTGAAGGAAATTTTTTTAGCTTTCTATTCTCCAAACTAAGGGTTATTTCAATCTACAGCTTTCAATCTCCAAGAAACTGAACAAAACAACATTAATAGCTGTAATTTAATACATTATATACGAAAATCGTTCAATATGTCTTTAGGTATTTCAAGAGGTGGTGCTGTATGCACCGAAAATTGTTTGTTTTTAGTAAGCATCTTGACTCACTCTACGGCTATCTCAGTCTCAGTTATTCATATTCGAGATCATGACGTAGTCGCGGTAGCCTAGTGGTTATGATCGCGTATTCACAGCAGACGACTTTCGTCAAATCCTGGGCTCGAGCTTTGATGTCATTAAAGACAAACTCGGAGCCAGGACTGATGACCGTTAAATCTGTTGAGGCTCAAAATCATCCCTTTGGCGTGTCGTGGATGTTTGGAGAGGGAGAAAACAGCTCATGTGTCTTCCTCGTCACTTGATCGATGCTCAGGTCAATAGCCAAAAGCCATTGTATTGCTTCTAGAGCAATGTTAATATAACTAATCAATCAATCGTGATCATGACGCCTTTCACACCTTCAAAATTCTGCGTCATAACTTTTCCGGCCAATGAAACCATCTTCGCCGTTTTTGAAAACGATTCACCAGAATCAACCCAACATTTTGATGATTGCTTAATTTCCGGTGCATAATGAGAAATTCAGATCTCACCGACGGTGACAACTCGAAGCGGCAGCAATCAAATTTTGATGAACTTTGAACTTATGAATCAGTGTCAAATTGGTTTCGTCTCCGTTTAATAAATGGCAGCACCCAACAGTGACATTAATTTAATATCACTGTTGGTGACAGTACTTTTCACAGTACTTCAAACACAAGTACTTTTTGAACCATTCTCGTACATAAGGATCAGTTAATAGGAAAAATAAATTTTATCCAGATATATCAGTTATTTCTTAGTAATAATTAAAATTTTACAATGCATTCTTGTATCTTATGAATATCTCTAACAATTGAAACACATAAGTTATTTTGCAAAACTGGAAAATATTTCCTATAAGCTTTTTACATATGTTGTCACATCAAACTGGCTTCCAAGAAATACTGAAAGAATAATTTTTTTCTTTTGATATCTTTGTGCAGTTTTGGAAAATTTATTACAACGCCTTGCAAGATAATTCATTTTTAAAACACAGATTCCAAAATTCATCGATATTAGATAAAGTTTTATTTAAATAATATTTTATCCAGAAACGAAAAATCTAGAAATGTAACGTTCAGAAAAAGCTTTTCGAACGCATAAATAGTAATGATAAAAATATTTTATTATTTTAGTCGTAAAGGAAAGTATTTTTAAAAGTAAAAGAATGTAGTCTCGCTGGTTAAAAAAAATAATCGCCATATTTTAGAAAAGCTATAATGAAACAAAAAAGACTTTTGTAACAAAGTAGCGAAGTAATTGGGATTATTAAAAAGCACAGCTTGAAGTAGTTTAAAATATTTTGCAGTTCTATATATTTATTTCTATTTTAACTGTAAGCTAAGAACAAAACTTTTGCAATTCTAATATCAAAATTCCAATCTTAAATTCTGATCTTTCAGATTTTATGGCGCAGCAAATAAAACACAAGTCCTGGAAAGATTCCTTTTAATTTGTGTAAATTAAAAAAGCAGACTAAAAAATAAAAATTGGGAAATGAAATGAACACCAAGAACATAAATAACATTTATTTCACAGAAAAACATAAATGAAAGAGAACAAGCGTAGGAAGTCTTACCTTCACTGAGGGAAAATACTTTTACTTCACTTTTCTTTGAGGGAAAATATCTTGCATACAAGCAAAAAATAACCTAAAAGAGATTAAAATTTTTAGAATTATTTATAGTAGCATCTATACATACGTAAAGAAACAAATGTATGCTTTGCCTTAAATCACCAAAATATTTTTCTTTTAACTCAAAAAAAAAATATTTCAATTTATTTATAATTTTTATGTACGGTACTTGTTTATCGATTTGTATAGAACCTGTATGAATTTTAGAAATGTTATTTTGGCCTTTTGGCAAGAAATTCCAATTATCCTATTCTAAGCAAATTTTTCGGCGAGATTTTGCTACTTATGAATTATTATCACACTTAATTTCAAGAAATCAAAAACGAAATAAAATTTTAACGAATCATATTATAAAAATCATTTAATAATTTTTGAAAGAAGTTATTGTAAGATGCGTAATTTTCCTGTTTCCATTTGCCAAATTGTATTTATTTTCAGAATGATTAGGTTATTTTTAAAAGGAAATTTCGTTTATGTCTACTCGGAGGGAACATATATATATAAAGAGCACATTTTATAAACACAAAACATTTTAAAGATATTTAAAACAAAAACAACTAAGTGAATAAAAATCAATTACTTATAGAAGTAACCAAAAAAATCAAATTAAAAAGGCATTTAAAAATCAACCGAATTTTTCTTACTGAAATAATTAAACTCTCTAAAGTTTAAGACTCTAAATAAATTTCTGCTCATTTCTTTGTACGCCATGTATGTAGTTTTAACACACGTGGTATGCTGTATTAGAAATATTTTGATCTTTTTGTTTTATCTTCTAAGTTTTTTTTTAATAATTTTTTCATTTTCGTTATTCAAGCATTTGGTTCTTAATGATTTAATTCGAGCATCTTGTGTGTTTTACTTTTCTAATTTAACTTTTAGGCTTTAGCTTTCTGATTTTGTTTGATTTATATTTTTGGTTTTATAACCATTTTTCAGCAATATAGTTTGCGAATGGGGAGATTTTGGCCAATAATTCTACATAAACCTAACTTAACAGTTTAATGCCTGTAACAACGTTGTACATTATATATATATATATATATATAAAGAGAGAGAGAGAGAGAGGTAAAAAACCACGAAAGGTTTTAAGGGTTTATGAATACGGACGTGAAAAAAATCGAAAGTTTCAAGAGTAAGGACGTGAATGGTGGAGGTGAGCAGTATTCATCATGTTCCGCACACCTGGAAGTTTAGAAACCGTGAATGTTTGGATCAATGAACAAAGAGGTTTCGCTCTTACAACTAGAGAGTGTAGTACCACTAAACGGTTACTCTCGGCTTTCCAGTAAATTGAGAATTTTAGCTTCAGATTAATTGTATGCTGCTTTCATCGATAATTCTGCAAACTATGTGCATAACTGAAATAAATAATTCTGAATTTATTCGGAAGTGTTACGTTAGCTGAGGTGGTTTCACTTAACATGATAATCTCTTTCTGGTGCAGACACACAATTAAAAAATATTAATACAATCGTTAAAAAGAAGTTTTTTAACAGGAAAATATGGGGAAGAAAATATATTTAAGTAGAGTATTATTTTAGTAATTATTTAACTAATAATTGCGGAACTTCAATGTACATGTTTTACAGTGAGATTATTTTGTACAAATATTAGATTAAAAATAATGAGACTAAAGTTTTCATCACTTGTGTTTCTTAGAATAGATCATATTTTTCAATATACATTTTATAATTATTTTCATTTGAAATATAATATTCAAAATATATTTAACAATAAGAATTATCTATAATTTGTAACAAACGTTTTGAATGCTACTTAAATTCAATGTGTAAATTATTTTATATATTTTTATCACAGTGTACAATAAACAAATAAAATAACGGAAAAGCAAATGATTTTTGGAAAATTTTTGGTTATTTTTCAACGTAAAGTCATGTTTGCTCTTTACACTTTTTCCAAGCGATTTTCCAACTTTTTCAAGCCATCTAAAGTAAGATTTTTGAAGGTCCTCCCAATAGGCACCTGTTTAGATGATGACGCTTTCCTTCGACGTGAATCGCAGTCCACCGAGCCATTTTTTTTTAAGTTTGGAAATAAAAAGAAGTCACCAGGGGCCAAATCTAGTGAATAAGAGGGATGTTGTAATAATTCGAATTTTAATTCCATGATTTTGGCCATCAAAACTGCACAGGTGAGCATTATCTTGATGGAAGAAAATATTTCTCTTTTTCAAATGAGGACATTTATCCTGATTTCATCAGTGTAAATGATTCCCCGAGCATGCCAAAAAACCAATCATCTTGCCGGCCATTTTTACCGTCTTTGCTTTCTCCAGAGCCCGTTCACCTACAAAACCCTACTGTTCTGACTGCTTCTTTGTTTCTGGAGTGTATTAAGTATATTCACGTTTCATCCACAATTATGTTTCAATGCAAAAACTCGGCAGGATTATGACGAAAAAGCGCCAAAATAGCCTCAGAGTCGATCACACGATTGTGTTTATATTACACTGAAAGCACTGTGCCATATACTTCATGCCCACCACGCCAAGAGAGGACTTTGAACCTTGACAGATTGAACACGCATCAAAAACCCTATATGGTGGACCTTTCGTGACAACAAGACTCAAACCAATGACTCGACGGACACGATCACCACACCCCCGTGTCTACACTCTGTAGCTCTCCATGACACTTATTAGTACGTCGTTTTTTGTAATTATGATTGTTTATTCACGACACACTAAAACGCAACACGAGGGCTTTTTGAGACGGATTTTGAAACTGGACCAAACGACGAGGATGAAACCCCACCTGGCTCCTCTCATTCCTAACTTCTTCAACACGCAATTGCCGACTTGAAACTTCGCCAGATTTGACGTAGATTAGCCTCACTGCACAGCGGATCTTTTGTAATAAAATAGTAAGAACCACGACTACACGAAACCAATGTTTTTGAACTAATCTACAAATATTTTTGGAGCCTACTTATATTTATTCATTTGCATTAATTCCCAAATAACTGTTACGAGATATAATAAATAAATTGTATATTGTATAACTAGACATTTACTATATATATATATATATATATATATATATATATATATATATATATATATAATTTATGACTGTGTTTGTTTAAACTTTACAATCTTAATTTTATGAAACATTTATCAGAAACAGAATTTTAATCGAATTAGGAGTTTAACAAAGAATTTTACTCATTTCAAAAAACATTAAAAAATAATATTTACCACAACTTCGTATGAATTTGGGTAATACTTCATAACTTCTATTATTAAGGATTATTATTATTATTTAGTTATAATTTATTCATAATACACCTAGAGTGAAAAATTGCGATTTTGACTCAAGGTGGTTACATAATACTTTTGTATAAATTGCATAAATATTTTTCCTACAAAATCACATATTCTCGTGAAACAAGTAAGAGAAAATTCTTGAAATACAAAAATATTATTTGAGATTAAAACTTATCCATAACTAAATATAATAAAAATAATAAGAATGATGAACCAATTAAGAAGGAAGTTTAATTACAAAATTAATAAATAAAATGCCTTTTTAAAATGCTTAGGTGTTTCATTTTTAAACTAGTTTATGATAAAATGACTGACATATTTCAAAAACATAAATTTCAATTTATAAAGATAGTTTTCATTTGAAATTAGTAATTTATATCTCTCACGTAATTATATTCTTAAAAATTTTCTTATTCTCATAATATTCAGTGGTTTTACTTAATAGAATAATATACGAGTGATATCGTTACAAATTTCTAATTTTTATTTTAAGTAACAACATACGAAGAAACAAAATATCCACATCTCTTCGAATTGGATTACATTTATGAATTTTAAGTATATTGGGCGTTTATTTCTTAAGACAATTAAAAAAATTGCAATTAATAATGCAATTACATTTTTTTATCAAATCAAAGAATACACACATTTATTTTTGCATGCATGGAATATATAATATAATGAGACATGCAATAAATATTTTTGTTATGTAAAAAAGGAAAAAAACGACGAATCGTTCATATCATTTTTATTATTTTATTGTTTTAATAAAATGCTGTATTTGTACATTATTCAAAAAGAGTTTTAGTATAAAATACTAAATATAATGCTTACGAATCCTCTTCATGGCTATAAAAATGTTTTTCCAAACTAATGTCTGCAACATTTTTTACTTTAAATAATTTTTATTTCATTAAGTATGTATCACTTTTAATTTATCAACATTTCTATTGAATAAGAGTATGATAAAATTTTTGTTGTGCAATAAGTCTTATTTATATTTCTTAAATTTCGTAGCTTCTTTCATTTGAAATGAAAAAAAAAATGTTGCATGTTCATTAAATGAACTGGAGAAAATTCGAATGCATTCTTTATTTTCTTGCAAAATGTGTGGTGCTAAGAATATAAACAAGTAAATACGTAAAGATTTTATCAGTAATTAAATACAAATTAAGAAACATTGTAATTGATATATTTGTTTCATTAAATTATTTTTTTTTAATTTTTAATTTTAGTGGGGAACACATTTTTTTTTTTTTATCTTCCTTTAATTTTCTTTCTTTATCGCAGTATTTTCTGAAAAATATTGAATCGTAGAAGACTAAATTAGAACATTTAACATTTACTTTAACATATTATTTTACTAATTACATGTCATTTAAGTGTTAAGAGCAAATTAATTAGATTCACTGTCTTTTGTGATTACAGTTGTGAATGTCACGCGTTAAATTTGAAGTTCATAACTACGGAGAAAAAAATAATACGTGGGCTGAAATAATCCTTTCAACAGAATCAGACGATTCTAGAATTTCCTAACATTAACAATTTCAGGCAATTAATTATTTTGTTGCTTCTCTGAAATGTAGATTAATTTTTGAGATTTTTTCTTTAAAATTAAAATAAAACTCAATTAATTACTTAATGTTTCGTTTAATATATTTTTTTCAAAGTACAAGTATAAAATAAACATTTTGAATTAAACGTGTAAATATATTTTATTCAGAATACTTTGTTTGATTTCAGCACAAAATGATAAAATGAACTATGGAATATTTTCAAATTTAGCACTAATAGTAATACATAATTAATTAATAAAATCATTACATTATCAAACATTAGAATTATGAAACCTTTATAGTTCCTCTTCATAAAAAAATCTTTTCACAAATATCAATTTTGTGCAACTGAATTTAAAATTTTAGTAACAATCTTCCGTATTATCATTTAATTTTTTTTTACTTTAAGATTACCTTAATTTTCTAATCATGCATAGACTTCATATTTCAGTGATCAACTAATTTATATAATTTGTTAATTTTTCAATCAAATGCTTTATGTAATTAGTTATTTTGTCAATCAAATACTTTATGTAATTAGTTATTTTGTCAAACAAATACTCAATATAATTCATTATTTTGTTTCTCATTTTTGATTCATTTTCAATTATGTGTTCGATAACAGTTAGATCTTCTTAATATTTTCTTGAATTAATTCAGCTAGTATCTTGAATCGTAAGAACTTTCACCAGAAAATTCTGAATACTATTTAAGCAACATTTATGATACATTTATATTTCCTACTATGCAACGATCAGCTAAATATTATTGCACCATTTGTTTAAAAAAAGTCAAGTTAAAAATCAATGAGCATCATTTGATTTGATTTGATTTATAATACAATGTAATGAAAAATATTCATTCCACAAAATACGAAAATATTCTGTTTCAAATATTTGTCATTCGAAAAAATTATTAATAATGGAAATTTATATTTTAGAGAATATTTTAATTTATTGAAAACATTAATAATCCTTTCAGACATTTTAATCTAAGTATCAATTTAATACTATGGTTAAAATCTCCAACTATTCAATCTACTGTAAAATTATTAAATATATTTATTTCTTATACATAAGGATTGAATAGTTTATTGTGGATTCTAGAAATATTAATTCTTTCATCCACAGAATTTTCAAAAAAAAAAATTATGGATTAAAGATTTCTAAATAATGTTACGAAGATATAATTTTCAGTGTAATTTTATGAAAATTATCAAAGTATTCTATATAAATTGACATTAATTATTTTTCTTTCATAATAATTTATAATGTTTCAATACATTTTAAAATATGTTAGGCAACGTAAATTTAAAATTTCTCCAAAATCATTTTCACAACCGCTTATTAAAGACTATTCTAATATTTATTACAGAGTAAAAGCACCAAAATAAAATCTCATCAAAAGAATTATCTTCCGTTGGAGAATATTAAATTATTGTCTTCAACTATATGCAACTCAGAAAAACAAACATTCTTTTTATCTCAAAAAACAACTCGATTTTGCTGCTGTAGCGTTTTATTTTTTAAGTAACATTTTCAAATAAATTTTAATTCTTTAAGTATTACAACATTTGTATTTTAGTCACTTAAATTTTGAATTATAAAAGTATTTTTAATTCCGAAAAGTAATTATCATTCATTGTAGGCTAAGCTCACGCTAGCATAATACAACCACGCAAATATTGTAAAATGTGGTTTTGTGCGTGAGCGGATAACTTTACCTAACCGGATCCGAGTCAATACTAAACTTGTAATCTGGATTCTTCTACAAGTCCCTTCCCAGATGATTACTCCCCACTAATATTAAACCATCCAATCTCTCATTCTCTATTACAAATTTCTGACTATTAAATTATCCGCAGTTTATAAATGTCCCCTCAATCTTCAATGTCTGTAATCTAAATCACATAAGTCACGGTTCTCAAGAAGAGGTTTTGAAATCAATGAACGTCATATATAACCCCTATAGATTAGTTGTAAGGAAATATGAATGATATTTCTATTACAAGCTACAGTTTTTTTTTTTTAATCTGGTAATAAATAAAAAAGTTTTGACTATTGAGGCGTTTCTTTTCAAATAAGTCTCGTGTTAAAAATCTCAAACTGTTTTCCTATTGTTTACAGTTAAAACCTTTACTCGCAAATGTACGATAGACTCGAAACTTTTTTAATGATTTCTTATTTGTGCATGTTACATAGTTTTACACTATCCTAGTGAAATGCTATGGTTTATTTGGCTCCTAAAAACTATCCTTGCTCGAAAAGATGTAAATCTGCTATCTGCATACATATGAGGCCATTAAAGTGAATACTAGTTTTGTGCCTCAATTTTCTACACTCAGAAATTGCACCAAACAACTGGAACCACTACATTTGAAATATCGTACCTATCTCACGTCCTTCCGAATCGTAAATCATCCCAGTAATGATGTTAGCCATCGGAGCTATTCAGATCGAAATTTTTCTCCGTGAACTAACTCGGCAGTTTTTTAGTCAAAAGTATCTGTGATCCACTGGAATAGGAAGGTTTTTAATGGGTGACATGAAATCTTTGAGTCACATCGAGTTTTCAAGTCTCTTTTTATTTCCTCTAGCATTGCACTTAGAATAAATATTCATAAAAGCGAAGAGGCGTAACTGAACATTTCACATTTTTTTTCGATTGTCGTATATTTACGAGTTCTTTTTGCTTTGTATATGTAGGGGAATCGTAAAATTTTAATTATTTACTAAGAAATAACCTAGATATCTGGATGAAATTCATTCTGCATATTAATTAATCCGTATGTACTTAATATTTTACATTACTACTGTTTATGCTGTGTGTGTGATTTGTTTAGTGTCAGAAAGCCGTAAATTGAAGTAATTAACAGTATGGAGAAAATTAAGAGTTCATTCTGCTGAGTTCCATTAAAATGACCTTCGAAAGGTCAAACACCGATGGGAGAAATGATGTTTTATTCTGGATAGTGAACATAACGAGAAGTCTTAAGAATAATAAATAAAAATAAAGTTTCCATTTCGATCATTTTTAATAATAATTCAAATTTTACAGAACATGGGGGTAGTAATGGAACCTTTACGATACTGCAGTTTATTTTAAACTACGACTTTCTGAAACAAAAACAGCAATGTTAGCAGCTGTAATTTACAATATCTCGGACATATGGCTCAAATAGAATGCAGAAAAAATTTAATCCAGACATCTTGGTTCTACCTTAGTAGTTTTTAAAAATGTACAACACTCCCTCGTATATCATTTTATTTAAAATTACACATTACATTACATAGAAGAGTATATATTACAATATATAGAGCTCTTTTACAATATTTAGATGAGATTTTTTACCTTCACATTCAAGACGGAAATACAAATAAAAATTAATAAAGAAATAAACAAATTTGATCGGTTTATTAATATTCTCAAGCATTCACTCGAAGAGCACCACTATCAATTTATAGTAGTTGTATCTTAAAGGAAATTCAAACGTATCAAAATAAAATCATTTTTTATAAAAGAAAGAAACACAGTTTTTTTCTTTTACAGATTTGCGTGGAAAATATTGATTAATCAGAGTGACACTACTTTTTCCACAATCTTCATTCCAAAAAATGTATCTAAAAGTGGAAATGTTCGAATACTTCAAATTCTCTTAATTTCTAAATTAATTTAAATATATATTTATTTGAAGAAATATATATCGTTACATATATTGTCAAACAAAAACACTATTTTATATTATTATGTTTTATACTATAGAAATATTCTTAATAACTTTCAATCGTATATAGATTTGATTCTCTTATATTTATTTCCATAAATTTAAATTTATTGAAAGTTATTTCTGAGAATATTTTCCGATTTTCCAAATAAATGTTCTTTCAATATTTTTCTATAGCTCCCAAGTAAATATAATATTTTGAAATAATCTGCAAAGCAAAAAGTATCCGAATAATATAAATTCTAAAAACTACACTATAAAAGTTTCGTGAATGGTAGCAACATGTTTAATGGGATAAATATAGATTCATTAGAGTGAAAAAAACTGAAATGTGCAAGATGTTTTCAAATTTAAGATGGCACAAAATTTTTATTTCCGAAATAAAAAGGATAAAAAATCTAGAAACTTTATTTTTAAAAAAAACCAAAATGCTTACAAATGATATTGTATGCTTAGTATTCAATTAATATTTATTTGAAGAATTAATATATTCTGATATCACAAGAAATTTGTAGTGTACAGAAAATAATGAAAGCTATACATAGTAAAATAACTTTTATTTCAAAAATCAGGCAACCGATAAACTTTTGAAAATACATCCTAAGCGACTGAAACTATTTCTTTTATTTAAAAATATGAAATCCTCACAAAGTATTGAAACTTCATTTCAACAAAATTAAAGACAGAAAGATTATTGATTTCACGAAATGATACAAAATATAACCAGTTTGAAATGGTAATTAAAACCAAGCCAAACGACATCCAAGTTTGTTTTTAATATCCGGAACATTTAGAGATATACAATACAAAATTTAGATACTGTTTTTGAAAATAAAGTTCTTTCAAACTCAAAATGAAAAAAACAGTTTTCAATATGTTTACAGACAAATAAGTCAGAAAGACAACATTTTTAAAATGTTATCTTTCTGATAACATTCTAAATGCTGTAAACATTTGAAATATTAAAATTTCTTCTGCCCATCGGTAAATTTCATTCGCAGAAAATGTTTATAATTTCGATTTTTACTGATCTGCAAACCATTGAATACACATTTATAAATGTCAAATACATAATACAAATTCATACACAACTTCAAAAACTTTTGTGAGCATTCTCTAAAATTTTTACTATTTTCAGACGAAAAAAAAAATGTTTCGGAAACATTTGTATAAATTTATTTTACGTTTCACAAAAAAATGATTGAGATGTTAAACGATTTAATTTATTTAAGGAAATATATCCCACATTTTATGTTTAGTAACAAAAGAACTAAATACCCCTATTTCATGACAATTAATTTACAATAGAGGGATATAAATTATTTCAAACATCCATAAAATGTAATTGTTTCAGAAAATAACAATTATTATCATTTAATTCAGAATTATTAATTAATGAAAGAATAATTTTTTTTTTCAAAATCATAGCATGACATTCTAATAAGTTGGAAAAATACGCGAGTGTTTTTAGCTTATATTTAAAAAAAATAGAACTCGGAAATCCCCAAACAAAAATAAATGCTGTTTGAAATAAGAAGAAAACTAAACGGGTAATTCTAGAGGGAAACAATGTTGCTTGTCAAATAAAACAGCGAAAAAGTTTTCTTAAGATCTGAATTTAGAAAATACGTTTTTGTTAGAATTAATTTTCTACTGCAACCAGTGGAAACGTCAAGAAGTCCATAGACAAAATTCTAACATAGAGTGTAGTTTGAGTTGGTGAAAAGAAGGCTCAAATTCTATATGTGTGTTTCCAATAAATATAAATTATTCCACTTAAAGTTCTAAGAGAAATGCTATGTAATAACTAAGATCATGATTCTTTAGTAAAATATATAGAAAAATATAATTCGGAAATTTCTGATCAATAAATTTTCTAGAATAGTTTATAAAAAAGAATTTATTTAAAATATGTTTCTTTAAATGTCCCATGAAATTTATAATTAAAAACAAATGAAGACAACGGTAACACTCAAGTTCATTAATAAGTAAGGCTTCCATTATAATAGTATTATTTAAAATATTCTTGATATGATTTATATCATTACAATATTCACTATTTTCAACTATTATAAGCGTTTAAAATGAAGAATCACACAATTGTTTGACATACTCTACATTAAAATAAAAATTAACATTTATATTCTTAATGAAAACGAAAGCATTTAATGAGTCTCTACAACCGAACAATTCACTGAAGTCAAAACATTTTCAAGCACCTCTAAAATTTTTAACTTCGGAAAGGAAAAAAAAAATATTTACCTCAACGCTGCAAAACAATATGGAAAAATAGAGCAAAATGCAAATACATTGAAACAAGGTACTGTATAATTATTCTGTTTTTGAATTAATTGCGTCTTTTTCAGATAAAAAAATTAGTAAATAGGTATCTTTGAATGAAAAAGAGTGATGAATGATTTGAGATTAAGATTGAAAAATTAGAATTAAAAATTGCTTACGCCTTTGGGAATACACAAATTCTTGAGTTGGTAATTTTTAATCCAAAATGAAAAAATAAACTTGTTTATTTATACTAGATTGTGGAAAACATTCCAAAAGAAGTTCAGAATAAAAAGCAATGTATTAAAATATAAATGCGCCAAATTTTATCTACTTATAAATATTTTCCCTACAAATAAATAGTATCCCTACATTCCTACGTGAAAATGGATAAGCTATATCAGAACATTTAAAATTAAAAATGAAATTAATTGCAATGGTACCAAGACACGCAAAGTATAGTAAACTACTAAATATAAAACTCTTGTTTTTGTGACATATATTTTTAAAATACTAGTGGAGCTTAGATTTCTTTTGTTCTTGATAATAATATTTTAATCCATTTATAGAATTACAAAAGAAACTTTTTAGTTAATTTTTTTTATTTGAATATGAACAGAAGTTTTCAGGTCTCCCAATATATATATTTGCATTAAGGTCCATCTAAAAAACTATTACACTATATGGTTCTAAATTACTATTACACTATATGGTTCTAAAGTATATTTTGTGTATAGTGAACCAAAAAAAAATTCTAAGTAATGTCTAATTTCAAAAACATAATTGTATTGAAAAATAATTGTACGAAAAAAAAGAAAATAAAAATTATAAAATTCTACAATATTTTCAAAGGAATCATACTGTGATATCATATATATATATATAACACATGGATCAATAAGTCCCGAGACTAACATTGAAAACAACATTTTTTTTGCAAATTTTTTTTTATTCATCACTATAATCACCTTTTAGGGTGATACAATCGTTCCAACGCTTTCCCAATTTTTCAATACCATGTTTATAAAAAAAATTATCTTTCGCTTCAAAATAAGCTTCAGTTTCAGCGATGACCTCCTCATTTGAGCCAAATCTTTTTCCCTGGAGCATTTTTTTAAGATCAGCAAAGAGCCAGTAGTCACTGGGAGCTCAATCTGGCGAGTATGGGGGGTGGGGAAGCAGATCAATGCCCAATTCGTTCAATTTTGCCATTGTTTTCATCGACTTGTGGCAGGGTGCATTGTCTTGGTGAAAAAGGATTTTTTTTCTCTGCATGTGCGGTCGTTTTTTTTTGCGATTTCCTCCTTCAAACGCACCAGCAAGTCAATATAATCACTGTTGATCGATTTAACTTTTTCGGGGTAGTCAATGAAAATCACGCCATGTGTATCCCAAAAAACTGACGCCATGACTTTGCCAGCTGACTGCTGCGTTTTCGGACGGCTTTCGCCAGCTGTGCGCCACTTGTGTTATGTATCATATATAACTATATAGATAAAGGATCATATCATTTGTAGTAATTTATTTGATAAAAGAGATGCATTCGGGTTTAAGATAATTAAAATGCTTTATTGGGAAAACAATATTCATTTATCCATAAACAGAAACTTTATATTAAATTTTTTGCATCGTAATAAACTGTTAGTTACATATGATAAAGATGTATTCAATAATATTAAGAAATTTATAACAGAATATAAAGAATGTGATTATCCATTAGATTTTTTAAAGAGATATATTCCAAGTGATTTTTATGATGGTTTGTTTTGATGTGTTTTTGGTATTTCCCATGGGGACTTAGGGGATTATTGAAGTGACATTGTGTAAATTGTATCTGATATCTAAAGAACTTTTTATATTATACTGGTTTCTCAGCCAATTCTTTGTTTCCTGATTTGATTTGTATGTAATTTTAATAATTATAACTTGGAATAAGAGCTTATTATAATATCTTTTAGATTGGGGACTTATTCAAAAAGATGGTCTTGTACATGGGGGCTATTGCCTTTCGGGACATTCATGGATTTTTGGATTTTCGTTTCAAAACAAATCCACCACACAACATTAGGACTGCAAAGTCAGCTAGTTGTGGTTTAGTTGTGAAGATATTTTGAAACATTTCTGTATTTTTACACATTTACACACACATATTTCACTCAAATGGATTTTAAATAATTATAACAAATAAAATTCTGATCATTCAATTTTATTTCTGGTCATGATTGGTTTATTGGTGGATTTTTATTAAATATCCTATATTGAAACTTTTTATACTCATATTGGTTAAGTACTATTGACTTCCAAAATTTATCTGGCAACAGTGCATGTTCGTGGACATCATCACTTAAAAAGTTACTTAACCTATTGCAATCAGATTCATGATCACTTGTCAAAGATATGATCTTTTGAATCTTTGCCTTTACAACTACGAAATTTCAATTGAATTTCGATGAAAAGCACGGATTCGGGTATGTAGTTTTTAAGGTTTTTAACTGGAAACATTTAATTATAATGTTTTATTGTTTCCAAAAAAATCTTAAATTTTTAATTGAATAAATTTTTAATTGAATAATTTTTAATTGGATACTTTCAATTGGATAATTTTAATGGATAATTTTAACTGGATAATTTTAAAAGGATATTTTTAAATGGATAAGTTTTAATTGGATAAAAAAAAAACTCTTTTTTTTGTTTTTGAAAATAATTAGTAATTGAAATATCTCGTCATTCAATTTTTCTTCTTTGTTTATTGTCTTTTTTCTTTAAATTACAATTTGAATTTTGGAGTAATCCAATTTTACCCAACAAGATGCATTGGGGGAGGGTTGGTACCATAGAATTAGTTTAACCCCACAATTCAGTCCCCAGTCTGAATATGCATGTTTTGTTTTGTTGGGTATTTGAATTATTCGATTTATTCTTTGGTTCATATTAATTTCAAATTTGATTCAAATTTTATTCATCTCTTAGTTTCAAATTTTTATTCAGTTTCAACTTTTTTACTTAGTTCTATAAATGTTTTTGTTTTTTTGTTGCTTTTGATTTTTAATTGTTCTCTTCCTTTTGTGTTTTTTAATGATAAATTATTTGCTTTATCATATATATATATATATATATATATATATATATATATATATATAGAGAGAGAGAGAGAGAGAGAGGGAGAGAGAGAGGGGAGAGAGAGAGAGAGCACATTATTTTATTTTTTATATTTAAGGAATACTGATTTTAAAAATGGTTTCTAGTGAAAATATGCCTTAATACTCCTGTCCATATTCAACTAAAGAGAAAAGGAACTAAAAAATACCATTGTTATCTTACAGAATAAATAAAAGATCATTATTAATCACACAAAAATTTGAGCTCTAAGAATAATTTTAAAATATTCGACAACATAAAGGAGTATTAAATTTTTATATTTTAATATACTTCTCATATCTTGATACCTTGAGGGCAGCAAGGTAAGATGACACTACTTAAAGCATTAAATGTTTAGATTCAGCTTAAAGGTTTAACCAAACTGAAAAAAATTAAAATATTATTGAAATGAGTTTCTTCACCATCAGCCATTTAAAATGAACTAGTTTTTAACTTAATAATGCTTATAAAATTACATTGAATTCGTAATTCATAAATCTAATATTACAAAACACTTCGTACCTAAATGATTATATGAACTTATGTAGAAAAAATAACTATATCGTAACGATACTCGTACGTTTTATGAAAACGGACAGAAAATCAACTTAGCTTAAATCGAATTTAGTCTCCAATATATAAATTTCCCTTATTTCACTATGCATCATTCACCACAATAGAGAACATACTTCCTTGAAAGGAACCAAGATAAAACGTGGTCTATTCTAACTAGATAAACAAAACTAATTTTTTTTATCGTTCCCAAAGCCATAAATTCCAAGCGGAAATTCGTTTGTGGTTGGAGAAAAACCTCTGTAATTCTTTGAGTAAGTTTTCCAAAAAGCAGTTTTCCTATTTAATTTATTTTACGTAGTTAGAAACGCAAGAAACACAATGCACTCTTTTAAGACAAGAAATTTAGTTTAAGTCCTCATGAAGTCAGAAGAAAAGTTGTTTTTATTATTATGTTTACGTTTTCAAAGTTAAGGTTTGATTTGGGAAGGAACATGCAGTAAGACAATGGTGCAAAATCATGACGGAAGACTATAGGTTTAAAAGAAAACTTCATTTCTCGATGTTATTAATTTATCGAGCTATTTTCACTCATTCAAATAGATTATGGATGCGATAATATCTTTTAATTATTTTTGTCAAAAATGAGGAGAATCAAACTGAAAACGCGGATAAAAAAACAAAAATAAGAGTGTAAATACTTTCACACGTCTTTTATTTTAAAAGGTTTATGTATGAAGGTTTACAAATGAAAGTATTTTTACACAAGAGCAAATTATTCTATCTAAAGTAAAATAAGTGTTGCAAAGATTTACAAATATGTATTTTTTGAAGATAAGAGTGGTATTTTTTTTATTTTTTTGAGAGAAAAATAAACTTAAAACATTCTGCAATATACATAAAAAAGTACTGCTTTATCTAACTCATTTTTTTAAACAAATCCTGGTTCATTGAATAAAAACATCAATAAAGTATTTGTAAAACATGCAAGTGAAAGTACGATAAAAGAAAATGCATGAAAATCCAATCGATTTATGGAGCCATTTCAATGCTTTACGTTTATCTTAAACATGTTTAGATAATTTTTGAATTTTATATTATTTCTTAGCATTTTGTTTCATTTTTAAAGTTTTTTTTTTTATTTCTTAATGCATTTGACACTTTAAAATTCTTTTAAAATTTCCATGGAATATATTCGCTACAAAAATATAGATTTATTGTCATTAATATTTCATTTCAATTATTCTACATGTAAAGATGTTAAAAATATCAATATTATAAATATTGAGGAGTTA
Source organism: Nephila pilipes (assembly GCA_019974015.1). Lineage (NCBI taxonomy): Eukaryota > Metazoa > Arthropoda > Arachnida > Araneae > Nephilidae > Nephila > Nephila pilipes. The sequence goes on along the minus strand of BMAW01023826.1, from coordinate 349,672 downwards.
CATATTGAACCAAACTTGACATATAAACTTAATATCATTGGCTTTTAACTTCAATCTAAGGTTAAGTCATTTGATAAGAAAATTGACTTGTAGTTCTTCAAGTAACACTGGCATAAGTAGTTCGTGCGTTTGCGTGTATAAGATTCCCTTCACAAATTCACATGCGTCAACCGAACTCTTCAATTGGCAAAACTAAACAATGATAAGCATTTGAACTAGTTTAATACTTCTAAGCAACCTATTAGATTATTGATAAAATCATCCACAAGTGTTTTGAAGGAACAATTAACAAATACAATACGTGATTTCAAATGTCAAAATTTTCTAAATTGTATTTAACAGTAACTGTATAATATATATGATTTAATTCTGTAATTTATAATACAGTATAAAAGAGACATAAACTTTTTAATTTAAAGTTCGTTCATTCGAATTTATGTTGTTGATATTTCAAGGTGGAAGTAATAAAAATATTAGTTGAAGAGTATATGGTAGATGAAAATTCTTGACGCTCAATACAGTTTATACGCCAAAATTAGTGTCTCTGAATTACTTCAATGTTCTTATAGAATTTGTAAACATTGCAGAAAAAAGAATCATATAGAACACAAAAATACCACATAGAAATGTAATTTTATAGTCAAAGGTAAAGAATGAATTGCACTTTTAAAAAATGCGAAGCTTTAATATAAATACGAGAATGATCTGAATGGTGTCCGAGCTTTACGTGTAAATGGCTGCACTCGTAATAAAAAGCTGGGGAATGTGGGTGCACATCTTTTGACAGGTGTTCACCAAAGTTTCAGGCATTTTAGATGCGCAGTTGTTATTTGACAATCGTTTGAGCGAGTCGATGCGACTGTTTTTGTGAAAATGGAAAAAATCGAGCATTTGGCTGTCATTAAATATTTGTTTTTGAAAGGCAATACGCCAACGCAAATAAAAGATGAGTTGAACGCTGTGTACGGTTATAATGCAGATTCACTTACCACAGGGAAATTTTGAGTAGCTGAATTTAAACGTGCCCATACGACACTCCGAGATGATGAGGGTTCTGGACGTCCAAAAACTGCAAACACTGATGATAACATCGCTAAGTTCACTAAATGGTGCTACACGACCATCGAATTAAAAATGAGAGAGATAGCAGAAGGCTACGAAGATGTACAAAGAACATGTTTGTCACATGGTGAATCAAGATTTGGTCAAGACAAAGCTGTCCGCGGGTTGGGTTTCGCATTTCCTCACGTTAGAACAAAAACGTGTTCCAATGAACATTTCGCATTTTTGGCTCAGTTTAAGCACAATAAATCAGAGTTTTGGAGCCGATTAATTTACTTGGGTACGTAAATTAATCGGATACTTGGGTACGCATTTATACGCCCGAAACAAAAAATACAGTCAAAACAGTGAACTGTGAATTGGGGATCGCTCCAAAAAATAACAAAAACCGTTCTTTCGGATGGGAAAAAAATGGCGACTGTTAGTTCGGATAGCCCTAGAGTTATCATAATCAATTACCTTCAAACAGAAAAAACCATTACAGAAGCACATAACGCATCATTACTTGGCAAAGTGAAGGCAAAAATTGCTGTAAAATGGCCACATTTGCAGAAAAACAATTCTGTTTCACCAACACAATGCGCCGTCTCACACCTCAGCGTTTGTCATGCGAAAAATCCACGAATTATGGTTTGTGCTTGACCACCCTATTTATTAACCAGATCTAGCCCCAAATGACTTTTTTTTTTGCTCTTTAATCAAAATATGACCAAGGACAGAGATTTTCGTCAAATGAGGCCATCATCTTCGTCAACAATTATTTTACAGAGAAAGAAGCTAAATACTATTTGGATGGGTTAAAGAGATGGAAACATCGCTGGGAGAAGTGTGTAAAGACTTACAAGGAGACTGTAGATAAGTTAAAATAAATTTTTAAAAAATCTTGTACGTTTGTTAGGTCAGAAACATTTCAGACCACACTTGTAAAATAAGATTAAACACTCGAGAGAGAAAATCAGGAACAAAAACAGATTTAAAAGAAAATTACAACAATAGTTTCTTGTATGTTAAAAGAAAAAATGAAATATTTGCGTTTTGAATATTTAAGTAAAAAATATATGTAATTTAATTCTACACGCAATCGCATTCAAATATATCTGAATATTAATTACCCGTTCTTAAAATTAGTTTAAGTTCTTAATAATAATAATAATAATAACAACAATAACAATAATATATAAATGTGTGTGTATGTTTGAGTAATTACATGATTATTTATGTTAAATAGATATACTCATTAACAAGTATATAAGTTTATGATAATCTCAAATTATGATCAAATAATAAACTAAAATTAAATAAAACACTAAAATAAATTTGACAATTAATGAAAACACAAAAGAGAGCTAAAAAAATGTTCAATTTGTTACAGTGTGGTTCGTCTTTATTTTCCTTTGCTAGTGTTTCCCGAACTTCGACTTCAACAATGTTCTGTTTTCGTTTACATTATAAGCTTTCTAATTATTGAATAATTTATACTTTACATGAAACAGAATATTTCAATCTGAATCAAGATAGAGTTTTATTTCATTTTTTGTTTTGACGAAGTACTCGTATTTGGTTATGACCCACATCATAGACGTCATTTTGATTATATATCTTTTTTTCTTTCTCCCTCTTACAGTTCACTACCGTTGCATATTCACTGTTAGCCATCAAAATCGCAACACCAATATATGACGATTTAACGAACGTCAAAATCATATGAAAGGAAAATGAGATTGGGATATGCAAATGATTAGTATTTCAGTGTATTTAGACGACGCAAGAGAGAGACATGACATTTGAAGCTTGCATAATAGAAAAACTGTGTAGTGGATTTTCCATTTGGAAAGCGCTTTGTAAGGTCGGAGTTTGCGCAAAATAAAGATTTATGAAAAATAACAACTCAACTTGACTCGGAGTTGAAGAACAACTAAACTTGACGAGCAGAGCAGGAAGAACTCATCGCTAGGCGAATTTCGTGAGGAAGAAAGCGAGGAACAGGAGAACAATGGCGGAAGAAACGAGCAATGTCTGATAATTCAGTTAAATGCGTAATATTATTGTAAATGTTGTGTATCATGCTCCATTAATGTTTAAATTAAACTTTTGCTGCTAAAAAGAAGTCTGAATTGACTTATTAATTTCTTTTACAACCACTCTCTCCGCCTTACAACAACTCGACCAAATGGAACGTGTTTTACTCGCAGAATAACGCGATGTGTCTCGAATAAGAAGAACAAATGCGAACCATCACGTGTGGGAATTCGATAGATGCAGGATCATTGCCTATCAAGAGTGTGGATTATCTTTCCGTTGTACTGATCTGTTAGTACCATGGAAAGAGAACATTGGTCGAAATCCAAATACTCTCATGCGAATATGGAATCAATGGTTTGCTGAGGGTCATACTGAACGGCATGCTGATTTCCATGCCCTCCCATGACTAATGCCCGAGAGGACAGACATATTGTGAGGTCAGCCCTGCAAAACCATGCAACCACATCATGGACCATTAGTCAGAAAATAAGCATGTATATAGCACGCCCAGTATCAGTTCGTACGGTACGGCGACGCTTGTAACAGCGTGGACTGTTAGAACGGCGAACATTACTTTGGCTGTCCTTGACAATGTAACATTTAGAGATATAGCAACTCGAATGGTGCACCGAATGACAAGGATGGATACAGGAGTCGTACAATGTCGTCTTTTTAGACAAGTCCCGGTTCTGCGTGCAGTATTCTGATGTCCGTATATATGTCTGGAGGTTCCGAGGAGACCGCTCATCGCCTGATTGCATTCGATATCGGCATAGGGGCCTTGCATCTGGTGTGATGGCTTGGGCAGTCATTGAGTATACGACAAGTACATCTCTAGTATCACAAATCAAGCACATAATGGTATATTTCTGATATCTTGCGTGGTTGTGCCCTATCTTCGAGGACTGCCAAACACCATCTTCCAACAAGATAATGCAGGACCATATGTTTCACGTCGTGTTCCGACCTTCCTCGAAACACAGGATAGTAGATTGTTGCTCTGACCTTCACGATCTCCAGATCTATCAACCATCGAAAACATTTGGTCATGGGTTGCTGAGAGCCTGGCCCGCTATCCCTCTTTAGCTGATACGGTTGCTGAAGTAGGTTGATGAAGTGGCATAGACTTGAAGAAGCATGGAATGAGTGACCTGTTTCTATCATCCAAGCCACAGTTCCACTCTATGTATAACCGGGTGAGGGCCGTTTCAGCTGCCAGGGGTGGCAGCTGTTTCTACTATTTCGCACCACTGTAAACCCCAAAACTGTTTTCGAATGTAATCATTTTGTCTTCATGCCTTACTGTTTATGCGCAATAAATACCTTTTTTGTTCTTGCTTTCCTTCATGGTGTTGCAATTTGAGTGGCCATCAGTTCTTTAATATTAGGGAAAGGCTGGCAGAGTCATTCGTCTTTTCCAACAGTATCTCGGGTATTTATAAAGTGTCTGTTAAGAAAAAAATCTGCAGGCGATAGGAACTCAGGATTCTGGTTGACAATATCAAACGACTGATAAAGGTTAAAGGTGAGTAGCATACATAGACAGTAGCATCTGAAGATCAACAGCATAACAAAGCACAGCTGAATTCAATCAGGTGCTTGACAACGCACAATAGGACGAACTTTGCAAAGAATGGGCATTCGCAGCAGGAGACCTATAAGAGTACCTCTGGTGCCACAGATAATAGGAAAAAGCACCTAATGTGAGTCTTAGAACAACAAAATTATCCACTGGAGGCTTGAAAATAGTAACTTAGTCCAATGAACTTCGTTTCCTGCTCCATCATGCAGAAGGCAAGATCAAAATATTGTACTAACAGCACAAATTCATGGACCCATCCTGCCAAATTACAATTTTTCAGGCTGTTAGCGGTGGAATTATGGAATACTGAATGTTTTCCTGGAGTAAACTGGAACCTTTGATATCTGTGGAGATAACTCTGAATAGTAGAACTACCTCAACATAGTTGCCAAACAAGTGCACTCGTTTGTAGCTATAATGTTCCATTAAGGAGATGGTCGCTTTCGGCAGAACAATGCACCTTATCTTATTGTGTCTCAAATAGGTTTGAAGAACATCCATAAAAGTTTTATCTACTTCAGAGGCCAGCTCAGTCCCCTGAACTCGATCCTATTGAGCATTTATGGAATGAAGTCGAATAACCATTTCAAAGCTTGAAAACTCCAACAGGCAATCTGGCGAAACATAGAGCTGCCATTATGTCAGCATAAACCAATATTAATTAGCAATGGTATTAATAATTTGTTTAGTCCATGCTAAGGAGAATATTGGCTGTGATCATAGCTCTTAGTGTGCTGCGATTCTTTTCAACAACAAGACCTCACTAACTACCACGATTGAGACGTCTTTTTCAGCCTGGTTAGTAAAAGGCACAGCAAAAAAGCGACCTATCAACTTTTCGACAGACCTACTGGTTCAGGGTTCGAAACAGCCACTAGTAGTCTAAGGTCTCCAATTCCTCTCACCCCTTCCACAGGGTCGAAAAACCACCGTCGCCAATGGTGGATTAATTCATTATTATAGGGTATCTCTTATTTTTAGGCCCCCCACCTGTGTAGGTTTATATTTGATTTGTTTTGAGTGAGTGTTCATCGAATTCCGAAACTAGTTATGATTTAAAAAAAGATTATACCTTTATATTATACTTAAGATGTTTGAATTTATAGACATTACTGCATATTACTCAAAACAAAGAAGAAAAGGTTTGTCTAACTTACGAAAGTAATTGATAATGTAATCGTTCATTTATAAAATATAAAAGCATTTTGGAGTCATATATCTTTTTTTTAAAAAAAAAAAAATTTTAAGTATTGTTATCTTCATTTTTCTGCGACTTTCATTTTTTATTTGAGATAACCATCTATTCAGACAATTGCCCTTACTTTTGCCGGTACTATATTTTTAGATATGGGTTAACTATTAAAGTAAAATTAAGCACGTTTAGAAAGAAAAAAAAAGATGAGATTATTATAGAAACCTTTTCAATTCCAAACACAATATGAATGATCTAGGAATCCCAGTGATTTTAGAACTAATTTCGCAATGGTTTCACTTATACATGCATTAAATGATAAAACACGTAGGAAAAAAAACCTTGTCATGTCAAACATTAATAATTAATAATGTAGTATAGCGTTGCGCTAGTCTTTTTGAAAAAATATTCTTTCATTTTCGAATATTTTTAGTGTTAATAATTAGGAATTATTCAACCCAAATACATTTAATTTTCTTAGCTAAAATAATGTAAAAAAATGTAACAAAAATATTATTTTTACGCTAAAAATAGGAACAGATTAATCAAAACTAATTTCGGTCACCGTGTTTTTGAAAAAAGGAAATAAATGTTATCAATCATAAAAAACAGAAATCTTCCAAAAATATTACGTTTCCAAAGAATTTTTGTTGCTTTTGTTATTTTGATTAGAACCAGATTGTTATTCAGTGATTCAAGTTAAAGTTAGAAAGAGGGGCCAATAAACGAATTAACCTCACTTTTTAAGCCCCATATCTAAAACAGCAACGTGAATTATTGTAATATTTGATTTTTCCTTGTTCTTAATTTTTAGATAGGTGTATATATATAATTCACTGAATGATTTTGATGTTTTAATTGATATAAATAATTTCAATAACTCTTTTTGTCAGTTCATTCGATACGTAGGATTACGTTCTTAAAGATAACTATTGGTGAAAAAACTAAAAACAATTATTAACTGAATGGATAAAATTTCTAAAAAAATTGTTTTATTTTTTATTATAAATTTAGAAATTTTATAAATATGTATGACTAGTAAGTCTAATAAGCTTACATATATGAAATTTTTATATTTATAATTTGTATTTTCTAAATTTTTTAAACTAATAAGGAATAAGAAACCAAAACAAAAATTTCAAGAACATTTTGATTATTTTTCGTTTTTGCTATTGCAAAACATTTATCAAAGTCTACAAAATCATTGCATGGAATCGAAAGATTGTTTAATTCTTTATATCATAGATAATCAAGTGATTATTAGAAATTCAGTTTAGAGGTACTTTCGTTTTCTTATCTTCTTTGGAAACAATCCCATATCCATTTTCGAATACAGAGTGAAAATCGAATTATTTTAAAGCCCTTATATTTGTTATAAAGGTCCACTTTAATTCAGAATTTCATATTGCTTTAATTTCTAAAATGTCAAATTATTTAGATACATTTACATAAAATATAAAATGTTTGATACAAAGGAAAAAATGATTATAGAAGGAATTAGATTTTTTAAAAAGCTCTTCTTGCGCGTTTAAATATTCTAAAAAGTACTGTAACAGAGTATTTTGAATAAATAAAAGAAACTGTATAAATAATTATTAACATTTTTTTATTGATTTAATAGCTAAATTTTTGAAATATTGTTATTTTTTAAATAAAATAAGTATCAGATATGTCAGTTTTGAGGCAAACAATTCCAAACAATTTTTTTTTATTTCCATTCTTATAAATTTTCGAAAATATCAAGTAATTTCTAAACATATTTTGGTTACATCTTTGTAATAACACTCAGCAAATTGTTTCGTTATCATAGATAACCTGCAAAATTAAGTCACACAAACGCACACACATATGAAATAAAAGAATTCTATACATGAAATTTGGAGTTATTTCCAGATTATTATAAATTGCGGATTATAAAGGTTAAATTGAACATTTATGTGATACTATATTCATACTTTAAAGAAATGAAATCTATTTTAACAATATGAAACCTTAAGTAGGTTTTATAACAAATTTCCTCGGGAGGAAAATAAAAAATAAAAAGTTCTACGCAAAATTTTGCAAAGAATAGATTTAGCCACTCAAGGTATGCTTTTTAATAGCTATTATTGAAATACCCAGTTAAATATAAGAATTAAAGTAAACTATGTAATACCGAGAAATGGACCATAGTAAATTTTTCCAATATTAAAATTAAGGAAACGGTAAATTATTAAATTGATTATATTTAAGGAATATTATTATTAAGATTATATTAAATTGATTATTAGATTAAGATTATGTTAAATTGAATATTAGAATAAGATTATTTGATCATATTACTAAATGTAATTGAAAATAAAGTAAACGATAAATTATTAAAGTGAATATTATATTAGCTACATATAATTGAAATTAAAGCATACGATAAATTATTAAATTGAATATATTTAAGCTAAATACAAGTAAAATTGGAGCAAACGATAAGAAATTGAAAAGTCATCTGGTACGCCAAAATTGATCTAACCAAAACAATAGCCCCTTGGGTGACTAATAATGGAAAGAAAGGGATTTAGACTTCTTTTTTTATAATCATATATCCCTCATAATTATACTCATCAGAGGAATATTTTGGTGATCATAATTCGATTATACAGTAACCCTGGAAAAACTATTTAAGTAAAATTTATTCTTTTTGTAAAAAATGCTCATTACTTAGGTAATAGAAAAAGTTATATTTATATAGTTGAATTCCCCAATATAAATAAAATGTTCAAAAAATATTAGACCTTATTTAAACATATTTCCCAGCTTTTGAATGGCCTTTTAATAATAAGCTTGAATTTCAAATTGTTTTTTTTTTCCCCTAAAAAAAAAAAAAAAAAAAAAAAAAAAACGAAAATTATTTTACCAATGCGAAACTTTGCACAGATTGTTTGGCAAATAGGAAAAATAAATATAAAGTAAAATAAAATAAATATAAAAATAAGAGAAAGTAAGATATTTAGACTCATTTTTGCAATTTCAGATGAATTATATGCATGTTTTATTGTTTGTTAAAAGAAATTTATATTAAGTAGATTATAACCAAGAGATCTTTTTCAATTGAAACGAATTTCCATAATCTATCAACCCTTCCAAACAAAATTATGTTTTCAGTTATTTTAATTACATAAATATGATATTTATTTGACGAATCCAGTATATGGAGGTTGTTTAGGAGCCAGTGATACATCAAGCCAGTTATACACAAATATTTTACCCACTCGTACATACACAGAAAATAAGAATATAACATCATCTTTTTTTTGCTGCTCACAATCTACACACTCTTCACCAACCTTTTACAACACTACGAGGATGGTTGAAAAAGTACATCTTTTTGACGACAGATAGCGTTGATGCGGCAATTAGGTGTCATTATTGTGAGTTGTTTTTTGTTAATCGATGTCAAAACAAATTCAAATCTGATTCATACGTTAGCAAAGAATTGACAGCCACTTGCTGCTAAATCAAAATCTGATTGTTGCCACGTCGAGTTTTCAGGGTTGATGATACCATTTCGCAAATTTGTACTATCATCTGCATAGTTTCATCAAATTAACTCATTAATTATCCAATTGTTTTAATTATCAGTAGTAAACACCTATTTGTTCTATTAGAAATCATTAGTTTGACACATGTGGATGACGTGTACATTTACTTCGAAGTTTAAACTCAACTATTCAAAATTCCAAATCACTTCGTTAAATATCGTAGTACAATGTTTATTTCTTTCATTATTGTGCACAAAATTCCAGCTGCAGATTTCAGGATCATCTATACAATGTTGAAAATTTAGTGCGACAAAACTCTCACAGAATTTTCAAAAATACTAATTAACAGATTCATTACTCAGAAAATAATTAACCGGAGTTTCACATTCATGTGTTCTATTCAAATATTTAAAATAAACACATTAGAAGTTTTCATTTAATCAAAATTGAAGCCAATTACTTCGACTTTGTCTGAATAAGTAAATTGGCTTTAAAATGACAATATGCTTGTTTCCATTTCACATCATACTCAACTGTGATTTAAATAATTGTCTAAAAATGTGCTGTATTCACTGTCGCATGCAGTATTAAGGCAGGGAAATATGTCTGAAAGCAATAAATAATCAGAAATAGAACATAGCATAATTACGTGTCGTTTCATTTTCAACTATTTCAATTGTTGCGTGTCGTTGCCAAGAGATAAAATTAAGCAGAGATTATCGTATGAAATTTACAGGGTGTGTCATTAATTTTTGTACAGATGGAAAGAAATATTTCATTAACTGTATTACTTATATCACTTTCCATAGACTTTGTTAGAAAATTGAGCGAAGTTATATTTCAGACTAAGGAAACTTAGTATTTAAAATAAATAAAAGAAAAAGGCGTGGTGTGATGTTGTCTCAGCGAGACATTGTGTATATTTCTAGATTACCATAATTTGTAATAAATCCCAGCAGAAATGGAATAGTTGCGAAAAGAAATGTAATATAATATATTGCTTCAACATAAAACTGCAAATAATATTTCAGTATATGAGTCTGGCTTATTAGAAGCATATATGAACAAATTCTAGATTTTATAAAATGTAATAAAATAATCAATGAAAATGAAAAATAATGATGAAAATAATACAAAAGGTGCGCAATAAATATGGAAATATTGCAGATATAAGAATCATGAGAAATACAAAAGTGCATATCTATTTTGAATTTTCATACATATAAAGAATTGCATATAAAAATGATTTTAAACCTTGAAATATATTCATACATAGGTAAGTAAATCAGTGAAACATACATATAATTAATATTCAAATGGCACAGATTGAAGAGATGAAATACATCTGAAAATGTTAAAATTTGTTATGTAAACCTTTGAAATGAAATAATCTTCAAACAAAAGTCTCATAAGAAATTGAACATATCTGCAATCAAATATTAGAAATTGTATGTAACATTTTTTCAGAAAAATATCCATTGACACAAATATATGTTGAAAACATATATATATCAGATGTATCCTAAATTTGTCAAATAAATTCATGAAATATGTAAAGAATGTTGAAACTTGAAAAATAAAGTACATGTATTTTCCAACATTTATTCGATTATCTTATTAAACTTCCTTCACATTTTTGAAAATCCCCAAACCCTTAAATAACTCTTCCCAGCATTAATAAGGGAATTTTTCACTTTCATCAAAAAACAAACCGTACACCATAAGCCGTATTCAAAGAAGAAACATTCTTTGAAAAAAGCGTTAGCAATTTCTTTTCCCTTCTCTTTTTCAAGGTTTTAACAATTTGAAAAGGATATGTAGTTGCAAGGAGAACTTTATGAAGAGTTGCAGGTTATTACAAACAAATAAATGAAATCTATAAACAGCCTTTCAAAAAATTCTGTATGTTAATATTCATGCAAGAAATACTTAAATACATAGTATGTCAATATATAGAAATATATATATTATGGCAATTTTTCTACAATAACATATTTTGCTATTAAGGATAGTTTGGACAGTGATTCTAGAATAACTCAATTTAATAGTTTAATAGTATACAGCCTGTTACATATCTATAAATATATTATTTTCCCAATTTTTCAGTTATTTTTTCCTTCAAATTTTTGTTTCTTTTTAATTGTTTGATTTAAATATATTCTTTTAAATACACATCTGGAGTATTTTCTCCATCTATTTTTAATTTAATTTACTTCCTTTTGAGTTTAAAAACCTTGTTTTAGTGTTTAATTTGAATGATGTAATTTTATTCACTTTTCAGTTTGCAATTTTTATCTGTCTGTTTTTCATTTGTTTTATGTGTTATTTTTTAATGGTTTATTAGTGATTTTTAATATATATATCAATAGAAATAATTATTAAAATTTAACTAAAATTTTTTAAAGCATTTGTTATTTGTGCTATTAATGTTAAGATTCTAAACATTTTAAGTCATATAATGTTTAAAATGTGTGTCATATAATGTTTAGTGTGTGTGTGTGTGTGTGCGTGTATGTGTAAAGATGTCGTTTTAATTTACTTTTATTTCCTAATTTATCCTATATTTTCATTATCACATTAAGGAGTTCATCTTTATTTCGTGATGCACTTCAATTTAGCTCTTAATTAATGCAATAAAGCGCTTTTGAAATCTGAGCAGCCAGCGCTCCCGTGCTTTAAAGAAGTAGGGACAATCTCTACCAGACTTCCTGTCTGCAGCTAAAATATACCTAAGGATCCCTCCCTCTAATACCATCTTAGCCTACGTGATCTGAAGAAATCCTTGCATATAAATTCAAAGCAAAGAAAATTTCTTTTTATACCACTGCAGCCATGGAGACTAAAACGACGCTTCTGGCGTCTGTAATTTAAAACCATGTAATTGCCCCTCTATCGTGTTAAATTAGTAAATGTGTAATTTCAAGATTCTAAAATTTCTTTAGTGTACTGAAGCGAATAGAGACATTTTTTTAAACATACATTATACATTAAATATATATACAATATACTGTATATTGTACTTGGCATGGACATATAGAGGATATATATATATATATACATAAACTCTAATATTTTCATATATATATATATATACATATATATATACATATATATATATACATATATATATATGTATATATATAATATAGAGAGTTACATATATATATATATATATATATATATATATATAAAGCCAATATCATATATATGCATAACATTGTTATACATATATATATACATACATATATATATATTATTAAAACTCATACATAATTATATATATATACATATTATATATATACTACATATACTATATATATTGTTAATAACTTATATACTATATATATACCTATACATAGTACCTATAATGACATTATGCGTATGTCTTTCTGAAGAATTGTAGTCTCCCATTACTTGCTAACTAATGTTAATTTTTATTGAAGCATTCTACCTATTTATATTGGCCATGCTTTGATTGATTAGTTTTCCTAACGTTGCACTACAAGCAACACGAAGGCTATTGGCAACGGACCTAGTAATTTTGAGCCTCGTTCACGTGACAAGGATGACACATGAGCTGGTACCTCTTTCTCAGAACATCCACACCACTCTATAATGTGGACTTTTTTTTTCTCTTACTCTAACCTGTAAGTGTAAATAATAACTTGTATAATAAAGGTAAGTATATAAATATTTAATATTGTTAAAATTATTAAAGAACGATTTTGATTCTTGTTTTAATGTTATATATAGCCTACCTGTTATAATAATAAGGAATAAAGTCACAACTTATAATATGATAGAACACTAAATTAGATAACATTTCTAAATTTCGTAAATTCTTTTACAATTAATACCCCTGAGGATAATTATTCTATTAAAATTAAAAATTGTTGTAATATGTGAAATAGATGCAACATTTCATTTCATTTAAATTAAAACTTATAATTATTTTATTCAAAATTAAAAAAAAGATTCAATTTCGAAACCCCTTGTACCCATTTCAACATATCCAAACAATATGATTCCTCGTAAAACATTTTTATCCCTTATTCTTTAATCGTACCGGGTGATCTTAATTATGCGATTATTAGTATCTTTATAAAATGTTTCACGGCCCTTCAACCTTAAAAAATGATTGGACATTTTGAAAAAAATGTGCATTAAAATATAGATTTTCCTGAACACTTCAAAATAAATACTATTAGGGTATTTTAATTATTTCCCAATATACCATTGAAATTGTACTTGCTTACTGCTGATCAACTTTACTCCTCGACAAGCCGCAAAGCTCATTTTCTAAAAATTTGAGTTTTCATTATTTCTACTAAGTATCTTAAAAACTATTTGAGATAAGGTAATGAACACTTTAAAACAAACACTATTAAGATATTCTTATTGTTTCCAGATACATTTGATTAAAATTATACATGCTTACGGCTGATCGACTTTTCTATACAGTTAAATTTACGGCTCATTTTCTGAGAATGTAAATTTTCACTTTTTCGTGCCAGACATCTTAAGCCCTATTTGAGATAAGACAGGTATCTTAAGCACTATTTGAGGCGTCTGAAGCACTATTTAAGATAACCTTACTAATATTATACAGTTACATTATCACAATGATTTGCTAAATGTGAACTAATCGTGTTCTATTTCTTACATATTTCAATATCTTTTCAGATGTAAGTATGTGACGTTGGGCTCTATTCGCGATTCTCTGTTCACGAACCCTGGAGACTTTAATTGAGATTTATTGCATGAAATAACAATTTCTTCTAAAGCAAATTAAAACATGATTATATTAATTAGATGCAGGTGGAAATAAAGTGAAGTGATTCAGATGTAATGATACATAAGTAAAATGAAATTTAGAGAAAAGAGGGAGTATGGTTAACTCTGAGTATGGTTCTAATAAGAGGCTGATAATATCAAGAGTTAGTTATTGGTTATCGCTGTCACAGAGGACTATTCGAAGACAGCAAACCCAATTGGAAAGGTTTGGTAAGAATATAATTTCAGTGATATTTAAATTCGTTGGCTAACCATACAGTCCAAAAAGAGCCATAACCAGTTATATAATACTTGATAAATAAATAGTTAAGTTGGAATAAGAGTTATGTGTCTTTGGGGCACTTATTGACTTTTAGAGTTAGATACATTTAATTGAAATATGGCACGAAATTCGGATATATATAATCATTCGTTACAAGTATATGTTAAAAGTTTTAATGCAAATTTTCATTAGCAATATTTTATGAATTATTGAAGATTCTTAGGCATATTTAAAATCAGTTTATAAAAGAAAAAATTATAAATTATCATGTACAAAAAATTATATTATTTCAATGAGATTCTTGGAAAAGTATGAAGACTAACAAAGCGGGAAACAATAGTACATTTATTGAGTTTAGCAGTGGCATGATCCCTTAAAAAACTTCTTATCTAAATTCACGGAACATATTATTGGTCATTCCAAAATTGCTTTAATTTTTTTTCATTTATCATATCAAACAAAAATCACGAATTGATTTTGAAAAGGATAAAAGAATAAACTTATAATTTTTCTATCACGTTTGAGTACTTTCCTTTCTTGTCTCTGAAAGTTTAACTACCCGTCGTAAATATCTCCTATGATGCAGAAATAATCATTAGATTTCCAGAAAATTACACCATGGATTACCTATGATATATTATCCAATGAAGAGTTAAAGCTGTATAATTATGTGTTATTTACCAGCTTAAATAGAATGTTTCTATCCGGAACCTAAAAAATAAAGCAAAAAAAATTACATTAAAGTAATATTGAGCGGGTCCATTTCCTTAAATGATTTCATTTTTTTAAGCCTTCAGTTTACAATCGATCACAATTTCTGTCCAGTTCAGAAACGATAACTGCTATAAGAAGCACCAGAAAGAGATGGAAATGATAAATGGTAATCCTAAATGCAATAATGACTGTCAATATTGTACTAAAAGACGTAATTCTGCGTGTGATAAGTATTTCTAATTTGTCGAAGCAAACATACATGGACTGTTGTGTTTCTAATCGGGAACACACCGAAGCTACGATAAATGATAGCTAATGTCTTAAATGAGTGAAATTTTAATAAAGAAAACATAGCAAATATTTTAAATGAGGTATTCAACAATAAATGTATTGCAAAAAAATTAGGTTTAACTGAAATTAAGTTTAACTCGTGTTTACTCTATTGATTTTTAAATGAAAAAAAATAAAATTTTGACTTCTAACTATTTATCTAATATTTGTGAATAATATACCATAAACGGATAGATATTTCTTTTAATTTGATTATTACTAAAGACTATAAAATTTTGCATTAATCTATAAGCAATGGGAACTTAAATATTAAAAAATATTTTTAAAATTTTTAAAACGTGAAATAATAAAAACTTTAATTTAATTAAAGTTAAACCGTGAAAAAAGTAATATTTAAGTTCAAAAACAACTATAAAAAATATTACTTTACTCTCATTCTTCCTTACATTACTTAAAACTCCTGAGAAATTTGATTTAAAAAAAAACCTCCATTTTCTTCTCATTTTTTAATCTCTTAGCGATTGATAATACAAAATTACTGATTTACAAAATTAATTACAATTACAGTGCTGTAAATAAATCAGTTAAATTAGATTTTTTTGAATGTTATTTAAAAGGCAAGGGGGTGAATTTTTAAATAAAGTTTGGTATTAATATAATGTTTAAAACTGAACGGAAAGCTTTAATGTCCTTTAATCAAAATTACAAAAATTTAAATTCTAATCCACAACAATATACGTCATTTGAATTTTGAACTTATGGAGACATATTTCTGAGTCTTATTTTTAAATTTAATATATTATTTATGCTTGATTTTTAAATGACACATCCGATATAAATATAATGTAATAAAAAGAACTGAAATATCCTATATTTTAGCTAATTATAGAGAGTTAAATTTTAATCTAAAATTACATTAGTTGAATTCTAAACAAATAATGAAGTACTCGTATTTCTGAATATAATAAATTTATGTTTAACGAATGAAGACTCCAAGAAATTAGACAATTTTTTGGATGCAGATAACAAAATCTAAATGTTTAAAATGAAATTAATTTATAAATTAAAAACAAAATAAGCAAATATTGATCTACCTTATTATATAAAACACTTTTAATTATTTCAAAAGGAGATTTAAAGAAGAATCACTTTTAACTTTTGTGTATTGTAACCAATAACAACACTTCATTTGAAGTGCTTACAGTGATAAGAGAAGATTGACTATCTTTTTAATTAAAAGACTCAACGGTGTTTATTTATTTTGCTTCTATTTCAAGATAAAATTTCTTGAGCATGTATTAAAATATTTTATGCAAAAATATATTGAATATGAGATATTGGGAATAAAAAATTAATTCAATAACGTTCAGCTGTATTTTATGTTTTGGTTTGATATTAAACAAGCGGTGAAAAAAATAATAAAATAATGTTGTTAAAATATTACTACTTATTGTTAACAAATTACATAATGTGGGAAATATAATATTAAAAATTAATGTTTAACACTACAATATTTAAAAAATTTTATATAATGGGGAATAATTAGGTAGAAGTAAAAATTATTTTAAAAAAATGTATTTCTGATTGTAATTTGTGCTACTGTTTTTTGACTCGAGGAAGTATAAAATCAAAATGCATCTAAAACATTGAATTTAAATCGATTTTGGACCAACTGACTTCTAACTAATTATGTCCACAATTTTTCGACCAATGAATTTCTAATTGATAACGATCATTTGAAAAATAATTTTTAATTAAATGCGCAGCTTATATATATATATATATATATATATATATATATATATATATATATATATATATATATATATAGTGGGCTATATTTTAAGCAAAAAAATATTTTCCCAATTAAAAATAATATATATATTGTACAGACAAAAATACTCAATAAGTTAATCTACAAAAAATCTTCACTGAATAAATAATTTCGTAAATACAATTATTTATTCAGAGAAGAATCAGATGAATATCTTTACAAATTGGAAACCAATTTATTGATAGTTTGGATAGTCGTGAAAAATTTTACTTTCACAAAATGTTATAGAAAAACTTGTTTTATTAAGAATTATTGACGAAATTATGTTCGAAATAATGAAACTTCTTAAGCATATAGATTAAGCATGCTTAAAATGTTCACTTAATAATCATTCATACTCTCACTAAGAGATTAAGAATACATTAGCAAAAATAGATAATTTCACGAAATTACGAAATACTTAAAGTTTTTTTCATTGATTAAAAGGTGCCTTCAAACATAAAGTCCAGATCTTAAAAAAAGACCAAATATTTGCAAACTTCTTACAGAAAGAATCCTGAAGAAAGAAGCCAACTTCAAAGGGGAAAGTTATAGAAATTGTATCTAGTTGTTTGTTTAAAAGGTTTTTCAGCCTCAAAACAATATTTTTTGATCAATCAGAAAACTTAACTAGAACTAATTTAATCATTTCAAAAAGTAAATTCTAGACTGTTCATATGGTAAAGAGTTTGGATGCGAAGTGAATCGTTTAACTAAGAGATGACTCTGTTTCATAAAAGGAACTGAATACTGAAGTATTGGGCCGAAGGATGCCACCATGGCTGCCAAAGAGAATCGTTCGTCAATTGTATGACCTGTATTGACTAAATGATTCGTTTAATTGAGTTCGCACTAGAAGTAACACGAGGAATATTGGCTATGGATATTGTAATTTCAAACCTCGGTCAAGTGGCGAGGACGGTACCCCATATAGATTGGAATAATCAGTCGCTCTGATTCGTTTTAAGCGATTTGTTTATTTTTAACATAACACGTACATTTTACGAATACACCACATTTAGCGTATAGAAAACATGCTATAACATTCGAAGAAGCATATATAAAATTATCATGCTATCCTTTTCAATCGATTACATAATTTTTTTGAGGTTACATTATCCTTTGAGGGTTAGAACATCCTCTGGCCCAATACTTCAGTACTCAGTTCCAGTTATAAAATAGCACCATCTCTTTGTCAATCAAATTATTTAGTATCCAAATTCTTTATACAAAGATTAAATCTTCATCTTGAGTTTGGCATAATATGTCCCATGAGGATTCAATGCCAGATATTCCATACAACCAACCAACTTCTTCACAGTATCAATGAAAAACTGAGATCAACAATGGGCTGAAAATGTAAATAACATAATGGCCCACTTTGTAAAAAACGGAGTGAAAAACAACATGGTTTTGTTTGATTTGACCTCAATAACGCAAACAGCTTCCATTTCCATTAGGAATGGTTCGTCACAATGCAGATGATTTCCAAGATATCGGAAATCTTTTCTCCAAAGGAGCCATATCAGAAACTGGTATAATGTAACGCGGTAAATAAAATTTATTTCTGAAACTATAAATTCTATCTTTTCTCCATAGGAACCATAACGTAAACTGGTACAACGTAACGCAGTGAATGAAACTGCATCTCCTTTTACGTTCCTGAAAGAATAAATTCTAAATACAAATCCACTGGTAGGAAACAAAATAGTTTTCTGATGTAATTAAGATTATTTTACTGAAAGGATCAACATCAAAATACCCTTAATCGAGCGGAAATTTATTTCATTTCTTCTGCATGAGGGAAATGGGGAAAAAGCGTTTTCGCTATTCTGTTCACTTTTGCAAAGTAAGAAAATCAGTCTAGATAAAAAAAAAAAAAGAGGAGCTGAGAATTGAGAAATGCTCGACGGATGCACGCCGATTCCAAAAATAAATATTTTTATTTTATTTAAAGGTATTTTAGATTTTCATAAATCAAGTTACATTTGTCTTGAACATGAAAATGATTTTAAAGAAAATCAGTTGACAAACATTTAACAGATGATTGATTAATAATAACAAAACCTCAATCATAAAAGCACAAAAGAAGTTCTTATGCCAATATTTAGTGCGGTATATGTGTCGCTGTTTACCATATCTCCCAGTATAGTAGGAAATCAACCCACTACATAAAATGATTCAGTTACAGATAAGACACCAGTTGAGCAATATTATTTCAAAATTTCAGGCATCAACAATTTGTGGATAGGTATGACTATTGGTTCTCGCTTAGTAAAAGATTTAAGTACCCAAAATTGCCGAAATTGTCGGTGTGCAAGAGTAAGTGAGAAATGACGAAGTTTAATGGAGCAAGAATCATTTATGACAATGCTGTGCGAAAATTGGAATATGATCTAAATTTTTGAAAAAATGGATAAAAGATGCAAACTTGTTTGCAAAAAGGGGGTTCAAAAATAGTGATGGATCACTTGGTTTCCCAGAGCGAGTCATCTAAACGTCATGGGAAAGGAAAAAGATCTCGATAGTGATGCCTCAATTAAGTGATACCTGTACTTACCTGAAGAAGGAAAACTTTTGAATGTGTGAATGTTAAAGAGAAATTTTGACTAAAATTACGGTCAGTAATGAAAAAGAAGAAGAATGTGTTACTTCTAAACGTAGAAACTGCAGACAAAAAAGGAGTTTATCAGACAAAGATCAGCGAACTATGTCGCAAATTTTTCGGCGAAACAGTACATTCACACCTGAGGCAATTACAGCAGAATTAAACATCAGTTGAGAAGATATTTCAAAAATAGTTCATTGGGATTTTCACTGATAAATTTCTACAGCTGTACTCCGAAACGTAAATCCCTCATTATAGACATCAATGTTAAAAACCTTATACAATGGTGCAGATAATCAAAACTGGAATCTTATTTCCTAGAAAGATACAATTTGATATGACGAATTATCTTTGATGCTTCACACCACAGAAAGCGTTCATTGAACCATCTTGCTTGGTTTCCAGTATGAAGCAAGGAAGCGGCTCTTTAATGGTGTGGGATGCTATATCTCTCTTTGCATTCTTTAGGGCTAAGAACTATTTTGAAGTATCGGGCGAAAGTTCACACCTCTTAGAACATTTACTCCAGGGTCACATTCACCTAATGGCATGCAATTTTTCCTGCTGATTTACCATAGTTTCAAATGGATAATGCTACCGTTTATTCTTCAAAGTACATTATAAGTAGGTTTAATAAACATGAACGTGAATTGAAATAATATGCTTTGATGCCCTCTATCACAGTACCTTAATATTACTGAATCGTGATGGGAATATCTTGAGCCACATGTGAAACGATGATTTCCTCTACTTTCATTACAAAAAGTACTGGGGGATATTTCACAAAATGAATTTGTAGCATTCAAATACCATTATGTTATGAAGAGATCAATGTGCCTCTATTCTATGTCAAATTTATTGCTGCTTAAAATGTCCATAAAGTGTCGACGAATTAAAAAGATATTAATTCATGTATTATTTTGTCTAATAATTACTCTTTGATTTGCGTTCCACTCGCTCTCCAGAAAAACACGCCATCTGGTATACAAATACAATGTTTTAATCGCGTCATCCGCCACAATATTTCAGCCACCAAGTAGCGTCTCCGCTTTAATAGGGAATCATAGCTTAAGAAAAATGGTCCGCATTATTAAATGATTCTGATATCATTTATTCAAGATCGATTATGTGGCTTAAATAGTTATGGAACTGATCTTTATTCCGTGATTATATCTCTTGATATAAATAACGAAGCCAGTTCGTTACAATTTCAGCAAATTATTTATTTAATGTCAGGCAAATTGCTCAACATCTAAATATATTTGGTTTGAATAAGAATACGAGAGAAAATAATGTTCGAAATAAAATAATGTTTAAAAAAAACCTTATTTATAATTTAAACAAAAACACATTTATACATATGTTATTTATACCACTTATTTAAAGAAAAAAAAATTTCGCGCCCAAAAATTCATTACATTTAAATATCTTTCTCATTTATAAAAAACTATTTGAAAACATTTATGGTGAATAGTTATCATAAATAATAAAAGAATATGTCTAAATGTGTGTCATAATCTTTTAGGTTTTTACATATGCATTAAATCATCTGCAAATCACGTTGCTTTTACTGTCGAAAAAAATATACTGTTTAATTTATCACACTTAGATCTCCATCTTTTTAAATTCCAAATTTCTAGCTTAAATATAATCTTTATAATATATTTCCAATGTAAAAGAGAGAATAAAGTATTGCGTGTGTTTTTAAGAGAAAAATTTTAAAAGTACCCGTGCGCATGGTAAGAATGAGAAATAGAATGGAAAATAGGAGTGGAAAAATGGAACACGATCAACTGCAGTATCGTCTATTGATAGTATTTGCTTTCTCTATGATTTCCATGATTATAACACCCTTCGTATTAATAGCCCCCATAACTTTTCTAGCCGATGTTACAGTCTTTGTAGACACCTATTTTGAAAAAAATTCATCGGATGAAACCCATTGTTATGATTGTTGCTCAGTTTCCGCGGTGTATAATATGAACCCAAGTCTCCTCCACGGTAATCACTCAACGCGACAGCAATCAAAACTAATCAAGGAATTACGATCACATTTGTTTGGGTGCCACTCAGCAGTTGGCAGCACATAATGGGAACACTAATTTGCCTAAACAGCGACATATGTCGTTAAAATCAGGCACTCCTTGAATCATTCTCGTAATTGAGTTTTTCTTTTGTTAACAACACATTTAGAAGCAACACGATGGTTATTGGCAACGAGCCTCGCAAGTTTGAACATTGGTTAAGTGATAAGGGGGATACCTGAGCTACTTTCCCACCCCGTTCCTCAGAGCTTCCCCTCTACACCAAAACGAAAATTTGGAATTTTGGACAGATTTAATAGGCATCAGCCTCTCTACACGTTTGGTTTTAAGTAGCATCAGGACTCGAACCTAGGAATCGACGGAAACAACGATGGCCGTGAGCTGGCGACCATGATCACTCGATTACCGCGACCTCAACGTCTTCGTAAATGAAACGAAACTTAAAGAATTGCATAACATCCTGTTTTCGAGTAAAATATTTCTAAGGCCTTTTCAATGTTTAGTTCGATCATAGCAAAATGACTGTTTGAAATTTTTTCATTTTTTTGCACTATAATATGTAATATAAAGTCATTTAAAATTGTTTTTTTTATTCAGAATGTCGCAAAATAAAACTCATTCAATTCTTTTTTTAAAAATATAAGAATATAGTCACAATTAATGGTAATACTCAATTTAAACTTGAGGATAAAATTAAATACATAATATTTAAATAATATCAGAAATTGTTATTACAGTCATGTAATTGAAAGTATAAAGTCACGAAGCACACTACTTTTTCGTATTATGTTCCCTTAATTGGAATATACAATTAATATAAATTATTTGTGCAACATTTTTCCTTTATATTTTTCTCCACAAGTATCGCAGCCAAAACATTTTCTTTAATTTAAGTGTAATTTATATGTTAATGTAGATATTAATGAATTAGGAAAAGTAATGACCACATAGTAACTAAAAATAAGGTAGACCTCTTGAAACAAATTTTAGAAAATATTTTTTTCTCGTCTAGTTTTTATCGATTTGTTTCAGTAAAATAAATGTATCCAGATTTTCGAATATTGATACATTATAGAGGTTAGAAGTGTTTAATTGTTAATTAAATAAAGCCAAGTATGTAATACAAGTATTCTAATCTCCTATGCTTTATATTAAATAAATACTTATTGATAAATAAATAACTTACATATCTGTAAAAATTATGTATTTGACAAATTTTACTTAAAGAACATTCTTTAACCATTTTTAATGTTAAAAAAAGAGAAAAAAATTAAAATAATAAAAGTGAAATATGCATTGCCCCCTTAAACTTCAGAACATTTTACAAAATCCATTGAATCTATCATTGAATAGAAGTAATGGCTTATCCTCCATGACATGAGTACTCAAAGAATTTTATAAAATCCAGTCGAGTAGGTAGTTTAGTTCCTTAGATTCCACATTCGAAAGCATTCAGATTTCATTTTTGAAATACAGAGTACATTCAATTTTTCTAAGATTCGATTTTTCAAGTGTCGTTTTAGAGGTTCGTTTGCTCGAAAAGGCCCATTTTATATCAAAAAAGGAATTTAAATCATGGAATTTTTTTTTTTTTGAAAAAGAAAAATAATTATTCTATATATTTCATTCAACGTTGCATTAAAAACTACAAACTAAATGTTTCTATTCTGTGTATCTTTACGTTTTGGCGTTTGCATTGGTTAGATTGTGAAATATAATATCTTATATTAAGTAAATAGCATGAATTATAGTAAAAATTTGCATCAAATATTTTAAGAAATTTTATTTAAAATGCTGATTCCTATTTTCTTATATCCATTCTGGGATAAGACTCAAAACAGAAATTTTCCAAAAATTGCGTGTATTTCTCTGTTCTACTCAAGAAAATATTCCGGTCATTTTTGTATTTAAAAATACTTTTCTTATGTTAATCATTCATATTTTTGTTGATACAATTAATAATTCAGCAATATATATATATATATATATATATATATGCAAAAAGGCTCAATCCCTAAATTTCAAAATCAAAAGGTACTTTATGAATGAAATATACAAACCTTTAGGCAGTGATCAAATGTATAAAATTGTACGTCACTTTAATTATTAAATACAAAAAATAAAGTAAACAATATAAAACTCGTTTTTGAAGCTTGAAGCATGATTCTGCAAATATCACTCTAATAAAGCTCTAGATATGAAATAATAATATCTCACTGGTTAAAATCTAATTCGAAGTAGAAATTTATGTTCTTAAAGTTAAGGTGTCATTTGGTTACTTATTAATGTTCCATATTGACGTATACAGATATTACTTTCATATATTCCGTAGTCATATCGCTAAATGAATATATGTAATGCTGTCAATTATTAGCATTTATGTATGACAAAATGAAATGGTTATCAGGTTTATTTCCCATTTAAGAATAGCAGGTTTAATGGGAAAAATATATAGAAATTGCATTAATCAGAAATTTATGTTGAATGACTTACTCATATTTAAATTTTTTATCATTATAATGATTTTTTTATTGAAAAGGGCTATCAAGTGCTTTGATTTGAAGACAAATTATTTTTATCATTCTCGTAACTATACTGTTTTCCATAAATCTTGTAACTTTTTATGAGTAATCACAACGAATTTTCCAGTCGTTTTTAAACACATTTCGCAGATGAGAACTAAACCCTCCACAAATCAGATATCCCAATAATCTGTTTCTGCGCACGATATTATTATTTATTTATTTCAGAAGCGATCCGTAAATTTACATAATAACATTTATTTCTTCATCCATGCATTTTGGGGGAAAAAAAATTTCTTCAGTGAAATCTTTTAGCAAACATAAATGTATAAAAATAAAAGGACTTAACAAATACTCTGCGAAAAGTCAACAAAAGCATAATTAAACTTTTTATCACCAATGATAAATGGCATACGCTGCTACATTGATTAAATATAAAATGCTCAATAAACTAACTTTAAAGTATATACCTACCTTCGGAATACTTGAAAAAAAAATTAGTAAAATGCTCATGTGAAACACTTTTTTTGTTACAATGGTCTATAAAATGGTAACTTCAAAAGTCATTTTCATGATTTTTTTTTATTTTTCAAATTTTGACCATATTTGGTTAAAATTTAGTATAAATTGACATTTACTCTAACGTTTATAAAACAAATTCTAATTAATATCTTTCACTTTTTGTTGCATCAATATATTTCATATACATATATTTGAGTTGTGAAGCAGAAAAATGCAGTTGTCTCCTAAACTTACTGAGTTACATCAAAATTATAAACACAACATGATTTTGCAAAAAAATATTACTTTTTTTAAACAAAAATAGCTCCAAAATAAATAGTTATATACTTAAGAGTTATGTTTGAGTTTCACAACATTTCTAGAGAGATATACAGAAAATAGTGGAGAAATTTCATTTGAATATATGAAATACTTGTTAAGAAAAGAGATTTTTCGTAAAGAAAAAATAAAATAAAATCGCAGTTTTCCAGAAAATGCAAATCTATAAATCAAAATTAAGTGAAGAAATAGTTGCTATCTACACGTACAACTATAATAAGTAAATGAATAAAACTTAATTCCATATTTAAAAAGTAAATTGAGAATTCACATCGTTTAAAAATGTACAAACAGCTGTTTAAATATTTTGTTTACATTTCTGTGGCTTAATTTCGATCTCGCAAAATTCCACTTCCGATCGCTTTAGATTGAATTTCCGTTTTATAATCTGAGCTATAACTTTGTTTGTAGCTGCCCTAGAAACAAATACAAACCATTTTTGAAATCGTAAATATGCTGGCTTAAATAAAAAGTAATAAACTTTGGAAAATTTTCACGAAAACGATTATCGGGTAGGCCTTAAACGTACTTCTATTGTTCATAATGTAAAAGTCTTTTTCTTCTGTAATTCGGATTTCTTCTAATGTTGTTCAATATTAAGATGGTTTTTTGCACGTATGTTTTATATTATTTCAATTTTCCTGTATTACCCCGTTAACTCAGAATTTCGATAACTGGGACCGGATTAATACAACTTAACGAGGTTTTACTGTACATGGAAAGTAACGCACCATAAGAAATTTTAAATTGTTTGCATTTCAAAATTCAAAAAGTTGTCCATTTCTCTTCAAACTTTGAAGTGAAACTATTTTTAACTAAGTATAGAATTAATTACACTCATTCACTTTTTTAATTATGTACAAAATGTTGTTTCGCTAATTTACTATGACGCATCAATAAAAATAATATAACATCGTATTATATTTAATATTCTAAGTATGAAATGTTACGACGTCCTTGTACTAAATTTTGTATTAATCTTTTCGATTTCGATAGAATGAATTATCCTACGTTTATGTTACCCTAAATAGAGCACAGATCATACCAATGACAAGATAAATGCTAGAGCTTCGTCAAAAATCATTCTGCTACTAAAGCAGAATAATCGATTAGATACAAATCAAAAAGTATACGGATTTTTACATTTTATTTTGAACAAATTTATAGAATGAGTGAGTGAAAGCAGAGGTTTATGCAGCAAAGCCCACCTCTGGCTATGTTATTCCAAATAACGTGTATCTGTGATTTAGATATAATAAAAAAATGGAAAAAGACAAAAATTAGTAGACAGGTGAGTGAATGAGGGATGGTGGAGTGTAACAGAACAAAAGCTAGATATAACCATGTTGCAATAAAACCAAGGCGTAATTGCGATCTAGACAATTGAAAAAAAAAGGGGTCAAAAAGTTAAGAATGTTGTACAAGATGGAGAATAGAAAAGAGTGAAGGATCGCTTGACTTAGCTCAAGGGTGCGTCAGAAAAGTGAAAGATCTTTGAGTTGTCTCGAGATCTTGATGCCCATACCTATCTAAAGATGGTAAGCCATCAGGGCTTAATATTTATAGAAACATGTAAAGGTTCCAATAATTTACGAGATTAGAGGAGGAATTTGAATGTTGAATGGTAATTCGGCCAGCATGCAGAAATAATGTACGTTGGTAGTTTAAAAGGTACCTATGTCAGACTACCAATGGCGTTGCTAAAGAAAAACTGGCGTTACCACTGTTAAGCGGCATAAAATTAAATTTGACATTGATTGATATGTGAGGTTTAGCCATTTATAGCCAAATAAAAATGTCATTGCTTCTGCATCTATTTGTCACCGTCTATGAGACCTAGGTTCATCATTAAACACCAAAACCAAGTGAAAATCAAAAGAATGGGTTATATCCATTAATCGTCTCTAAAGTATTATGGGGACGGGAAATTAATGTCGTTTTTCTATATTATATTCAAACAGATAATTTTTTACCTGAAAGTTTTTATTTTTAATCATTGATGTAATCATCCACATGTTAAAAACCTTTTGTCATCTAGTGTGCAAATTTTAAATGCCACCCCATTAAAAATCAGTTGTTTTTTAAGAAAAATATCCTGTAGATGATATTTTGGACATCATCCGAATTTTCAAATTTTTTTGCCACTTGTAAAATAAAAATGTTGTAATGATCGAAATAAAGGGAATCCAAATGGCACAATATTGGGCGAGTATGGTGGGTGAGACAATACCTCCCATCCCGATTCATTAGTTTTTTCCATAGTCCATCTTGCGCAGTGCGTTCTTACATTCTCATGTTGCAGAACAATACTTTTTCTGATGACAATCGATGGCAGTTTTCAATTAAAGATTGATTTACTCGATCCTGTTGTTCACAGTAAAGGGCTATATTCGCAATGCGTTCGGATTTCAGTACTTCAAAATGAACGACCCTGCGAATACTCCCCCAAACACAGAAAAGCACCTTAGTTGTACTTCTTGGCGTTCTTCTTAGTTGTTCTACAGCCTTTTGCATTTTGGATTTTCATTTTTCATTTCCAGTGATCAAACGATCAAAAAACGCTTCTGTATGGTGCTTCTGTAAAAACCCTTCTGTATGGTTCTGAAGCAACAAGTTGCATGTGGTGGATGGGTTAGCTTTTTTTTCTTCTGGCTGATCATGCAGTACCCAAACACCTCACCTGCTTACCTTACCAATTTGCCGAAAATGTTCTTGGATGATCGACCAGGGTTAGTTAAGAGTGCTTGACTGTTCTAAGATTGTCTGACACAGATTTGTTTCCACATCCGCCTTTATCATATCATTGTCTAAAGTTGTTGATATTCCTGATCGGCATGAGTCGGAAAGTTTGAAACTACAGAATTTGAACTTAAAAAATCACCTTTGGTATTTATGAATGTCTAATGCATTTGTATAAACATCGCAAATGTTTTTAGTAGCAACCTTTGCGTTACTACTCTTGTGAAACTCAAAAAGCATATAATGTCGGATGTATACTTGTTCAGGTATTTGACAGGCCATTTTCCCTAAAACTGCAAAAAAAAAATCAAAATTTAATTATTTACGAGTAAATAAGTCAATCTTAACATTTCTTTTAAGTTTACTGTGAGGTACAGAATGAGCTGGTAAATGACAAACGAATATCGACACGAGCAGAAACGACATTACTTTCAGGTCCCCCCGATAGGTGAGATGGTCAGTTATGGAAAAATTGAGACTTCCATTTATTGGGATGAAGGGCGTCATATTTATGGATTTTTTGTTTGTTTGTTTGTTTGTTTTTTGAAAAAAGGGAAGAAAAACGATAAATGGACAATTTTAC
This sequence comes from Nephila pilipes, assembly GCA_019974015.1. Taxonomy (NCBI): domain Eukaryota; kingdom Metazoa; phylum Arthropoda; class Arachnida; order Araneae; family Nephilidae; genus Nephila; species Nephila pilipes. The sequence continues at coordinate 321,088 of BMAW01023826.1, read as the reverse complement.
AGTGAGTAACTCCATGCTAATATCTTATTCCTCAGAAGGGTACTTTTTGAATCTACTTCATACTAGGATAACAAATATTCCCTTTGTAATAAATATATGGATCACTAATAAAAGGGACATAAGCCTTTAATTTTATCTGTAAATAATACTTCCAAAATAATATTAAATACATAACAAACATTTATTGAAACTCTATAGGTTTTCCACAAATGTGTTTCACGACATATTTTAAAGGTTCTTAAGTTCTTTGATTTTTGCTTTTCATTTTATTTTATTTAAAACGAAACGTTAGTATTTCCTACAATGCTTGATCTACTCAATTAAACAACCGAGGATGACATTTCCTATACATAAAACTCTCTTTATATTCATTAATTTAGTTATCTTAGTTTCTCAAGGTCATTCTCCCCAACAACACGGACTCGGTACACAGGCTTTGCACCGCGAGTTAGGTAGAATAAAATTCCTCACACATATTTCCGATCCTACAAGAAACATCCTCTACTATAAATTCAATGTATTTATTTTGTACAATAAATAAATTTATGTATTCTGAATATTCTTACGATTAAGAAAACAAAACTAAGACATAATATAAGTAAAAAATATGTCATGCTTTCATTTAGCTTAGATTAAAACGTTAATCAATGTACATATTTTAGTAATATAATTCTCTCCTATATGAACCAAACTTCTTTTACATCACACTGGCTAATGAAAATGGTGTGATTAAATACATTCACCCAAAATCTGAAAAAAAAGCCTTATTACAGACCTTAACTTCTATAGATCAATAACATCAGCAATAGCAAAACTCGGAACAAATCATTATGAAACTATAAAAATTCACCCTGACAACCCAAGCACCTATATCAATTGCAGGAATTCCCCGGATACTCCATTGACAACAAAGCATATTTATAACTGTCCAACCCTTTTACCGAGCCTTTTTAAACTTGACATTACCCCGCACATTTATTTATCCTCGCAGGAATTTATTTGCAGCCCTAAGGTATCCGATTTGGCAGCTGCTGTTATTCCCGACATATCTGAAGCATACTTTATATTATCTATAGTTATGACAAAAAAAACCATTCTCTCTTACTTTCTTAAATATTTTCAAACTAAAAAATTACAACCCTTAAAATTATAGAGCAAAACTTTTATTGTCTAGACTTCGAAAAAGATTCGTTTACAGAAGCATTACTCAAAAGTGTTAAGAGAATGATTATGACTGTTCAAAAAAAATCTAAAATAAATGTCCCATCATTTCACGTACTTGTAATTAATTTTTAATATTTAATCTGATTTTAACTAACAAAAGTAACTTTAATCCATAGTGGTTTATATTTCATTTCAAGTTAATGTTTAACACCGACTCAAATGATTGACACAAATACACAACATATGAGCAAATTATTACACTCCTTTGAAACTTTAACGCGTGCTGTCATCTGAACAACTATGTAATTTTCCTTTTCATATTCACTCTCAACACCGATGAATGCAACTGATTACTAATTTGTAAATATCACCCTTGTTTGAAACTTTATTGTATGACATCCTGACAATAAATTTGTTAATTCTCTTTAATGGTTACACTCAAAAAACATTTAAATTATTGACAATTAACTTGTGAATACCACCCTCATTTGAAACTTTCACGCATAGTACGAGAGATGTTCCGAAAGCAAGTTTCGTCTTTTATTCTTACATCTAAACTTTATGGCCAAAAAAACAATTAACCATGTTATCATGAACTATACACTTAGCAACACTTTTCAACATAGTCGACAGAGACATTGAGAACATTTGTCGTTACGTGCAATCAGTTTGAAAAAACAAATGTTGTAAAACTAGGCGCGCAGCGATGCAAAGAATTGTCACCCAGTCTACTCCACCTCAGCATTGGTTTGTATGAATCTGAGCACGAATAGCGTCTGACAACGTTATGCGCGCGTGCCTATCCGCTAACACCATGTCCTGTACTCTAGCAGGATTGTTTTCATTCGTGGATGCAGAGGTTCACTACCACTTCGATCTTTATCCTCCATACTCTGCCTTCCTTCGCATAATATGCAACACCAGCATCTAATCATTTGACGAGACATCAACTGTTCACCATACACAGTCTGTGTGTGTTGATGGATGACTAATCTCGTGATGGATGACTAATCTTGATACTGGATATCAGCAGTACTTCTATGGCCGACCACGTTATCAGTCACGTTTCGGGCACGTTGGTCTGCTGTTACTCTCTTTTCTTCGTCGCTCTACACATGTGTCATTCCTCCTCCACTGACGCAACTTCCGTCTTTGAACCATCAACGGGTTTGAATTGATGAAATTGACTAATGACGAAACTTACTTTCGGAACATCCTTATTATGATGTCAAATTGTATTATTCTTAATTTCATGTTCCCGCTAAGCATTGCTATAAGCAGTTGACAACTAATTTCTGAATTTCACCCTCTTTTGAAACATTAACTGACTGTGTCGTGTCAATGAATGAGATAATTTTATTTACCTGTTCACATTCAAGTATCTCATCACTAATTCGTGAATAACAAACTTATCTGAAATTTTAATGCATGGTATTATGTTGATAATTCTGTTCACCCTCGACACAAATTAAAACAACTAACTACTAATTCGTGAATACTACCCTCATTTAAGACTTTAACACATGATGTCAGAACAAAAGTATTAAAGTAACTAAGAATGAAAATTATATATAAGTAATTATTTATTATTTCATTCCAGAATTGTTTCAATTGTTAGGTGTCGTTGCTAGGAGACAACATTCTGAAGGCCATATTACTTCAAAGTTTTGCGGAATGGCCTTAATTTTTGTACAAAAAGACAAAATATTTCATCTACTGTACTATGAATATAACTATTAAATAAGAGTTTTATTAGAGAATTGACTGTTTCTTAAAAATGCTGTACAGATCAGATAAGTTATAAAAGGTGTTGAGTTACGAGCATCAGTAAAACGAGATAGAAATCTCGAGACATTCATAACTAGTAATAAATTCCAAAGGAACCCACAATGACATAAAAGATGAGATATAAAGTATATAGTAGATCGTAAAACAGTAGACAACATAATTTTATATGACATGACTTTATTTTCTCTACGATTGAATAAATACATATTTTTCATTTTCATGAATGCAATAAAATATGCGAAGAAAATAAAATAGTGTTAACAGTAATGAAGTAAAACCTGATTTATGCGAATCGTATAATTAGAAGAAGTTTAAATTTATATATAGTAAAATATATTTAAAAACACAGCTAGACTGAATAGAATCAAGTATAATTAAAAAACAAAAAACGGTATATCGCATTCAGTATTTTCATTAATATTCTTCTATTATTACTATTAAACTGCTCTGTATCTTTTCAAAATTCAAAATTTCGTATAAAATTCATTAAAAAAAACAAATCTAATAATTCCGAATTTGATTATAGAGTTGATGAATAAATTTTAATAAAAACAGGAATCATAATCAAATAAAAATAATAAAGAAAATAAAATGAATTAGCTTTCCTAATTTTTAATTTAACATGTGCTGATTTTTTTCTTTTAATTTCTCGCTCGAAAAAAGTAAAATTATTCAAAATGAATAGTACTTAATGTAAAGTAACCGTATATTTCCGAGCCCCAAGCCCTACAGAAGTAATTATTATGAAGAAAAGAAAATAACTTGTATGAATTTCAAATGTATTTTCACTGCAAAGCATTCTACAGTACAATAAAATAATGTTAACAAAAAGAATAAAAACACATGATTCGACCATAAAAAACAGTTATTAAATTAAATGTTAAAATAAGGGCAAACGATAAATTATTTTAGAAGATAATAACTCTCTGTTCGGATTTTGAAACAAAAGTAGACGATAAAATATTAAATCAAGTAAATCTTAAGAATGTAAATGTATCTTAAACGAACTAAATAGAATTATTACATATTCATAATATATTATAATGTCAATATTTTGAACCTAAAACTATATATACTTTATTTTATGCCCAAGTAATTTTCTTTGATGCCATTTTCTCAAAATGGCATATTAACACATATTAAAAATATTTGATATAGGTAAATATTATTTTGCAATATGCAATACAATTCTGAAAAACTTATATTTATTTATTACAAAATATATTTCACTACGCTGCTTGTATTGAGAATACGAGGGTTAGTCAAAAAGTTAGCTGCACTGCTTAAGAAAACAAAACTGGATAGCAATTTTACATTAACTTTATATCTATCTTAAAGTTCCATTCAAAATCTATTTTCAACCTAATTACCTTTATTATTTAAGCATTTGTCGAGACGTGGTACAAGTTTTTCGATGCCACCTGCAAAGAAATCATGTGCAATGGCCGATATCCACTCTTGCGTTGCAACTTTCACCTCGTCATCCGAGTTGTATCGTTGCATTCAAAGTTCTTTCATGGGAACAAAAGCATGGAAGTCGCAAACTGAAATGTCTGGGCCGTAAGGAGGATATGCGAGCAATGATATCGGAATTTGTCGCAGTTGATGGTCTTCCCTCGCGCTCAGCGTCGTCAATATGTGTATGTTCGTTCTCAAATATGATGCACCATTTCGTGATAGTTTGAAGTGACATTGCTTTTTCACCGTATTTTTTTTTAGTTAAGATTTTATTAACGTCGCACTAGAAGCAACACGAGGGCTATTGGCGACGGACCTCGCAATTCTGAACCACGGTCAAGTGACGAGGACGACACCTGAGCTGGCACCCCCTCTCCTAACATCCACACCACGCCAACGAGAGGACTTTGAGCCCCGAACAGATTTAACGTGCATCAGCCCCGGCTACACGGCGGGTCTTTGGTGGCCAAGGATCGAATCCGCGACTGAACGAAAACCGCCGGCCGCTAGTCCACGACCTTGATCCCTAGGCTACCGCGGCCCCTTTTCACCGTACACTTCATGCAACTGCCGATACATTTTAGCACAGTTAAGCTTTTTGACCACAAAAAAAGGAATCATTGCACGCATTTCCAATTCGAACGCCACTTGCTGCTGTCGATACATGTTTACAATTGATTATCACAAAAACTAAAATATCCTCTGGATTGCCGCTACGTCACATGATAATAATAAATGTCTGATGTTTTGCCACACGGTTTCATCAAAATAGCATTTGTCTGAAAAGTTTTGCGGGGTAGTGCTACTAACTTTCTGACTGACCTACGTATAATGTACAGTTTAGTAAATTTATCACATTATTTAATTCTTACCTATATTCTCATGATACATAGTTCGCTATAAAGTCTTAGAACTGGTCTCATATGTAAAACAGGAATACTTATTATAATTTTTACTCTACATATGAATTTACTGTAGCTGTGCATTTGTTCGCGTTATCCTCGCGTATTTCCATATCCTGAAAGAAAGCTCTTTAGCTCTCATAAAGTTTTCTTGAATCGTCTTATACCAGTCTCAGTTAAAGTCTTAGTTTCAAAATCAATTTTGGTAATAAAATGTAATTCACCGGTACCATGTCCGAATAGTACGTAAGGTGGGGTGTAGCACATTTACATTTTTGTGACAAACATTGTTGAGATGCTGCGTTGTAGAATAGCAAGCGTCATGCAGCAAGAGCCAATTTTTGCATTTACATCCTGGATGCACACGTGCCATGATGCGTTTCAACAATCGATCCATTTCTTACATACACCAATACAACACTGCAAACATTTTTATCTCTTAGTAAAGAATTTCAAGATAATCATTCTTTTTCTGGCCAAAAAAACTGCCCATCAATATCGTTTTCACTCAAGATTTTTGTTAGAGTAGTTTCCTCGCTATGACGAGTTTAGACTAATCCATGGCATAGTCTGCCTCATTGTATCCGAATCGTATACAAAGTATCACCAATAATCATCAATTATGACTTCTTATTAAACAAAGTCTCTCTGAATCGCGATTATGCATTTGAAGTAGATCTCGCAAGAAGCCAAGAACATTCCTTTTGTTCTGTTTTTAGTGAATACAGAACGAAACGTGTTTACAACGTGTTTTTATCAAAATCCTCAGAAATTATCGGCTCTGCGTTTTCTTTATCGATTTTTAAAAAAATGTGCAAGTGTTCTAATGGTTAATCGACGGTCGTTTACCAACACAGTTCTGACATATTTGATGTTCCAGTTAGTTCAGTTTGTGAGAAAACGTTTCGTTCTTTCATGTTCTGAAAAGTCCTCTATACCACTTCAAAATTTCCATAACCAAAGAAACGCATTCAATTGATACAAACAATCGTCTCTGAAAGCGCTTAGCATCATTTGGCAAATTTCGCTAGAAATTTACAACTTTTACGGCAAACCTTTATTCCATATTTCTGTTCCAAATACGACACCGTTATAAATGTAAACAATAGAAAACACACAGATTTTTTTACATATAATAGACGAAATCTCAATACAAACCGATGCCAATCGTCAAACGTATTCGGAGGAACTTGATGCTTTATTATTCCACTTGTACAAAAATGGCGCTCCACATTTTGATTATATTACCTTAGTTTAAAAATTGACCAGCCACATTAAGTTTTATTAAATCTGTACATCTTTCTATTTTTATTCAAAAAGCAATTTGTAATTCTAATTAAAGAGCGGGAAAATAATATATATATATTTAAAAAATAGTATTTCATAATAGTCAGTCTTGTGTGTGTACAAGAGTCAAATGTTTGTTATTGAAAGTTCTGATCTTGCTGAGTATATATTATATGTATAGTTATATATACAAGTCATTTAATAAGTGAGGTGTTTTCCAGTCACTGGGAAAAGTCTTGGAAATGAAACAGATGTATACTTTTATAAAGCATTCAAAACATTAATGAATCAAATATTTCATTAATTTTTTTTTTAAATAGATTTTTGAGATTCATGTAATTTAATATAAAAAAGCTTTATTTAAAAAGTGTAAGGTTAGCTTTAGCTTTTACTACGCTTATTAACGTGTGCTAACATGTTGGTTTGAGAAAATAGCGTCTACAAATATTCGTGGTCATAAAATAAAGTATGCATGTTGTTAGGTTCAAATAGACAATACTATGTGAACCTAATACTTACTTAAAATACATTATTATTATATTGATAGATTTAGTTTGCGTAAGGTATACTTACATTACAAAGATATTTTTTTATTTAATATTTTATCGTCAGCTTTTATTTGAATATCTAAACAGAGTTCTGTCTACTTGAATAATTTATCGTTCGTACTTATTTCAATATTTAATTTAATAATTGAGTTTTGTAGCAGAATTGTGTTTTTATTATTTTTGTTGTTGCCATTGTCAACGGGTTGGAACTTTAGAATGCTTTGCTTGCGAAAATAAAAATGCGTTAAGAATTTGAAAAAAGCGTCTTTTTTCTTGATAGTAATTGCTTCCGTGGAGCCTGGGACTCGGAATTACGCTTATTTTATGCTAATTGATATCAATTTTGAATCATTCTACTTTTGCAAGAACTTGAAAGAGAAAAGCGTTAGCATATGTTAAATTGAAATAAGCAAAGCCAGTTTCAATTTTTATTGTATGGTTTTATTTTAATATAATGGTTTTACTTTTCCCAGAAATCTCCGAAGTTTATGCATAGAATTGAAGAATAGTATCTCAGTTTCTCTTCATGAGATTGCCCTCAAATCAGTTGAGAGAAGAAATGAAAGACAAAATAAAGTAGAGATAAATTGCGATGAATCCACGAGAGTAGGAGGTGTATCAATTTTGTTTAATGGTCTCTGACGTCGTTAAGTCTAGATATTGATTACATTCCAAATTCCCCCTAATTCTTTCATGTATAATTAGTACATTTTATTCGCTTTAAGTAAAAGTTTAGTTTTTTTTTTTATTTCTCCTAAATTGAGAGTAGTAAATACGTTTGATAAATAAAAGAACCATTAAGTTCGTAATCTTATTCAGAGACATGAATTTTGTTTCTCAAGTAAAAGCGATTCAGGAAAAAATAATTACTTTTTCACAAATTGAGAGATAAAATCCGTAAGGAACTGAAACCAAACCTTTCACGAGTAAATCGTCGAGTATTAAAATCAGTAAATACGTAAAAAGAAGTTGTGAAAGTGTAAAGTTTCTTATTTACTAGAGCAATAAAAAAAATTCATAATTGTTTCCATTACTTTAAAATATACTTAAATATTTGAAATTGTATTTCATTCGGTTTCAAAAGTAAAATAAATGCACGAATATTTAAGCATAGTATAAAATACGAGATTATTCAAAATTATTAATCAGATTTCAAAATACTACTTTTAAAATAAAAGACGCGGAAGGATTAGTGATACAAGAATGCTATGGAAAAATATGGAAGTATTTTTTACAAGTGTTCAATATAACTTCATTTAGTTATACGCATAGTGCCAATTCGATATGTAAATTTCTACCCAACACATTGTGAAGTGTCAGTGGTAATTAATTGTACAGCAGCTGAAATCAGCTGCTGAAGTTCACATAAATTTGCAGGCAATGGTGGCGCGTACACTTTATCTTTTACAAACTCCAGAAGGAAGAAATTGCATGGGGCCGTATCAAATAACTAGCTGTTTTTACATCAAGTTATCTGGTACAGTGAGACCGATCCAATTTTACGGTTGCTCCGTGAACTCTTTTAAAACAGCTTTCGTGAAATAGCTTGATGAAGATTACACGATCGCCTCTATAGAGGCATATAGACACATGAAGAGGCATATAGAACGCAACAATCACTTCTTTTCAAATAATATTTATAGGAGAACGGGGTTCCGTTCGACTCGTTGGTTCACCGTTCTCTCTTTCTCTAATACAAATAAAAAACATGAAACTCTTTCGACACAAGAAAGCGCCATCTAGTGACATGTACAGCCTGCTCCTGTTTATAATAAATGATTTCCACATTTCCCCCTTTGTATTCATGTATTACTTGTCATTCTGTGTTATTTATTTTGAAAAAAAAAAATTGAAATCGATTATTCATTTTGAATAATCTTCTATTATAGCGGAATACATCAAGATAAATTATGGAGTAAATATTTACCTCTTACATACACAAATAACCGAAAACAAAGGGTTCTGTTGTTGAATAAATGTAAATTATTCACAGAGATGCTTTCAGAATCTGTGACAATCCTAAGTTAACTCAATTCAAAACAGGATTCATAAATCCTTCGAAACACTTCAACACTTTCATACTTTTTCAGAACTATGTAATTCCAAGACATACGAGAGACATACCAGACCACCAAAGTGATGTAGATCGAATTATTCACCAGGGAACTAGTCAAAAGCTCGCTGGCTTCTAATGAAGATATATTTGGTAAACACATTGATGGATTGGACCTCGACCGGGTGAAACCCCTTGTTTTTGTTTCATGATCCACTACCCTGAAACATAGGACGGAAATTGGTATGGGTCAAGAAAAAGAACAAAAGGAAAGGAGGATGTCGTGGGGATTCCTCTGGGATTTCATTTCAGATGAAACTAAGAAGGAAATGTTGAATGGAAATCACAAATTAGTGACAGGTAAATACAGATAAATGAAGTTACAAAGAATGTAATAGTAAGTGTTTATAGTCCCAAAGCTCTAATATTAGGTGGAATAAGTCATATCCAAAAGCATTCCTTAATTGTGAGTTAAGGTATACATCATATCCTATTGAGCGAAAAACTCGAAAGAAAGTTTATGATTGTGGGAAAAGTTATTCTTCTTGATGATATATTTTTTTTTCATTTTATACATCCCCTTACAATGATACTCACCTTAGTTTTGAGATCTGCAATGTCCTGAATCAAAAAGGATCCTTTGGGAAACTAAATACCTCACTATCCTGTTCCCCCACTTTAAAACTTCATTTTCAGAATAATTTAAAACGTAATTAACTTTAAAAACCTAACACTAAATATCTAGAATGATTTTAAAACACAGTAGAATGATTATTTAAAAACAAAATTTCATCCATTTAAAATCCAAACAATACTAATTTACGAATTTCACCTTTAGTTTTTTAAAACGTAAGGGACATAAATGATAAAACCGGTAATTTTGAACCATTGTCAATTGTAGATGAAATTTGTACTGGTACCTCCATCATCTAACTTACACTATACGTCACAGGATGTGATTTTGAAGCTAGTATGCTATTGAGTCGCTGTAGGTCTAATGATAAAACTGCATTTCGAACCATATTCCTAGCCTTGATACTCGAGATCTTAACAAATGGGAAGTGGTCTCACACATTTACAAAGGGAATACAGATAGTTTCCTTTGCTAAATTAATCATCGTTTATTAACATTGCACTTAATTGCTTTATGATGTCTATTTCCAAATCACCCAAAGAGACGGAGCTCACCAACAAGAGTATGGTGTCATAAACCGAATTTGTGAGAAGGACTCTTTATGGCATTCAAAAGCTTTATTTGAGTATTTAAAAAAATATGTAAACTCCAAAGTCTCTTACTCAGAGAGTTTAGTTTAGTTTTTTTTATTAACGTCGCACTAAAAGCAACACGAGGGCTATTGTCTACTGACCTCGTAATTTTGAACCACGGTCAAGTGACGAGGACGACACCTGAGCTGGCACCCCTCTCTCCTAACATCCACATCCGAGGACTTTTGGCCCTGAACAGATTAAACGGGCATCAGTCCCGGCTACACGGCGGATCTTTGGCGTCCAAGCATCGAACCCGCAACTGAACGAAAAACGCCGGCCGCGAGTCCACGACCTTGACCACTAGGCTACCGCAGCCCCCCTTACTCAGAGGATGCAAACAAGATAAGTCGAATTACAAATCGAAATACAGGAGCACAATAAAAATATTCCTTTCAATAAAGAAAATACAGACAGGTTAGATACATTAAGCATAAATTTCGCAGAAAAATACAGTTTTTACATAATGTAATTGTAAGTATATGGTTAACTATGATTCTACGGATGCAATGCCTTCAACAAAAAATTTCGTATAGCAAACGAACTTGTTTGTAATATCAAGTAAATAGTCTTAACATTTTTTATGAAATAAAGATATCCATTGTTTCCTTGAGCTAAAACTTATCTAAATACTAACTAAGAGTTCAACCAATTAAAACTTGGTCAATAGACTCGAGGAGTTAAGTTCAAAGCGTATTATTATGATTTCGTGAGGACACTACCCTGCAAAGTATCTCTTACAAAAGATAAAAATATATTTACAGAGATTTCGTCGGTCCCCAAGAAAAACTTAAGCAATTCTCCCACACACCTAGAGCGAATTTGGTGACAAATTTGCAAAGAGAAACTTAGCGACAAAACGAAGGCTCTCGAAAATGCTTCGAGCTAATTTACACAGAAACCAATTTACACGAGAAACTCATGAAACGTGTTAACAAAAGCAAAAAGAACCGTGAGAGAACTTGATAGAAACCTGAACTGGCACCCCATACAGCACCAAAAAGCCCACATCAACTCGGTGACAAAGCAAAAATCACACCAAAGTAGTAGCCGTGGTGACAGCAACGTTTTGTTACAATTTTTGCCTTGTAAATTAAAGCTAGGTCTCTAGAAGGGACTCTCTGGTAAAATAGAAGTACTCGATCGAGTCTCGAATACAACATAAGAATATAAAAGTAATGTAAAAGCTATCCCAAACTCTGCAAATTTATATTATCTCAATATATATTATAAACTAATTCTAATGAGTTGTCGCAGGTCAGTATAGTGTGAATTTGAGCTCCATCCACGAACAACATTGGCAATGATTTCTCTTTTAGTGGTTTATACTTATATAAAGGAATAATGTCGAGGAGTTGTGCTCGACACCCAATACTTCAACATTGCGCCATTCGAGGGCTTTAGAACCATGACAGATCTTTTATGGCATCATGATTCGATTTAAATAACGTGAGTCACAAGTCTGCGATCATGACAATATGGCTACAGGGGGGCCTGGTTTTCACCGTTTATATATTATAATCAATAAGAAAACGAAAAAAGAATGATCTATAAATTGGTATCCCAAATAATCTAGTTTATACTGTTAAGTTACTATTTAATGTATATATATATAATCTTGCTCAGTGAAAAGAAATTTTGGCTCTTTTATATTATTTTTAATGTATTCCGTTTGACTGAAATGTTTTATTAGAATAAAAAAAGCAAATTCAAATGAAAAACAAATTTAATATTTAAACACAAAACATAAGAAATTATTAAGACAATAAAAAGGTTTTTTTAAGAAATAATTTCGAAAAATAATATATTTTTGGAAATTTAAAAAAAAAGTTTCATAAGAAAGTTTTAAATATTCTTACAAATTGAAATATTATGTGTTAATAAATTATTTTTTCTTTCAGTATTAATAATTATATATTCACTGATTTCAATTACCTAGCAATGAGAAGAAAAAAAGTTTTATTAAATCAACATTTTTTGAAAACTTTCAATTATACTTGCTATACGTTTATTATTAAAAATGCAGACTGTTCTAAATGTGAACAGTCTGCATTTATAGAAATAGTTTATTTTCTTTCAAAGAATTATGAAGTATCCTTTCATATTTTAATTTTAGGGTGGATATAAAAAAATTCCAATTATAAATTTGATTTGTTCATGTTACTCAATTTTATTTTCCTTTACTTCTACTTCGCTTTTGTGGAACTTCGTTATTTTTATCTTAATGTTTGATTTTACTTTAAAAAAGGTAACACTTAATTTTTCATACGATTTACTTCATTGTCCATAAAAAAAGTTTTCAGGATTTTTTTTTCTTGATTCAACACACAAAAATAAATGCAAAATCTTATCTGACTTCGCATGCAGAGAAATTAAATTTTTTTATATATATAATTAGCATTGCGTGCTCCTATTTCATTTAGTTGCAATTTTTTTCCCAAAAATATAAAGTAAAGGCGGGAACAATGACAATTAAGTGTTTTGCGTGATATTTTCTAGTAAAGATAGTAATAAATAAGTATTTTTTCCATGGAAGTAATTGATGTTTTTATAGAATAATATTAATGGTTTATGATGATTGCATAACATTTAGAGATCTGATACTAAGATAATTTTAACATGCGAATTAATACGACTTCAATAACTCAATTGTCAACGAACAATGATGAACTAACGCAAAGTAATGGAATGTGTAAGAAAATAATTAGAAACACTTGATAGTAAATAATTTCAAGAGACTGAAATTTTGACACCATTTGTTCGAGCGAGTTATAAAAAATTCTGAAGTTCTAAGTAAAGTTCCCGATGAATTTCCCACTAATTTTTAAATGGGTTTTATTCATCTTTTACAGCAATAGCGGGAAACTATTACGATCTCATTTTAATGAATTTAACACATAGATATTTATTGATTTAACGGTGTCACTAACACAATTTCCAACCAAACCAGAGATTATGAGCATATGCTATACATCAGAATGTACAAATATATGTACATAAATGTTTGTTTGATGATATCTTTAATCATTGAAACTGCTTTACCATTTGACTCCAGCAGCTTTATATAAAGTTACCGATGAGAGCGCCGTGCGTATTTTTATTCCATGGCTTCCATTTTCATTCATAGCAAAAAAATTGGAACTTTGTCTCTCTCCATATAAGCATTGCACGAAATTGCTGATTGAATAATACTATGAAACTTCATTAACTTGGATTAAGAATTGGCCCGTAATAACGAAAATCCCGGTTAACCAGAGAACGAACAAAATAAAATAAAATTAATTAAACAGAAAATCAATTTTATGATGAACTGCTGTGGCAAAGCTTTAATAATTAGCCCAACGGGAAATCCTTTTTGGCTTAGTTGCTAAGAGTAATGCAAAAGCGACGGAACAAGTTTTCTTTGGATCCAAAGATTGTAAATTCGAAATCTCGCCTGCATTAACAGACCCGCCCCCCCCCGCATGGGACGAAACCTATCCCCCGATTTAGACGGATCAACATCAACCCACCGAATTGGTGACGCAGGGCTTGAACACTAGATGGCAGTGTATCCAACAACTACTGGCTGCATGTACGACAAAATTTTTTGCCTCTTTGTGTCTTGTTAAGACAGCCACCCATAAATTACAACTAATGATATACTAGCGTCAAATACACCCGCCATCTCAACTAGAGACAGCCGATGACGTCAAATGGGAAATGCCCAAAGTGTTCTCTCCATCAAAACAACAAAAGGGGAGATTCCATACTGTAATGGCTGCAAAAGACAAACTTTTCTTCAAATATCGTTCAGAATATTCTTCGTATCATCTCGATGATACAGGATGGGGAACAGGGGGAGGCTCTTTTCAACAACTACGACAGGTGTCAAAATGACTTCACATCTAGCATGATGGAAAATCATCCACGTCGTTCAAGGTTAACCGACTTTATTTCTTTGCGCAGGGTAGGAAAACATCCAACAATGAGGCGGAAAAAGAATTAGCCACTGAAATGAGATAGAGCTTTAAAGAAAATTATGTATCGAAGGCGCTGATTTTGTACATCTCTTCACAAATACATTTGCTGTACATTGTCAGTCTTCAGCTATTGAACAATGCAATCTGAGAAATAGAACCGTTTTCTGGACGAAATAAACTAGTTTGCTCTTCATTAAAATTTAATTCAATGATAAGTCAGTTCAAATATGACGCAATCATATTCGAATGCAATGTTTTTCAGATATTTTTCATTATTCTTCTTGTCGTATTTGCAAATAGTAAATCCTTTGATTTTATATATTTTGAATATTTTTAAATATCCAAATACGGTATATCATAGTTTTAATTCAAAAGTTCTGGACTCTTTTTTTCCCCCCTAAATTATTGTTATATTTACATAAAAGTTTTTCCCTGTTTGAAGTCTCCAATAATTAAGAAAACGAATTTTTATCGAATTACGATTTCGGTACTGTTAGGGGGGGGACATAAAATTCTTTCATTCTTACATATATAAAACAATTTCATACAAACTTCAGTTGCTCGGCAAGAAATATTAAATTTGTTCCTTTATTATTATTTTTATTTAGAAATTTCTAAAAAATAAATACTTAATGTGAGGAGTATGTGCAAGGTTTTTATAACATTTACTATTAAAGATACGATGATGGTTCAAAAAGTACTTCGATATGAAAATGATGGCATCATCAAGGTAAATTGTTGTTATCACTAAGAGCTGCCATCTGTTAAACGGAGCCAAAACAAATTTCACGTTGATTCATGAGTTAGTTTGGATTTGGTAGTTCTTTTCTGCCAAATAATAATTTGATTGCTGTCACGCCAATTTACCGACACCATTTTACGACGAGTGTTCACCGTCAGTGAGACTTTAAATCAAGCAAAAATCAAAATATTTGGTTGCTTCCGGAGTGTCATGATCCAGAATACGAGTAACTGAGGCTCAGACAGCTGTCTAGTGATTTTAGTTTTAGTTAAGTATTATTAACGTCGCACTAGAATCAACACCAGGGCTATTGGTGATTGACCTCGTAATTTTGAACCACGGTCAAGTGATGAGGATGATACCTGAGCTGACCCCCCTCTCCTAACATCCACACCACACCATCGGGAGGACTTTGGGCCTCGACAGATTTAACGTGCATCAGCCCCGGCTACATGGTGGGTCTTTGGCGGCCATGAATCTGAAACCTTGACTACTAGGCTACCGCGGCCGAGCTGTCTAGTGAGCTATGATACTTACTAAAAACTAACCATTTTCGATCCTGCGGGCACCATCTCTTGGCATTTCTAAGGACAAATTGAATTACCCTCGTATGTCGTCAAGGATGTTTTAATATCTGCTAAGACATATCAGTTTTCATCGTTATCATGTATAAATATCCTTCTGTGCAGAGATTTGGTATATTTGTTTCAAATGCATGCAATGTACAGTTGTATGATTTCTTTGAATAAATTAAAACTACAGCTACATAAAGAATAATTGAAACGGAATTCACAATTCTGACGAACAATAACTTGATGAAATATTTGGAGGTGCCTCTGAAATTTGTGAGATAGGGCTAAATGTTTAAAGGTACACTCGTTCAATGTAATTCAGTACCGTTTGATTGTTCTTCAGAAAGCAAATTCTATATGCAATAAATACTTCATGATATTCATTTCTTGAAAACAAGGAAAATATTCCTTTCATATTAATTAGTCTTTATTTCTTAATGAAAACGACATCCATGTAAGATTTTTTTAAGTTCAAAAACAGCCAAAAGTCACACATATCAAGAACATGAATCCAGAATAAGAACATCCTCTTTTGGATATTTCTATCCCTTTGATGTATTTCCTAAAATAAATTCGATTGACAATCTTGCTGAATTAGAAGATTCCTTATCATGGTGACGCATACGACAGTTAATATTATTTCCTTCAAAAATTTCTGCGAAACAGTGATGTTCTAGTTAGCTGTAATAGTCAAATCCTCTCTAGGTTAAAGACTTTGACAAATGTTGCACTTCTGAAGAAAATTTACTTTTTTTTTATTGTTCATTGTCTTTTCACTTTTGTTGGCTTGGGTTCATCTTTAAAGGTTTGGCTTGTGGACTTATCCACTTTTTATTTTCTTCAAATGTTAGGATGACAAAATAATGTACGGGTCAAATCTGTCGTGTTCCGAAATCCTCCCAATGGCGTAATGTGGAAGATAGGAAAAGGGGTCCAGCTCAGATGTCATCTTTGTCACTTGACCAAGTTTCAAAATTACGAGGTCCGTCGCCAATAGTCCTTTTGTTGCTACTAGTGCGACGTTAATAAACCAATCCAAATCAATCCAACTTTTTACTCGATTTTTTTCCGAATTTATCTATCAAAATTACAAACTTACGAAATTCTGAATATTTTCAGACACTAATTCAATAACACAATGAGACTTCTATTCATCTTATTCAAAAACATCAACCCGAGAACTCTGAAGGCTTTCATCATTCAATGAACTATCTTATAATTGTTCAAGATCTTAAAGAAAAAACTTATAATAGTAAAAGTTAAAAATCACCATTTCTTATACCAGAAAAAAAATAATGCATTCGACCAATTAGTAATCATGTATGTTAATTTTTATATATTATAATTGCAAATATAATTGAATATGCATGTAATATTCACCAGAATAAAAATATGAAAGTTTAAATAAATGTTCGAAATAAAACTTATTCTGTATATTTCTAGATTTTATATAATAAACATACCTACTCTTTAAGTCACTGTAGAATGTTCGTAAAAAGTGTAAATTAAAAACCTATTAAATACTAACTTAAAGTACTTTTAAATACCTTTTAAAATTACTTACACTTTTAAAATACAGTGCAAAATACTGTTTGAAGTGTTTTCCCTGATTTGTATCATTTTTCTTAAATTAGCTTTTTGATTTTTCTTTATCATGGTTGTTGCATTAATTTACAGAAATCCCTTTTGTGTCTAAATACGTATTCATGCATCTAAAATACATATAGTACATTTACTTCTATTCAACGGTGTCTTAAGACAACTTAAATTTGGGAATTTTAATAATTTGTAATAGATATTACAGATCTATTAGCAGAAAATGTAAGTTAAAATATAAATTCAATTAATTATCTGTACATATATTTTACAATGCACTGAATTTAGTCGAAATAAATACAAGAGCTCGTAACAATAGAAGAATGAGTGGAAATATATCTAATTATAAATTAGGGACGAACATAATCAAAAATAGGGGGGAAATCTTAAAAATTCAATAATATTCGGCATTTTTAACCAAACTCAGGCATAATCTCTATCTTTAAAAAGTATCAAATAAAGTGTTAATCACATAGCAGAGAAATGCAAATTTGATTTTAGTGCTGTAATCATAACTACTAACAGACATTTCATTTTACAGCATTCATACATCTTCAAAGTGTAGTGTTGAATAAAAACGTGTATTTTATTCACAAGGCTTCATTAATGAAGACTTAAATGTAGCTTTCTCAAACTATGTGTAAAGCATTTTCATCATTATTTAACTCTACAGCCGTCTTAAAGTCTCATTAAAAAGTCAACAAATTCATATTCCAATTGAAGATATGCCAGAGAAAGACATCACAATTTACTATCTATCAACACAGAATATGCAAGATCACACCCTCTTTCGTGAATCTCTTAACTCAATTTATCCCAGTTTATTTTATAAAAATAATAAAATCTCAGCTTAACAAACCACTCATTCCGAATCAAGAACTTCTCAATTACAGCAGATTTGACTCTCCGAGTTAAGAGAGATTTAAGAAAAAGCGATCCTGGGAATTCTTTCATGAATAATAAACTGTCTTCCTCTTACGTATTTTCAAAACGAGCTTTGAGTTTATTGACTATTTAATAAGAGTAAAATGTCAGTGGAGTTTTAATAATGAAAAAAATACGTCACAGTATGAGCTCTCTAATATCTAATAAATATTAAAGAAAACCAATTTCGCGTAATCCTGGCTTCATTTAAAAGCGGATGTATTGCGCATACCTTTAGTTTTCTTTGGCACTTTTAGAATGATTTACATGATTTAGTCTAATTAAACATTTCCTTCTACTTGTTTATGAAAGTAATGTTAAATTAGACTGTAAATCAAGTAAATCACGTAGATATTTAAATTAATTCTTAATTAAACGTGGCTTCGGTTTGCACAACTTCTTGTAGAACGAAACCAGCATATAAATCAAAAAATAAATGTATGCTTTAGATGCATGTTTTTCACTTAATACTTAATAATGAGCTTCTTTTAGTTACAACCAAATATACACCGCATACCTATACAACTAAAAAAAATGCATTAACTAAATGACGCAAACAAACTAAAACCTCTAATAAATTAAATTAAAACAATGATTCAGCAGTTGGAACAAAAAAAACACTTTCTGTCAAGAATCGTTTCCGCCTGACTTTTTATATTACCCACAGAAATAGACAATTCAATGGGACCGTGACTGGCAATCCTGATCGGATGAGCATTTAACGGATCAAATTCAGTGGCTGATAGGTTTTCTTCGAGTTATTCAGCGGCTAATCACTTCAGTTCTTTTGTAACGAAACAAAACAAAAAATTGTATGAGTGAACATTCCTTACAAATAATTCTGTAAAGAAGTCATTATTGATTTCCTCTAATCAAGCTATTAATGAATTTAGTCATGGAATTTGTTACTGAATAATTATATATATATATATATATATATATATATATATATATATATATATATATATGCGGCATATTACATATATTATATGAGTATATATATACAGAGATTAGTTTATAGGACCAAGTTCCCGCTGAGCAATTGATGCTTTAATTAAGTATTTACCAGAAATGTTCATATTGACTATATTTAAACATATGAATTTCTGAAAAAAAACTTCATTTTTAAGCAAAAAGCATTATTTAAAATTTTTAAAAACATTTCAATGTTTTAAGATTCCTACATCATCAACTATTTTGAATATTTTTAAAGAATTATTTTTCTCAATATCTTAGAAGTGTTTCTCTCAATTCTGTGCAAGGACTTAATTGTACAAATGGTATTCATAGTTTTACAAACTTTCGTCTATCAGAAACTACACGAAAGACAGCAAAAAAAAATAACTATATATAATTTTGTTAACGCATAAAAATGTAACAGTTTATCTAAATCTTTATCAAATGCACAGAATTAATGAAAACATTTTACACAGAACAACCACAAAAATTTTAAGACTTCAAATTCTTTGTAAGAAAGTCTTAGGAATTTAAATACTTAGCCATCATAAAAAAATAAAAAGATGATAACAAAAAGTAATTTAAATTTAAAAAAAAACAATGAAATTATTTGGCTCACTGCGGAAGAAATTTAAATAAGTCGCTAAACAGAATACTAGAAATATGCAATTTTGTACATATATTCAGAAAAGTCATACAGTTAAAGTAATAAATTTGTTCTCGATATTTTGGTCATTTTAGGGCACAGCACCCACGTATTTCACACACACATGATATAAAATTAATAGCTAATTTCAGAATAGATTTAATGTTTAAAGAGAGGAATAGGAAACACAAGAATGTCATCTTTAATGCATCATTTAATTCAGAACCTATACAACCATATGGATACTCATTACCCCGACAAAAGTTACAGCGATCTCCTAATAAATATTTTACTAGTGAATTGATTAAATATCAAAAATATGTATAGTACAGATGGCTTAAAGATGAGATTCAATACTGTAAAATTAGAAAGGCTTGAAAAAATCTCAATTTTTTTTAGCTGTTTTTGAAATATTTCGTTTAAAAACATTTTTGGCTATCAGTAAAATATCTTAACTTTTAACGAAAAAAAAATGAATTGATATTTAAAAAAACATTTTTATTGATAACATGATTTATGAAAAAATGTATTTTAAGAATATCATCATCCAATAATGAATAACTATAGCATATAAATTTCAAGGTTCAAAAAGTCGTACTTGATTTTCTAAACATCAACATAAGCAATATCTCTATTATATATTTATATATTTCTCTATTTAAACTTCTTTTAAATGTTTTTAATAATGTTAATAAATATTTATTCTCGTTAAAATGTGTAGTTGCCGACTTTCTTGTATGGTATTTAAAACGTTTTCTGATTCGGAGTCAGTTGGATGACTACCATAGAGACTTCGAAACGCAATAAATAATTAACCAATAAAAATCAGTTCTAAAATTTTCAATCACTTTATTAAAGCTTAGAATAAGCATTATAAAAACTAAATTAAATCTAAGTTGAAAATTTAACTCAGAGATGCGATTAATTGAGATAAAAATTGAATATCTAGATATTGTAATCGCGCGCGCGCGCGCGTAATTTCTACTCATCTTGATAACATCAAATCATAGTAACGCAAAAACTGGATCCGAGTCTAATAGATTTCTGGAGACTGGATCCAAAATATGTATATATTCTCAGATACTTACCAGATACTCTCAGATATTCTCTCGTCGTACTTGCTCGCACCTATATGTGTGCTTAACAATCTCTTTACTTCCTATATCTCTTCTTATCTCCAATCACTACACTACAAATCTTTTTATATGATTATTTCCAAATCACTTCACTTCTTATAAAGTAATGTCAATTTGCTTAAGTCACGGTTCTATTGCAAGGGCGAGGTTTTCAATCGAAATTACTTAATAAAATAGACCCAAAGGTTAGTTAAAGGGAAAAACTCGTGAAAGCCCGTTACAGCTTTACAGCATCTAAATTTTTTGGTATAGCATTTCAAACGGTTTTATTTCTAAATGGATTTGACAGTGATTTGGGATTGTGCTTCAAATAATACTGATCGAAGAGCAAATATTTGCAATGAGGATCATATATTAAATTTTTGTGGGAAATTTAGGGATCACATTTCATGAACACACAATTTTAAGAACCATAGTTATTTATCCTTTTATTTTCGTTGATTATTCTGATAATTTTGTAACGATGTATAAAATTATTAAATGAAATTATAAAATTAAGCAGCATTGAATCCATAATTATGAATCCATATATTACATCGTATCTCTCACTTAATATATTATGTGGTAGTAATATTAATTATGTATCAGACTATTTCTGTTATTAAATTATTTTCTACATATATTCATGGAAGAGACTGAATACATTAACTTAATGGGTGAATCTCATGATGAAACCAGTAAACATCATAATACCGCCATCAATGATATTCCAAAGTAATTGGCTCATTAACGAACAATATACATCATGTACTAAGAGCTTTCTTCGGATACAGATTTTTGAAATATTCCAGTTTTCGAATAGAGGAAATATGTGTAAAAATGATGTTTGGATTTTGTAAGTAATTCATTTATTTAAATTATTTCAAGTATAATAGAAGAAAATCCTTCAGAACATACATGTTATAAGAAAATGCTTGCTTCTAAAGAACAATAACCTAAATAAAACTATGCATTTCACATATCACGTAATAAATTGGCTAAACTATCAGACAGATTCATTTTTAAGCAATTATCAGGTTACTATTAGTTCTATAAATGTGCTATAGAGTTCTAACTTATAAAATTAGCTATAAGCATATTTTACAACATATTTTTTTAAAAAATTCGGTGAAGGCTTAGTTAAAGTACGTTATTTGTTCCACATAAAATTAAAATATTATTTTGGAGGAATAAAAAAACGCATATGTTTCTGTTACCATACGAAGTTTAAAAAATACTTATAAACATTAAGGTTTTGATGTTTTCTTATTCTTGAATAATACAATGAGCCTTGCCTTTTTGGAAAAAAACAGTTTCAAAAATTCCAGAAACAACAACAAATGTAACTTTTCTGTCTCTCTTCAAACCATTAAAGTGAATACCAATGCCTGTATCAATTTGTCCATCCGTAGAAATATCGACAAATAACTAGAACAACTACAGACTTGAAATATGTTCCCATTCTCTCTATAGTTTTTACTTCTCTTATATCAAACCAATAATGATGTTAATCAACGGAGTCGTATAGTTCAAAACCTTTTGTTCTTTAAAAACATAAAAGTTTTTAGTCTGTAATATATTTGATGCACGCGACCGAAAAAGAGAATTTCCGTGTAAGATATATGATACTTTTTATGAGATCAAGTTTCAGATTTAGCTTCTAAAAAAAGCCACATTTACAAAAACACGTAACAGTGTACAAGTAGGAAGTGATAATGAATTGAAAACACTATGTTTTTTAATTACTCATTACCATTAAATTCCCTAAACTTTCTGTAAAATTATGCAATATATCAGGCTTCAAAAATCTGTAGAGTTTTTTTAAGCTTACTAACTGAAAAATACGCAGCATAATAGATTTTGCATATTTTTATAATTCTGAAAATATTTATATAAAAACAATTCGTAACATTCTCCTTAATTTGAAAGAAATTAGATACTGTTATTTGTTTACAAGTTAAAAAAAATATCTATCAACAAAATTCATTAAAATCTGAAACATTAGAGAGTAAATCTAATATTAATTGTACTTTTTCATATCCTCAATATAAACATGAAACTTCACATAGATTTATACGCGAATAGTTTTCAAATAAAATAAATAGAAAATTAGAAGAAATAGAAAAAAATATTACTTCTGAAAAAACAATTGCATTTATATTGATTTGAAAATTGTTTGTTATTTGGTCACGGAAGTTCTAATGGACCCCATTGCTTTCATCGAAACGTGGGTTCGAACCCTGATGAACTAAAGACCCGCCGTGTAGCTGAGCTGATGTACGTTATACCAATGAGAGGTCTCAAGACCTCTCATTGGTGTTGAAGTTTGGATAGGAAAGTGCCAGCAAATGTGTTGTCGCTTAACCGAGGCCCATAATTACGAGATCCGTCGCCAATATCCTTCTGCTGCTTCTCAGCGCAACGTTAATAAATAACCAATCCCACAATCATTCAAAATGTGCTATTATTACAACTAAAATTAAAAAGTAACATATTTTTATCATTGAATAATTTATGCATTTAATTAGATACGTAATTTTGAAACTACTAAATTATAAGCAAACACGTATCACAACAACATTTTTCTTTCGCATTTAAAAGCGCAATTTTTAGATATTATATTTAAACGCCGAATTCTGAAATTTAATTAAGATATTTATTACACTTTTTGTCGTTATTTTTCAAAAACCAATAATCACAGCAGGTATGCCACTGAAAGAAAACTCGATTCAAACGTATAATATACGCTACTGACAAATTCAAAAGTCTTTAAACAAAATGTCATGTCTTCATTTTTACTTTAATAATGGAAGTCTTATAAGTTATCAAAATGTTACAACTAAAAATTCAAGAAAGAAAACTGCAAATTACATGTTATAACAAAAAATGAAATACAAATGAAATTTAAAAAGTACATCAAAGCTAAACGCATCATTACAACCAAATTCCTATATCGAAAATATTTCTAGATCAGTGATTCGAAAATAATAGAAGTGTAAAAGAATAATTTAATGTACAAACGTAAATTAAAAACAAAATGCTCTCTTTTCATATATTTGACGAGAAATCTTTTGATTTCCATTACTCTCTGTATATAACAAACGAAAATTAATTTCCACACAAATATTCAAATATGACAGCATTGAACAAAATGACTTCATAATAAATAAAGAATTACTTTTCACGCTTAATGAATGAGTATATCATCTTTCCTTCTATTCTCTGCAGGATGTTTTTCTTTAAATTTCAATTTCATCAAACCATAAATGCTTTGAAACATAATCGAAAAAATAAAATTATTCATACATTTCCGTTACTAATTTCAACAACATTCAATGGTGGATATTTCTAAAAGCGAAGAACTCCGAAACAATGATATTACTTACATACACACATTATATATAAATAAATATATATATAATGAAACGGTGGTCATAATAATACAATCATTTAAATTACTTTCTCATTTAAACATACTTTCACATGTTAATGCACTTTAAATTTAACGCCCAATTAAATTGTCCCAACCAGTCTTCTCGAGAATTATACAGCAACTTTGATTTTTTTCTAGATTGTTCTAAATCATAAATCACGTGATGTCTATAAAGATTCTTACTTCTATCACCACATTCCCTTTTTCTTCGTTAGCTAGCATCACGCACCTGAAAATAGTTTGCTTCCATATTTTTCAGAATGTATATATATATATGAAATCGAAACATCAAAATTTAAATCACAAAATATCACATTATAAGCAAATTCAACTTATCAAATCACAAAATCATGCATTAATGACTAAAAAAACCATATATTTAAAGCAGTAAAAGAAAACAGTAAAAAAAGTGAAAATAAAATAACTCGTTTAAAAGTTATTAGAATTAATTAACATACTAAAATTAAAAATTAAAAACAAAAACCTATTAAGTAAGTGAAAAATTATAAAAGAAAACAAGGTGAAGGAAAAGCAAAATTTAGAATAATGGAAATAATGTAATTAATACTGTTTCATACTTTATAATAGAATATATATATATATATATATATATATATATATAATGTGTGTTTATAATGTTATAACTGATCAAACCACCACGCTTAATAGTGAATTACATTATGATAAAATGTAGGAACAAACTAAAAATCAGCAAATTCAGAAAATCAACCATAGAAAGAGAAGATAGTAAACACTGTACCAATATAATCAAATTCGAATAAATAGCAGATAGCAAAAGTATAAAGAAATTAATATGAACTGAACAATGAAACCAAAATATCTAGAAAACATATTAATTAAACAAAAAAAATGTCTAAAAACTATTTAATTAAACTAAAAAAAGGCATTCACAAAAAAAATGTAAGCAATACCAAAGACACGCCATATAAATAGTATATATATATATATATATATATATATAACATAAGAATTTAAAAATTTATTTTAACATTAATAAAACATTCCGAATGCAGGGCCAAAAAGAACAGTCAATTTTCATCATAAAATTATTTATTTAATTAACTGAGAGAGAGGCAACACAATATTCGTAAGGCTGGAAACACAGTTTCGCCTTTCTTTATTCAAGATACTAAGACCAGAAGACGGTGGAAGAGAGAAAATTTCTCTACGCAGTAGATTTTATACTTAGGGATATCTGGGGATTTCTCTCAGTCATGTGGATTCACGTGGTGTAAGACAAAGTGATTCTGAGGGAAATTCCATGACATCTGCTGATCTAGAGGGATTATTTCTGATGGATTTACAACTATGTGAGAGCGGATTAAACAGTTCTTAGGAGCGCATGATCTAATAAATAAAAGGGATAATTTGGATTAGGAAATAGAAATGAAATAATCACTTTCGAATTAGAGAATGGGAAAATTAATAAATGAAGTTATTTGTTCAGTGAATTTATTACAAATTTCAGTTGAATCATTATATATATATATATATATATATATATATGCGTGCGTGCGTGCGTGCGTGCGTGTATTCTTTTGATATCTTATCAACAATAATCATTAGTTATTTAAAGATTTTTTTTTTCTTCCGATGTTGCATTATACTTTCGAAAAAATAAGTTTAAGTCACAGGTGCTTCTGAGTGTTTTCCATTTGTGACAACACACAACGAAATTTCCAAACAAAAAAGATTGCTTTTTGATATAAGAATGAAACTAAACGACCTAATCGCGAATAAAAGGCAATTTTGTCTGTGAATTGAAGGTGAAAGAAAAGTACGAGTAATATTTCATTCTGAGTGGAAAAATATACCGCTTTGTACAATGAAATCTTCGCTTCCTTATCTAGTGAAAATGGCATGCATCTATTGAAAAAATGGTGTTTATTGGATTTCTAAAAATCACAGCATGTGGTCTTGTATTTTGAAAAAATATTAAATTCTAGATTATGATGGTATGAAGAATAATTCACCTAAAGTAATCATATGAAATGCTTCTTTTGTCTGTTTTATCATAAATCAGAAATTGTACTAGAACCAAACATTTTTAGGCCGGTCTTTTCAGATTATAATGTAAGGAATAAGATAAATAAATTAATATCATAAAAAAGGGGATTTATTTGTTTTATGACACACATAAACATATAAAATGCAAAATAATAATAGTATAATTGTTCGAAATCGATTTCATTCAAAACTGTTCTAGTGGATATTAATACAAACATTTTTTTATTTAAAAAAACCCATAAAAAACACATTAATATGTTTCTTTCCGACATATTTTCTTTTTAAAAATCTTTTTCATGTTTGCGGCAACCAAAAGAACACACAAAAGCCTGAATTCTTCCTCAACCAATCAGGATGCACCAGAAAGGCTTAACTATTAACCAAAAAAGTATTATAAAATGTTTACTTTTGAACTTTTGGCTTTCTGCTGTGATTTTTGCAACATTCCTTTGTGGTTCTTTTCTCCCTTTTTCTTCTGAAGTCAACTTTGAGTAAACAATATAATAAAAACATTTTTCTTCACATTCTTCATGAGAAAGTACACTTAATTTCATCACTCGGTAAAAAGGCTTGTGATGCTCTGGTCTTTTTAAGAAGGTAAATCAAATTACATAAAAAATAGCTTTCCGAAAAAGAAAAAAAAAAATTCAAAATGTAACTACTTTTTTGTCCACGAACTTTTTAGGAGTTTTAGTAAGATGGAAAGAAAACAGTTAGTAGCTATATCGCATTACAGTATGCCTTATTGAAAGGAAGATCTTTAGTCGAATTGAAACCGTTCTGCACTGTGGCAAATTATACAAGGTAAAAACAGATGTCGTTTATGCAATAGAGAAGGAATCTAAAAGATCAAAATTAATTTTTTTTTCTTTTTCATAAATTGTGCAGATTCTCAATAATCCCATAGATTTTCATCTTTGATCCTAAGTTGCAGTGATGTACTCGGAGGAGGTGTATAGGAACATAAGTACCGCCAATAGGAGGAGGAACGTAAGTACCGCCAAAATGTTTCCTCGAAATTGAAATATTTTAGGATAATTCTTATACATTCCATTACATTATTTTCTAAATTCTTTTAACATAAAAACTTTTTTTCTCTTCTTGCTTAAATTTTTTCTCATCACGATGAGAAATATGGAATTCAACTAAGCTGATTCCTGAGAAAAGTACAGAAAATCCTGTTGTCTCTGAAAGGATGCCTCTGGTTCTACGTTTGCAGTTGAAGAAGGAGGGATGAGTGAGTGAATGTAAAGTTTATTGGCGCAAGAGCCAGATATGGCCATGCTGCGCCAAACAAGATTAAACTGTGGCCAAGACGTGAAGTTGAAAAAAAAGATAAAAAGTGGTTGACAAGAAGGAGGGTCGAAAATAGAGAAAGATCGCTAGGGTATCCCGGGAGTGCGTCACCCGTGTTTACCAAAGACAGTAAACCCCATGGGAAAGAAAAAAAGATCACTAAGGTGCCTCGGGGAGAAGAAGGAGGGGAGTGGGGTGCATCCCTGAACCATGCAAATTTTATTCTCATGGTACGTTAATTATTTTTAATTATTTTTTAAATTATCTTTTTTTAAAAAAAAAATTGAAATTTGAAAAAATTATAACAATAGTTGAAAAGTTTCAAACGGGAGATATAAGATTGATACAGCGTATTATTTACTTTTTATCATGTGGTTATTCTAAACTGAAAATTTGATTCTGTCTCGGTACTGACAATATGCACCTCCTCTACCCGAATTATTTTCTAGATACTTTACTGCTATGTTGAGTTGATTCGAACAAGTTGAGAATTTATTTTCTGAAATTCCTGGAAAAAATGGTACAAAATTTCAGAAAATGGCGTCCGATAAATATTTCTAACCCTGCATAGATATGACAAAGAGTCGTCGGAGTGCATAGTACCCTTTCTAGAAGTTCTGAAACATGACAAAATGAGACACCTTGTATTCTCTTAGAAGATTACTTACTTTCCAGCACTTATATAATGTGTTCAACAATCTTTCGATTCTTTCCCCTGTCTCTCCTCTTATCTTTAATCACTCTAATACTTCCAAATTCTCTATCTGAGTATTTTTCTATTAACTATACTTCTAATAATATAATGCTAATTTGCATTTTTTGACATCGTTTTTTCACAAGGCAAAATTCTCAATTCAAATAACGTGATAAAGTAGAACCAAAGATTAGTTAAAGGTTAATGCGCATGAGAACCTCTTATATACAAACAAAAGTTATAACAATTGTATGCAGTTTGTTCAGTATTAATTAACTCATTCCTCAAAAGTAAAAAAAAAATTGAGTCCTAACCTTCTTTTCTTATTTATTTTTTAAACCAACCGTCATACATCTATAAATAAAAATACAACTTTTGAAACTATTAAGTTTAAATGGCCGAGAAAATTCAAACAAATAGCGTTTCCTAAATATTTTCAATTTTTTACTAAAGGAAAATACAAATAAAAGAAAACATTGACTTTTTTTCTCATTTTGACTTTCTAAAACTTTATAAAATCAATTGAATCTTTCACCCTAGTAGAACGCTTGATTTATTCTCCATGTTATAAGTATTGAGAGGTTTTATAAATCTAGTAAACATTGTAGTATAGTTTTTTGGTTCGAATCGAAAGCATTCTCGCTTCAATTTTCGAAAGTAGGAGTAAATTCGAATTTTTTTTGAAAAAAAAATTTTTTTTCATCGTGTTTCTATGAAATGAAAAAGGCATTTTATTTAGCAAAGAAGTTTTAAAGTACCATTTTCCCCCTGAAAATATATTATTTTACTGGCAATTCTGGATAATACAATTTCGCAAGGAAATTAAAAGCAACACTTCATTATAAGATTGTCATAAATTATTTTTGTTTGCTTACATATGTATCTTAATAAGACAAAATGTCTATAAAAGTTTCTATAGAATACTTTTATTTACATTGGTCTCTTAATGAGACACAATGTCTCCAAAAAATTTTGCTCAACAAGCGTTTAGAAACTGTTATGTAATTTTGTATATTAAAAACCATGTTTAAAGTTTTTTTAAATAATTATTAAAATGAAAAAAGGTTGATAATAATTCCAAATAAAAAATAACTCACATTTTTTTTTATTTTACTTAACTATTACACATGTTATTACAACGACATATCATATTAAACTAATTATTATCTTTGCTACGATCATTCTTGGAAATCATCCAATTTTTATATGAAACGGATCCTATCCTCTAAATTCTACTTTAAACTAAACACAGTTTGGAAGATGAGAATACTCTTTTTTACTTCAAATTATATATATTGTACTTTTTGTATAATCCAGAAAGATATCGGACGAGAGCACCACTGGAAAACCGAAAACTCGAGATTATTCAGAAATCGTTAATGATAATCCATTCAAAGAGCAAAAGCTGTGTATTATTTATAACTGTATATAATGTATACACAAAAAAAAGTGTCAAACATACGAAATAACTAAAATTACTAGAAAATATTTTGTTTTTAACTAGTACTACTGTATGCTACTTTGTATTGTTACTGTTTGTATTAGTATCATACATTAGGTGACAAACCTCGTAAACTTAAACCTCGGTCAAATGACGAGGACTACACCAGAGCTGACACCTCCCTCTGCAAACTTCCACGCAAAACCAACGGGAGTACTTAAGACCTCGACTAAATTTAACATGCATCGAATTATTTCATTCAAGTATTTGGAATAAAATAATTTTTTATGACTTGTCAGCGTGCGTAAAAATGCCGGATTGCCGAAAGAACAGAAACGGTTAAGTGATAGATTATATAAGGAATACTGTATACATAAAGAATTAAGTGAACTATGTTTAGAAAGCATTTATTCATGAACTTCATACCTCATTTCTTTTAAGTTAATTTATAATATTTTTTGTTAGTGTATTGTAAACGAAAGAGCATCCAGGGAGGTTGTGTTCAGGGCAGAGTTTGCGTAGTACGCAGTTATTCCATTAAAGGAAAGTTAAGCTACTCTTTTTGAGTTCAGTGCTGCCTGTGGAATTGCCCAGAAAGACTTTTCTGCCGGTTGTACAAGTAGTACATTTTTTCTCAAATCAGTTTTGCTCTATCCCCGTATTTAACAGGGCAATTTTAAGAAAACAACGTTCTGTTGAGAAATTTCGCTTCTTTCTCTTGAAAAATGCCACAAAAACTATTGTGATATTGATAGTGGCTTAAAAAGACGCTTTGGGGGAACCTTTCCTCATTTCAAAAATGCAAACTTTGCTCTAGAACTCCGTTAATTACCCTAAGCGATGAAAACTCTTGAAAACCATTGGCAAGGAATTACACATGTGCTGGTGTGTGTTTTTGATTGATTGATTATTCATGTCACACTCAGAAACAACATGAGGGCTATAAAAGAGAAACCTCGTAATTTTGAGCCTCGGTCGAATGACGATAACGACACCTAAGATGGGCTTTCCTTTTCCAAACATCTACACCTTGCCATGGGAAAACTTAATCCTCAACCATATTAAACGTGCTTCAGTCCCACTATACGGAGAGATTTCGGAGGCATCAGGTTTGAACACACGATTCGACGGAAGCAGAGTCGACTGTGAGTTCGCGACCGGGAACACCACTCTATCACAGTCAAGTAACATAAGTTTGAGCTAACTAGGGTGTGGGGAACTTGGTTCAGCAAATTTCAATAGAAAATTTGGGAATGAGATGGGATACCTTAGATCACTGACCTGAAAGAAGAGTTTTAAAAGTTTTTGCCTAAGAATAGCATTACACCCTTCTCTCACGCAGCTAACTCACCTCGCCTAGTTTTGTAAGATTTCTTCTAGTTCTGCGCATGAAATGGGGTATAAGGTACGACGTAAAAGCGATGAAGAAGACCGCTTATGAAGCGAGTTCTCTGTTAAACAGGTTTTGAAATAATTCTCCTACATGAGATAACTATTTCTGCAAAAAAATTATTTAATAAATATCATTATTCGATAAATAATTGTGAAACACATACGTAACATATGCACATGGAGATATTGAACGTTCTTGGGGGAAACTATCACGCAATGCAAGAATCTTATAATGTTTCTATTTCTTAAACAGTTATCCCCGTGTATTTTATGGTAAAATATTTTATCTCCAATTTCAAGAGCCACATTTCTCAAACAAAACACATATATTAAGCAATTATGCGACAAAAGCATCTCAAAATAAATATGTGATGAAGTTTTCGTGTGTAGGTCATTCTAATCATTAAACAGTATATCAAACATTTTCTTTAAATCAA
This sequence comes from Nephila pilipes, assembly GCA_019974015.1. NCBI lineage: Eukaryota > Metazoa > Arthropoda > Arachnida > Araneae > Nephilidae > Nephila > Nephila pilipes. The sequence goes on along the minus strand of BMAW01023826.1, from coordinate 289,387 downwards.
AACTGATGTTAATTATTTATTAAATAAACAAATTGGTTATTAGAACTGACAACAGAATCATTTTCATTCCATGTCATGCTAAGCAGTGATTTAAATAATTAGCTAATAATTGGCTTCCCTCACCCTCTTTTGGAAACTTAATGCGTGAGGTCATGTCCAAAAGCATTACGTTAGCAGAAATGAAACACTATATAATTATGAATCGTTTCATTCTAAATTATATCAATTGTTGCGTGTCGTTGCTAAGAGACAAAACTAGAAAGAGATCTTATTGAATTCAATTTTCACGGAAGGGCTTAGTTTTTGTGCAAAACGAAGAAAATATTTCAATTACTGTATTGCAAATATCATGTTTAATAATACTTTTGTTAACAATGATTTATACATGAAGTGCATTAAAAAAAAGGCGTTGAGTTGTGCATCAGCAAAACGTGACATAAATATCCTGGAAAGCATAACATAAATAATTCTAAAGAAGAAAGTGGTAAAATATGAAAGATGTGAAATAAAATGTCTTACTACTCATAAAACATCAAAAAGGAAATTCTTATAAGACCTTAGCTTTTTAAAAGATTAAATAAATAATATCATAAGAGTTTTTCTACAAGTAATATGTGAAACGATAATAAAAAAATGACGATAGTAATAAAACAGGGTACGATAAATATGCAGATGCTGCATAGTAAAGTGCCATAAAATTTTAGAATTATTGATATATATTTTATATATAAAAGTATTAAAAGTGTGAATTACGTGTATCAGAAGTATCATAGAAATATATAGAATAAAAAATATTGTATTTAAAATAGTTTCTTACTTTGAATAATTCATATATAGTTTTATAAATTTGTCAAACACATATCTTATTAATATATTGAACGATGTGACTTCAAAAGAGTGTAATTGAAGTGGTGTAGTTTAGAAAGCTACTATAAATTTTACAGTTCCAAATTTGATTCAAAAATAAGGAGTAAAATTATCTATAGAAGACTGTTGAATGAATAAAATACTCGAAATAAAATGTATCATCACTCGTAAAACTAGAGACTTGGTCAGGAACTCTGTGTGGGACTTTTTACTTGAAGAAGAAATGAAATATGATGCGTAAATTTTGACAACTGTGATAAAAGATTCTAAGCAAATGAAGAAAACGACAACGCTTTAATATTACATTAAATAGCACGTAAATATTACAAAGCTGTAAGTTTCTGAGTGATTAGAAAATATATTACTTGTATGAAATTAATAAGTATGAAAACTTAAATTATAAATAATTTTTAAAATTCAGTTTTTCAAATATAGTTTGAAAATTTTGTATAACACATATCTTATTACTGTTGGCAATAACATAAATTCAAAAGATGTTTAAATCTTATAGATTAAAACTTGATTACGAAATTGAAAAAGAGAATATTTCATTTAAAAAAAAATTCAAATATTTTAACAGGAAAAAAAAATCAAAATTTGTAATGTTTTGAAATTACTTAGAAATGGAATTTTTGTGGGCATATTAACATAAAAAATATTGATTAGTAGGAAAAAATTTTTCCAACACTTCTTATTGCCTTGCATTGTGCATGAGTTTGACAATTATCATGTTATCAATTCTTTACCCACTTGCTGATAAGCTACAACTGAAATTTTGCACACAAGCACAATTTAGATGCCATTACAACATTTAATAATAAGACTACAAATAAAAAAACAATAAATATTTACTATAAGTTTCTTTTTGAAAATACAGGCCTAAAGTAAGAAATAATATACATAGTTTTAAAAAACGCTCTTCTAAGTGGTAAAGTTGTTTTTTTTTTTTTTTTTTTTGAAAGAAAATAGATCCGATGTAAAAAATAATTTTTCCTTAACCAGTGATAAATTTAATGAAACTTTTATCATCATCATGAAAAAAACAAAAAAGTGAAGAATTTTCTATCCAGCTGAAAGGTTTTGACTAAAACTGAAGTGTTGTGCACACTTCAAATGTTTAACTATCTAACTTGTGATATAGTTCAACACTTTAGATATATCTCAAATATTAAACTGGATTTAAAAAAGCATCACTTGTTTTTATTTATGACGCTAAAATGTCACATTCAGTACATTTCTATTTTTTATCGATCGAAGAAAAGAAAACATTTTTCTAACCTTTTAAATCTTTTTTACTCTTTTGCTAGAAAGAAATATTGGGTGTTTTTTTAAAAAAGAAAAAAATTATATACATTATTTAAAAAAACCTGAAATTTTCAAAATATTTAAGTAATTTGCTGCAATATAATTGAACTCAGAAGGAAAAAAAATGATATCCAATGCTCCTGTTTCTCAATGTAAATGAGGCACAGTAAATCAAAACATTTCATATACCTGTAACTCATAATAAAAGCTTCCACAATTTGAGATTATAAATTATTCATTTTAGCGTTAATTTCCAACAAATCTAACGAAACAGCACGAGATTATTCTTCTTGCATTCCAAAGTGGTGTAAACCACAAAACTAGATTTCTGCCATCTTTAACAAGTTATCAAGCATATTTCCCTTTAATCTACCTAACAGCCTACATGCAAATTTGTATCTTACGTGCAACAGTAGATACGTGGTCAAAAGCAAGGTCTAAATAGACATTTTAAGTATTAAGATGCATATTTTACTTCAAAAAAAGTTGGTACTTTTCTATTTCGCCGGCACAAGCGATGAAGTCGCCAAAAATGATACAACCGACACCAAATGGAATATGGGTATACTGTGTGTTGTCGCCAATGATGTCTGCTTGGCGAGATTTGCACCGTCGAAATGGAAAAATTCCAAAAAGTTTTTAAAGAGAATAAGAAACTATAGTATGTTATGCTAGCACACATAATAGATATTGAGAAGTGATCATTGAGAAGTCGACATTTTTTGGGTTAACTAAAGCAATAACCCCTTGGGTGGCTAATACATATTTTAGAGTATTTGATAATTATAAATATATTCAATGAAAATTCACAAATATCACCTGAAATTTCACATTTTATACAATCAGTATGGAGTGATGAAATATTTTTATATGCATTAATTTATCTCAAGTTTTAGTGAAATTTGGTTCTAATTTACATATATAATTCCGTTTTTATTTTTTAGTTTTGATTTCGATAAACAGAATAATAAGTATATTTCCGCGGATTTAAAATACACATATCTTCTAAACACAAGATATTAATTTCAATAAAATATCTATTCCTTTAAAAAAATAACAAAAGATTTTAAAATCTTTTTGAACGGGAAAAACAAATTTTAGTAACCATTACAGAAACTAAAAACAATATGGTTAATTCAAATATTTTATTTGGCTTTAAAGAAAGTAAAAAATAATATTATTTGGATGTCTAATTTTTTCTGAGTTAAAAAAAAATATTACTACTTAAAGGCACAATTTTTCAGAAGGAAAGTGTCAATGCGTTTATTTAAGGAGTTTATAACAGAAATTAAAGAATATTTAGATTTTTATTAGTTCAGTAATCTTATTTACTTTAAGATAATATTTATTATCATTTCATACTTAGTCATAGAGTAAAAATTTTGTGAAATATAGTTCGTTTACATAACCTAAGTTTATTTTAATTTTGTTTTTATGCAAATTTTCTTGTGCTTTTATCTATATTGAAACTATTTTACAAAAACCAAAAAAAAATTTCTAATTTCTTACTTATCAGAATAAACAGATATAAATTTTTCTGAAGTATTATTTTTCAGCTTCATTTGAAGAAGAAAATTTGAAAATAATTTATTTTTATACAGTAGAATTAAACCTTTATCAAACACTTGGTATCCTTTTTATTTTACTTCGAAGAATTTCTTGCTACACTCAAAAGAGAATAACCAAACAATAAAAATAAGTTATTCCATTGAATCTCATAACAGAAAAAGATTATTTTGAATTTATTTTTTATTTTAATAATTTCTCAAAATAGTAATAGTAAATTATTTAATTCTTTACCCAAGATAAAAATTACCGATAAGTTTATTTTTCAAGATCAATTAGAATTATATACAGATGGTATTGATTGCAGATTATGAAAATTTTAAATAGAATTGGGGTTATATTTTTCAGCTATCTTTAAATTATTTACATTCCATTAGTACTAATAATCTCATAGACATAAATTCAGAGAAATTTTACCTGCTCAGTTGAGTTACAATATAATACAAGAACTTGGAAATTCGAGAGAACTATTTATGAATATGTGTTTCGACCACCTTTTGCCTGCATTACAGATTGTATTTTATGTAGGAAAGAAACACAGAGATCAAGCAAAACAGTCAAAGCGATATGAAGCCTAATTCGGATATTGTGATGGTGGTGGAGATTAAGCACGGAATTCGGAACTTAATTATTCCCACAAATGTTCAATAATTTTCAAATTGGGGGTTGAGGAGGCCAGAGAAGATGTTCTGTTTTATAATCATGTTCTTCGAATCGTTCATAGATACGTCCAGCTGTGAAGGGTAGAAGCGTTATCTTCTTGAAAGAGCGTTAGTAACCAATCACATTATTTTCACCAGAAAAATTGTGTGATTGGTTATTAATGTCGCATAGCGACTCGAGAACTACTGGCGACAGACATCGTAATTTTGATTCTCGGTCAAATGACGAGTACGAAATATGAGATGGTACCTCTCCAAACTTCTATACAACGCCAATGGATAGTCAAAGATTTAGATTTATGGTGCATCAGCCCTGATATACTAAGGGCCTTTAATGGTATAAGGCTCGAAAAATCGACTCAATGAAACACAACTCCTGCAGCGAGTCAGCGACCATTACTGCGAGCTATACTGTTACTCTCTCCAGAAACAACAGCCTATACTAGCAGATAGAGTTAATTAGCCAGAATGCTCCAATTGTTATCACTTATTATCCTTCCTTGCAATTGAACAAATGGACCAAGACTAAGTCAAGAAATCGTAACCCAGGTTAAACGAGAATCTTCTCAACGCTTTAGTCATCTACAGGTAGTCGGCAATTTTATCAACTAGAGGCGATCTTATGATATAAACGCAGTGGGAGGTCTGTAAAAGAAGACGAATTAATCAGACTAGATTACTTGATGTCATCATTGTGGGATACAACCCCGCTGATCTCTGTCCCATTTTTGTCGTTTGAAAGCGTCAAATCACTGATTTCTCCTGTGATTTACGCATTGTCACTCTCCTCAAACTCTTCTGAGTACGAACTCCTTTTGCACGAATCCGACGGAAATGGGATCATGGTAATGTCAGATCAAGTCGGATGCTAATATGGCCAACGATTACTTAATTGTGTGGGACACTGTGTTTTAATTTTATATATATATATATATATATATATATATATATATATAATCACCTGTCTCGATCTGTCAGCTTGAACTTTCGTCTATGTCGTGCTTTGCTCATGTCATCTCACCGTCGGTCAAGAATGCAGACATAACGACTTATACCGTACTTCTTGCAGAGTCTCAAAATATCTTCAGTTTCCGTCACAAATGTGCTCCAACAAGCATTCTCCTTTCAAATTCTGTCACATCTGACATTGCAGCTTCTCTCAGAGAGTGGAACAAGGGTGCACGTCATTCCTACAAGAGCTACCAATCCACTGGTACATTTTCCTTCTACACCACTAGGAGGCAGAATTCTGTTCCAGATGACGTAGTTATATTGCAGATGTGAAATCGACCCTTGTTTTCACAAATTCTTGTATTATTTTATTATATTTATGTATATATGCATTGTTAAAGAGAATTGATTACAGATGTCTCAAATCATTTGCTATATTTTCTTTTATTTAATTGAATTTCAAATTATTCTTTTATTAATCTAATGTTTTAAAGAACTGTACTCTAGATTATCAAAATCGATTGTTGATTGTTTCTAAATTTACAGTTGATCCTGTAAAACGCCTTTTTTTAATGATGAGTTATTTTTAGGAAATCCAGAATCCTTCTCCTTGCATTACGCTCCCGGGCTTATGATCTCAAAACTATAACAAGGTAAATTAACAAAGTTTTAATTTCCTTTTAATAAGGGTTAAATAATTCCAAATGCTGTACGACTGATTTCATTAAGAATGAATCAGATGAAGTAAAACAAACGAAGAAACAAACCCACCTTACTTAACTCAATCAACAATCACGTTTAACTGAACTTTATGAGTATATAATGTCAATATTATACCTCCTATAATATTCCCGGAACATCTATACAAAATAAAAATCACAACATTAACTTTAGCCATCACATCTTTTATTATATTAACATAACTGGAATAAGTGGCGAATCCGAGAAAAAGCACTACACGCTACAAGACAAAACTCGAACTGTAGAATTACTGTTTATTACGAAATGTGTTTCAAAAATCAGTTACGATAGTACAACAAACGATTAATTCAAATAAGTATAATGTATCTCAATATCAAACGATTAATAAGAAAAAAAATTTAATTACTCTCTCATAAGACATTTAAAGAAGTTGATAAATTGATTGTAAGCATTTGAATTATAAGATGCAAGAGAAACATAGTTAATACATTTATTCGATGACACTGGCAAGACAGATTGATTGTATGATGTTCAGACGTCAAAAAAGTGGCGCAGTAAGCACTTTGTAAGTGTGTGAGACAGAGAGAGATATATATGCGATTTCTTCTTCAAAACTAACAATAGGGTACGACAAAACTCTAAACTATCTCTCTTTCTTCCTATTAGATTGAATTTTTTGGTGTTTGTGAAGTCTAGAAGTTATTCGATTAATAGAACTTTAATTCCGTAAAAGCTCACAAAGCACATGTTAAGAAAAATGAATAACTTTTAGTAGCCTTCTATCCACCTGGGATCATAACATCTCCTTACAGCTTGGTTTTTTGTTATCACCGTACTGTAACAATTTTTCTTTGATGTCATGTGTTATCTTACCAGAACAATAATGTTTAACTAAAGTTATGTTTGATTCTTGAAATTTACTTTTGTAGATTTCAGAATGATAAAGTACTTAGTCGGATATTTATATATACTATACGAATTCAGAATGAGGAGAATACATTGAATATATGTTTTAATCTCTAAATTCTTTATTTAAAGTGACTGATTTGTCAAAGGTATTTTTGGTAAAAACTATATTGAAACGCTTTCAATAATTTCCAACTAAATCGCTAACAACTTTCGAATATGCAAGATTACAGAAAGCTTAGTACATTATGTATAATACACAATACATATAAATGTAAGAGCCTAACATCCTAAATTATGCATGTATTTACTTTATAAATTATGTTAGACGAAAGAACTGTTTAGTTTTATTCACTTTGATCAATCGTGAAAAATAAATTTATGAATCAAAATTTTTTACCTATAAAAATCTACTAATTTGTAAATTCAAGAAGAATCAGTACCTTCATTACAAAAGTGAACTTAAGATTTCTGTGTACACGCTTATGTAATGAATATTATATTATTGACATTAATGTATTCATTTTAATCAAGTTAAAATAAATATCTCTTTAATATAATTATTTAGTAAAATAATATAAAACTAATTTTAAAATAAAACAAAATGTCATTACTTTTTTGACGCGTTTCCCTGTTTACTATGTGATAAGATGATCTCGTTCAGCGCTGCTTCATTTTGCGCTTTGCCATCTGGCAACGCATCCTAACACTAAAACGACGTCTTATTGTAATCGGGATACGCGTCTCGCAACATGGGAACTAAAATACCACTGTTTTAACACTAAGCTTTAGTAAACAACACTCATAAAACTAAGTCAATTAAAACCTACTCGTTTCTAACTGAAACCGAACAAATTACTACCGAAAACATCTACCGTACAATCTTTACGCGCTAAAATAGACTATTTAACGAAATCGTGACTAATAATCCTGATCTGCGTTTGACGGATCAAATCCTACTAAACTGGTAGATACCTCATCTTGTTTCAAGGCAATCAATTTAATTCATTTTTAATGGGAGCGTTTCTCCGTACAATGTAAATAGATCTCACGCGAACATAGTTGAGTAGCTATTTACAACGTCTGTTTCACAAGACGTTTATGTACGTATTTATGCAGACTGAAAGGGAGTTAATTTTAAATATCTAAATTGCTATAATTATAATTTATTTTATGGCCATAAAATACAACCTTATAATCACTAAATATTTAGAGATAGGTTTATACTTAATCAGCCATTTTAGAAGATAAATAATTACCACTACTTTTAGAGGGGGAAATTTAAATTTGCATAAAAAGAATTGAAACGAAAGGATATATTTTCATATATTATCCATACATGTGGCTAAAATTTCCCAATGAAATTATGAGGCAAAATGAAGCAATTTTTTGCGATATGATGAAAAATTACAAAAAGTGTTTCTTAAAAGTCATTGTGGCAATCCATGATATACAGATTGCCCAAAAGATTTAGAGAACCATATTTCAAAGCTGCATACAGGAGAAATAAATCATTCGCAAATTGTGAAATATGGTGGAGAATTTAATGTAATGACGGAATTTTTTTCCATCATTAAAAGAGTACCTAAAATTAATAAAATGCAGATTTAGCCACACCTTCGAAGTAATTTTATAAGTTTTACTGTAAAAAAAACGTTCTATAAGATCGCCATCATTATTAGTTGATCGTGATTGGGATTGCTTTTTTAAAATCGAACTAAAAAACAACACGAAGGCTATTGGCGACGGAGCTCGTAATTGTGAACTTCGGAAAAATAACGAGGACGATACCTACTCAAGTACCTCCTTTCAGAACTTCCACATCATAACAAAGGAAGGATTTGAGACCTCAACCAGATTGAATCTTTATCAAACCCGATACACGGTGGATCTTTGTGGGCAACAGCGCTCTCGAATGCATTACTCGACAAAAACAACGCCTCGGCGAGTCCGCAAATCATGATCATCTGAATATCGAGGCCATATTGTTGTCAACTACCAATTATCTGAATACGCAAGATGATATATTCTACAGTTGATCAAAGAATGTATGACATGCTGACCAAGATGCGTACCTTTAAAATCAGATAAAAGTTTTGGATTGCCACGATTTACCAGAGGTTTGAAATACCTCCAAAGTCAATAATCGTATTGATTAAGGTCTAAAGAAGTGTAACTAGTGTATGTTAAGTCCGTAGTGGTCGAATTCTTCGCGTTAGTCTGGATGTGGAGTTCACATCCCTTCAATTAAGTCCTCCACAAAACTACACAATTTTTTCACCCCATATAGTTGCCCTTTTTAGGTAGGTGCGGGAATCATGATCCCGAATCACCTTAGTGATATTTTTCTTTCCTAAGGGATTTTCTGATTTTAGTACACACGGATCACGCAATTTTGGCATATACTAGCGATCCATTGCTATTTTTGACCCATCCTCTTGTCAACCATTTTTCCTCCTTTTTTCCATTTTATTCAAATGCCTGGATCACAGTTACACCTTGTTTGGTGCTGCTTAGCCTCATCTGTCTCTTACGTCATTAAACACCACCAATACAATCACTCGCAATATTTCGACGACTGGGTCTCCGATAGTGTTCTATTGTTCAAGAAAAACAGTGTTTCAACTGAAATCGGAGAACGAAAAAAAATTCCATAAGAAATTATTTATTAATTTTTGGTGATTTGATTTAATTTTATTCATGTTTACTCCAGTTGTTTTTCTATTTGAGAAGACAAGTTTTCAATATATGGCTTCTCATCATTAAATTAGTTTGAATTGCAAAACTTACAAAATTTTGTTTGAAAGTTTTTGAATTACAAGGGCTTCAAAATGAGTATTTTTAAGTTAATTGTGTTCGTCAAACATTTGAGGATAAAAATTATTCTCAACACTTTTCAAATCTATTTGCATCAAACGATAGATAATTTTTCCTGAATCCAAAAACACAAAAAAAATGAAAATTAATTTGTGAAAAATATGAATATATTATTCAATACAGTTGCGAATATTATACCAACCTTTTATATATGTGCTTTTTTCATGTCATAAAAACTTTAGATGCATAGCATTTCACTTATCTCTCTCCAATTTGCACAGCTCTTTCTGGGAATTCAGCCAATTTATTTCAAACATGCAACAAATAGTTCAGGATATATTCATTCGATGTAACGTGATTGCTTATAAAAACATTGAGTAGCAAACACGAGGGCTATCAGCTACGGACCTCGGAATTTTGAATCTTGATCAAGTGACAAAGATGACACTTGAACTGGTGCCTCCCTCTCTCCAAATTTCCACACTACGCCAATGGAGGACTTGGAACCTCAACTAGATTTAACATTCATAATCCCGTTTCACAGCGAGTCTTTATTAGAAACAGGAATTGAGCCTTCGCCTTGACGAAATCAACCTCATCAAGTCTGCGACCATGACCAATAGGATACCGCGGACACTCAGGATATGTTCAATTTTGAATTCACAATCGGAAATTGAGGATTCTTGAAGATCCGTGTTATTATTTATTGCATTTCATTACCGATCACTCATGACTAAATACGAAAAACCGCGGGGGAAAAGTATAATAACACGGTCCATAAATTCTCTTTTTACAAATTTAAGTTTCGATTACTAGAAAACGGAATTAGATAATAAACTGTTTTCTGCATGTGACAACTTACTCAAAATTTATATTTTCTTACTCACACACGTCAATATATGCATCCCTGGTGTTATGGGTCACGTCCAAGCGGTATTGAAATTCTCTCTGTTCAATACATTCACATCAATAGACTTATCCTTTAAGGTTTTTGTAAAGAATTAGGTGTATTGAACCAAGGTTAAAGACCTTCACGAATTGAAGACATTCATTGTCAATGCATTTGAACATGACACAGTGAAATTTCTCAAGTGTACTTGGAGCGAAATTAAATACTGCCAAGACACGTCCATGCCACAAGGGGTTACAAATTGACATGTATAAGAAAATAAACCTCTATGAGTTTCTTGTCACATGTTGAAAACCAATTGTTATTGTCTTGTACTATTTTAAAGTTATTAAAGTCTATAGTTGTAAAGAGATGATTTATATATGGACACACTGAAAAATAAATTGATGCGGCTCTTTTCAATAACGACGATAGAAGTCAAAACGCCAATATAATTAGCCCTGAAGAACCCCTTTTGATCTCCTTGAAAAGAGCACTGGAAAAATGCGAGCGGACAAGTTTTCTCCGGACCGTTAACGATTACGGCCAAAATTACGAGGTTCCTAATAAAAAGTTTTAATTTTACCCTCTCATCATAATTAAAATAAAGTTAATATCATAATTTAATAAGTTTTTATAATTAAGAATTAGCTATCTAAAATTAGGATCAAGGCAACAAAAGCCTGGGTATTCGACACAGTGAGGGACTGCCGAAACAAACTTGGAGTATAAGTTATGAAAGCTCGCATTGCCATTGGACGCTGTAGCCGTAAGCTGAGAAGCATTATAGCACTGGCTGAGAAAATCGAGAAATTCTGCGTACCGACAGATAGAGGATTCAAATCATAGCAGTCACTCAAGGTCAACTGTACTCACATGCCAAAAGTTGGGAAACATCTCAGCCACCGAAGCAGTATGCAGAGGCTCTTCTAAGCAACGACGACAGGACAACTTTTCTAAGGACCCAATGATCGAGGGATCGAAATATCGCACTCAAGATCAACTGCCCTTTTTCGATGTGGCGAAGAAAACATCACTCACCGAATGCAAAACAATATTCTGATGGTTATCTTCAAATAGCTCTCAAATTAATCAATGGCTTCGACAGAAATTTGATAGATAAGTTATTTAGAGCATTGTTTATAACACTACAAATAATTGGATTCCATATTGTATACGTGTTTTTAAAAGTTAATTAAATGAGGTTAATAATATTAATCCATTACCGTAATAATTTAATCCCCTTTGAACCCATTAAAATGGTTAGCAATTTTATTTAGCCAAAATTTTAAAGTTATTTTGGATGTCCCACTTTTTTGAAAAATAATGTACCCGAGATATATCAATACCATTAAAATAATAAAGCATAAATGTTGAGGTATATTAAATTAGATATGTAGATGAAACCGCATTAAGAAATTCTATTTAATAAATGATGATGATAACATTGGGAAATACTCCTAACCCTATCAAATGTGTAAATAATATAATGTGAAGCCTGTCATTTACAATGTATTAAACATCGTTCTGTAGTCAAATTATTTCCTGTTTGCATATAATAGTCCACTTGCATCACTCATAACATTACTCTCCATGATGTAACAAATAAACATAATATCATAGCCGCTAGCGATACGTACAGTAATTGGCACATTAATCATGCTACATATCAATCGGAAGGAAATTGTATTTCATGCATTAAGTTAATATAATGTGATTCAATACGTAGATGAGTGACAGTAGAGGTATATGACGCAAGAGTTAGTTATGGCTACGCTGCGATAAACAATGAGTATCTTGGACCTAGACGTTTGACAGAAAATGAAAAATAAAATATTTAAATTGTCGACAAGAAGAAGGGTCGTAAACAGAGAAGGGTAGTTATGTTATCCCGGGGTCACCTCCCTCGTCTTTAATAAACATAAAAGAAAAAGAGCTAAGGGTATGTAGGGGTTCATGATTCTCGCACTTACCTAAAGGATGTAAATTCTTGAAGAATTGATTAATAATATCTAAAGCATTTTATTTTGATTTTTCTACTTGAGGTGATATAGACTTACTATTCCATTGCATACAATCTGATAGTTTACATTATCTAGGATTTTACCGCATGTGAAGTATGGGAATTAAATAACGAGATTGACGCTGCTATAAAAGAATATACAGGCGCCAAACGCCAGTGACAGACAGCTGTTTAGTGTGAAGCTTTCTCTTTCGAATGCAGTTTCTCTCGCTTCTGGAAACAAATCCTTATACCCGCAGTTTCATTCGCTTTAGAGTTATTTTGGTTTCATCGGAAAAAATAATAAGTGAGCAAAGATTTGTTGTGAAATTTCACATGAAACTTGGAAAAGCCGCTAATGAAGCATAATTTATTGAAAGAAGTGTATACGATCAATGTTTATTGAGTTCTCGTGTTTTTAAGTGATTCAAGCGTTTTCAAGATGGCTGAGATGACGCTGAAGATGATTCCCACCCGGATCAACTTTCTACGTCAAAAACGGATGAAAATATTGAGAAAATACATAATTCGGTTCGAATTAAGCGTCGGTTAAATATTCGTGCGATTACTGTAGGAATTGGCTAAGAATCTGATATGGCTTTGGATATCACTTCTGGCTATCAGCAGGGGTTTAATTGTTAAAAGCACGTGTTGCGACGCGGCTCTTTAAATGTAGTGACATAATTTAAAGGGTGCACTTCCTTTCGGTTTGCTTTTTTCTTTCTTGCTTGCTTCTTAAAAATTCGAATGAGAATTTATGGATGTTTATGGGGGTTAGGATTTTTGTAGCAGATGCTCTCAGCTGTTCATTTCATTCGGTCGGTTTTTATTTGTAGTGACAATCATGATGAAAAGAAAATATTTATTTGATACTGAGATTTGAGAATTAATCAATGAATCTGACAGTGATGTTAGCAAAAATAACCCAACTCTGTACGTAGCCATGAAAGGGGAAAAAAGGAAGAAAAATATGTGCCCTTTGCTCAAAATCTTGCGTGAAGCGTCAAAAGTTGACAAAATATGTGTGTAAGACATATAACGTTGGACTACGCATTGAATTATTTTTTTATAAAAATACCATACAGCGAAATAAGATTAATTTTTTTATATCTTAATATTCCATGTAATGGTACATCATTACACCATGAAATTTTTGAAACAAATGTAAGTATATTTTGTATTTTTTTAAATGATAAGATTTCTTATGTAATTTTATGTATAAAACAAACAATTTTCGATTAAATTTTTTCTCTTTCGTATATTTTAAGTTTAATGCATTTTAAATAAAATATGTAAAAACCAAAATACTCTAACGAATAGCTGATTTTAGAGGAATTTTTTTCGCGAATTAGGCTTAATATCTACAATCGTCTGGGCATAGCGTGACACTCCGCGTAAAAAGCCGCGGGCCCAGGGAAGCACTTATTTTTTCACCCTCCAGTAGTAAAAGGGTTAATTAATAAATATGTAAAACATCAAAATAAAATGTTTTACAGAGTCAGTATTGTTATTTAATAGCCCACCTCGTCTTCCAATATTCTAATATACAACACATACGAGAGATTCAATTTAAAATTTATATCAATTATAAAACTGTCCCCTAGTTTTAAGCTCAGCACAGTTTATTTTATATGCAAGAGAAATTTTTTAATTATTTATGTATTTTTTATAATTTTGCACGCGTGTTGTTTTCTTTATATATTTGAATTTAAACCAGATTCCTGATTTCCAAATTATTTTACTTTTCATATTTATTCTTTATTTCTATACATTTTGATCGACTCGTGGATTCGAATATTGAGGTCACTGAAGATCCGTCGTGCAGATCTGACGCACGTTAAATCTGAGGGAAACTCAAAATCTTTACATTAGGATGGTGTAGAAGTTATGAGAATGAGGTAGCAACTCAGATGTCGTCCTCGTCACTTGCTTGTAATACTAAATTACGAGGTCCGTCTCTAATAGTCTTCGTATTACTTCCAAGTGTGACGTTACTTAACAATCATTCAATATGTTTTGAGATGCTAATAGTGTCACTATTCACAAAATGGCATCATTTTTTTAAAATTATTTTTAAGATAATTTCTCTTCTAAGCCTTACTTTCTAGTTTAATTCAAAAGTAAGTTAACGCTGATGATTCTTAATTTTCTTTGTACTGAGAAGCCACACGAGAGCTACGTCGAACCTCGTGTAATTTTGAATCTCGGCGAAGTGATGAGGAAAACACATGATGTGCTCTTTCCTCTCTACACTTACACATCAGGTCAATGGAAGAACTTTGATAGATTTAGCATTCACCCCCCCCCTCTAAATGGTGGGGTTTCAAAGAAATCAGGACTCGTACCCGCGACTCGACGGCGGCGAATTCGAGTATGTCTGCTCGCTCGAACTGGTTTTCATTGACAATGCTATGTACTAATCACAACCAGCATGAACTATTTGGTTGTATGATATTGATATCACACTTGAAGTTTCGAGAGGACTAATAGCAACGCATGCCTTATAATTCTGAACTAGATTCGGCCACAGTAGCCTAGTGGTCATGATTGTAGACTCACAGCCGGCAGTTTTCATCGAGTAGTGGGTTCAAACTCTGATCTCACCTAAGACCTGCCGTATAGCGGGTGTTAATACACGTTTAATTTGTCAATGTCCTCCGTTGGCATGAAGAGGAATTTTGGAGAAGGAGGTGCAATCTCAGGTGTCATCCTCTTTTCTTGACCGATGAGATCGGCTGAAGACCTCCAATTGCTTCTCATTGCCACGTTAAGAAACGATCACTGAATAAGATTCAAGTGACGAAGACAACGCCTTAATCTGCTCCGTTCTCTTCATGATGTCACAGGAAGATTATGAATATAACTTACTTGTATCTGTATAACGAATGATATAACGAATGCAGCTACATCTCCCCTTCAATCTGCTCCACGGAATTTTAGTAGAATTCAACCCATGGCTTGATTTAAATGTAGCTGTCGCCACAATCATTCAGCTATCCTTGTTCTCCTCTCTTGAAAAATATTATCGTGCTGATTTTTATTTTGAGTTAGGGTAAAATTTTAAGGAATTCAAATTTTTCTTTGCAAGAATTTATAAGATTACTTGAGTAGAAAATATATAAATTGCACAGCATTTTTATGCCTGTTTTGTAGTTTCCTTGACTTAATAGAATTAGAAAAATAACAAGGATTTAAGGCCATTGCGTGCGTTTCAACATAGAAAAAAATTATAATTTGGAAACATTACAGAAACAGTATCTTTAAATTTAAACAGAAAGACAATAACTTCCACGTCCACTATATTTACAGTTAAATTACGTACTTCCATGTTTTTTCCGATAACAAATAATTCTATTTCTGAATAACCTAAATTCGTCTCCAGATTGGAAAGTTACTTTGGTTCGAAATGATAATTGTTTTCCAATGAATCATCAGAAAATAATTTTAAGAAATTTGAAAAAGAACAAAAAACTTATAAAACATAATTAAAAACTCATTAAAAAAGTTTTTTTTTCCTCTTTGGAGGTTCCGAAAACAAGTATATCGAGCATTACAATCTTTTGAATACCTATTCTCGAAATTTTAATTTTTAAAAATATTCCAAGATCATTTCGTTACAACTTGAATAATTTTTTTGGAAATCCATATTTCATTTATGCGTGACACTTACCATAACATTTATATAATAGGTTATTCAATTATCATGTCTTAAAAGAAGAAATTGTACAACTAGAGTTAAATTTATTAAGATAAGAAGTTTTATTCTCAATTTAATTATTACTACATATGCTTTAACACTGAAAGATACAAATTTCTATATTTTAGGAAATATACAATAACGACAGATGATAAATTATAATTTTTTCTCAATGAACAATAATTATACTATCTAATAACACATTTTACTTGAAGGAAAGTCTTAAAGTTTTCTAAATAGATTGACAAATCTCATTTTCAGGAATTTTTAAGAAATTCTGTAACTAATGCATAGGTTTCTTTCTTTTTTTTGTTATGCTTTAAATTTATGTTGTTTACCCCATTCCTCAATTATAAAAGCCGTTGTAAACAAAATAACTTGTCTACAGTGGTTTCTTTGAAATGTCTTTGGTATTAAACTGTTGAGAATAAATTAATTATTGACAGTTTCTTTCATTTTATGCCATTTAAATTTCTCTTAATATATTTTTAATTTAATAATTCATCACATTTGATTTGTTTTTAATATCTGAACAGAATATTGACAGCTTTAATAATTTATTGCTTGCTATAATATTTTATTGTTTATTTTGATTTTAACACTTGAATCCTTATTTTGTTCCTCAGAATCGGTTTTTTTAATTTATTTTTGTAGTTAGCATTCTATAAGAACTTCATTATGTTTATTTTTTCGTAGGATACAGTATTTCAAAAAGAATAAAATATGTTGATAAATTAGGAAGTTAAGTGCATTATTTTTTTAATTTAATAATTTTATTCACTAGTAAATAATCTTCTTCATAGTTAAACATTTTTTATTAATATCTGAATTAATTTATAAGTTTTTAATTGAAAAACTATTTATCTTGGATTTCAAGGTTGAAAGTTCATTTACTGTTGTCCATTCACAAATGTTTTGTGCAGAAATCTATGAAATTCGAACGTTTTTTTTTTTTTTTGAAAGCCAATCACATTTACATTTTACTTTCAAACTAAAATATTAATTAACTTTCATATTAAATTTGTTTATTTGTTCACGAAAATGAATAACAAATATCCGATTTATAAACATATGTATCATGGACAAATAAAATACATTTTATAATCTTGAATATGAGTTCAAACTTTGCAATTAATTGAATATATTTAAATTTGTATACCAATACTATTTCAAATGTCTGCATCAATTAAAATAAACATCGAAAACGAAACAAAACCTAAAACGATAAACAAATCTCCATTAAGTATTACGTTTATCAGGATTTAACTGTGCTACTGTGGTAGCCTAAGACTGAAATGTTTTTTTCTTAATTTTACGATATGTATTCGATGCTAATTAAAACTATTAAATTGTAAAATAAGAGCTTGTTCCTAATTTCGATATTTTTTGTTTTTATGTTTATGATTTTATTTTTTAATTTTCTCCGTTTAGTAATAAAATAAATTTATTCCATATTGTGCAGATAAATATTTAATAAACGATAACTCAAATCTACAATATATTTTAATTCCAATTTTTTGTGATCTGTATTTAGTCCTCAATAGTTATATTCATTCAATATTTATAAATTCTGTTAAAACATGAAAAACCTTTCCAGTATTTTTATTGGACTAAAAAAAATCTACTGTAATAGAGAGCAGTAGTACACCATTTTTTAAATAGAGAATGGAGTATCCTAAAGCATCTTTATTTCAATATAAATTAAAACTCAGCAATATTCTTACTTTAGCCCTCCAAAATTCACAGTTTCAGGGCAAAACGTTCCACGCCTTTTTTTTAATGTGTGTGTACAGTTTAAATGTTTTTCAGAATAGGAAATAAATTTTCAGATTTGAAATCTTTTTGAATAAAAAGAAGGAAACAGAAAGTAAAAAAATAATTCGAAAAAAAAATTTATTTTGAAACTGAGAATCTAGAAATATGGTAAACAAATGCATAGTAAAGGATTTTGGACAACTAAATGCAATAGAAAGACCTTGTTATTTTAATTTTTACATAAATTACCTTTAAATAAATCAATACATTTTTGCAAGTTTAGAATAACGAAATGCGTAACTTTATTTCAGCCATAGCGAAACAAAAGCAAATGTTTTAACATGTAATCACAAATAAATGGAACTATTACCTAAATATGACATAAGTTAATTAAAATAGCTCTATAAAAAATAAAGTGTTTATTTGTTATGAATGCAAATTGGAAAGATTTGTAATCCTTATATTAAACATTGTCATAAATTCAATTATTAATGAAATCACGATTCATAGAATGAAGCACATTAACCATGTAGAATATCTTTCTAATTAGCATAAATGTAAAAAATATCCTATCTTTTGAACTGTAAACGTAAGCTAAAATGAGCATTAAGAATAAAAAGTAAAATTTCTTCTACACTGAAACTACAAGCAAATTTCAAAAAAATAATAATTACCTTTGCTGTTTCTCGGTGCAAAAATATTCAGAATACAATTACGGGGATGGTGACCTGAAAAGGTTTAAAAAGTCGAATTAATTTTGTACGAATTTCACACACATTAAAAATAAATATAAAATACCACTAAAACCCATTAATGAATTTTTATTAACCTTATGAGGCTTTTGTGCATAATATTTACAGAGAATCTACGCAAAATGCATCTTATATATTTTTGATTCACCCAAGCTGCATATATTACCGTAAAGATTATTCTTAATCCGATAAAAGAACATTTTTGCAATTTTTTATTTCGATAAGAATTTCATGAAATTTTTTTCATCCTAGTAAATAAATATTTTGTTTAATTAGAGTTGAGATTAATATTGATATCTAAAAAAAGCTGGGATATTAATTTTTAAGAAAATTATGCAATATACAATTTAGAAGCTTAAAAATCTGTCGAAAGTTTATTCTGTGTAACAAATATATCTTCTATCTTTCTCTTGGAATAAATATTGCTTCAACTATTAAAAAAATTAGACATTTTCATAGTGTTTAACACCTTGCAAGTGTCGCACGAATATAGTTCAGGCAACTCAAACTTCTAACATTTGTGACGCCCAAACTGCTTCCAGGTAAGGAGAATATTAATGCTTCTATTCCGTGAAGGCCGAACTAGGCTCGATTTCAATAGACATTTAATATAAATCACTTATTTCACAAAAAATGTAGCACTTGCTCTTCCAGAGAGAGAAAATTTAATGTGATCAGCTATAAATGCGTGCCGAAGGAGGGGATATTTCAATCAGATACTTGGCTTTTTTTTTATTTCTTATAGTCAGTTTTCTCGAATTTGTACAAAAAATACCTTTTATTGCAAAGCCTGTTTCTGTTATTGATGACGAATACAATTTAGGCTCCACAGGTTGTAAAGAGTGGAATATGTGCAGTGTTACATCTGGATCATGCTAACATACAGTTAAGGATTTGTGAAATCCATATATTCAAACTCATATTGTTGCAATAAGTTAAGCAATAGTTTATCATATTTAGCTTCTCAAAATTAGAATTCTGCTTGATTTATTTTGTTATAAGTGAAATATTTCGAGTGAAACGTATAAGTGTAATCCATTATTTTCTTCATATGTATCAAAATATTAAATAGCAGCTAGTTTATTTAATTTTTTGAAGATAATAATTTATGCTTTCTGATTACTGATATAATTCACAGAATTAAGCAGGAAAAAAATTCCATATTGATGCATTTTTCTGAAATATATGCCGCAGTTAAGGGGCTAAAATGAAAAAAGGAACGATAACATTAAAGTCTTGAATTATTTTTAATCTTTACATAATCTATAACGCCGTAAGAGGCATCATTATGCTGTAGATACACAATATTAATTTGTAAATTATCTTAGGATTAAAATCCATTATTCCACTAATAACTTACATCTGAGTATGTTTAAACAAATATATCATCTATATTTCTCTTAAAAAAGTTGCTCCGGAATTAAAAATATATATTAATTACAGATTTTCATAGTGTCAAATATTGAAAAAATAAATGGTAACATTAAATTTCCGAATTATTTTTAATCTTTGAGTAATCTAAAACGATGTAATGGAATCATTATCCTGTAAAAACACGATGCTAATTTTAAAAAAATATCTTCGGACCAAAAGACGTAAATCCGTTATCAATATACATATAACTTTGTTTTAACAAATATATCTAATGTATTTCTCTTGGAAAAATAATAATTACAGATATTTTTATACTGTTTAAAATTGAAAAAAAAAATGACATCACAATTTCGAATTATTTTTAATCATTGTTTTATCTATAATGACGAAATGGGCATCATTATCCTGTATATTCACGATGCTAATTTAAAAGCTATCTTAACGCCAAAAGACATAAATCTACTATCAACTTACATATGAGAAGTCATTAAAGAAAATACAAAAACTCTTATTTCAAATTCGCCATTTGCGGAAATTTCACCCTACAGCTGGAATAACTGTAAGTTTGAAATATCGTTCCAATCTCACGTTCTTCCTTGTCGTAAATCAATCCAATAATGATGTTAACCATCGGATTCTTACAGATCGGAACTTTTGCCTCCAGAACATAACATTTTTTTCCGTCGGTATTATCTATGATCATCTGACTGAGAAGGTTCTTTATGGCTGATATGATACTCTTTTGCCTGACCGAGCTCTTTATTTAGTTCCCGTGATGTCACATTTATGAAAAACAGCCGTAATAACTAAATAGAGCGAATAACCGGTACGTTGGATATATTTCCGATCGCTTTTCATAAAGCCGTTATTCTCTACACCTTGTTGAGAACGTTCTTTGATGATTTTGATCAATATTTTTCCAATGAATTATTTTAACAAAGTAGAAAAACATGTACCAAACTTTACAGAACGTTGTGGCGTTTCATCGTCATTCAATTTTATCGCCATTATCACAAACGAACTGTTTATTCTCACTTTAACCTACGTGCATCATTAGGTAAAATGGAAGATTGGCCCATATTGCAAAAATGTCCTTATTGTAAAAAAATAAATGTTTCACAAAGATAGGAAAAAATACGACAAACAAAAGGACGTACATATTAAATTTATAATTCAATGAAGTTATACATCGAAAATAATTTGAGAAACGAAATCTAATAGATTTATACAGTATGATAGTATTCGAAATGTTCAAAGCGTACAGCTACACGGTAGGTTTTACACAGATAAAATGAATATTTTTTATGATAAACTACACAACGTTTACGAACTTTACGGGCTGAAGCTGTTTCAATAAGTATTAGAAAATTTTGGTTATTATATCTTGCTTTTAATGATGGACATGTGTTATTTTTCATGTCGCTGGTACCATAACTGTTCGAATCAAAACCCTCCATTTTTTTCAGTCTTTTATAGTTTCATTTACCCAGAAAAATATTTTAATCCGTTTGCAATCATCACTGCAGGCAAACATGCTAGTGTTTTGTTCTTATGCACAAAAAAAAACAAGTGCACATATCTGTACTTTCGTGATAATGTCAGGAAAATGCCTCGCATATCTGCGTTTTGATAATAATAGCCAGTATAATTATACGCGTATCTGCACTTTCGTGATTATGGCCAGGAAAATTCGCTGTATATAAGCTGTTATGGTGCAAATGGGGTAAGGTAATTGAGAAATGAAAATGCTTTAAATTTATATTTCATTTTGCGGTTAAACTTCCCTGATTCCGTAGATAAGAAGAAAAGAAAATACGAAAACTGAATTTTTAAAATTGTAAACACACATGCCACGTCATGAAATAAAATATCTGCATTTACCATTTGTTCAAAATGGGGTTTCGAGAATTCTGGTATATGCAGATGGAGAAAAAAAAATCTATTTCTTCCACATAGTTGATATTTTACATATTATGACATGGGTAAGTACTGTACAGTGAACATATTTTTTTTTCGAATAAAATTTCAAATACTTTCATACTACGCAATATTTGTATAACAATTATGGAAAATTTGAGTCATAAAATTTTATGAAATTTCATTTTTGAAATTATAATTATATGCTCAGTGCACAGAATGTTGCGTGTGTTTACAAATGTTCTGCAAATTTTTAAATTGTGCAGATTACTCAATATTGAAACATGACTTCTCGCGAGAACGCGTTGCTTTTCTTTAAAAAAAAAAGTTATCTTTATTTAAACTTAGCTTAAATTAAGCTCATTTTTCCTTGTTGAAGACATCTCAGTTACTTTAAAAGAAGTAGAGTTAGCAGTGGTAAAGGAAATTTTAGGCTTATTTCATTTAACTATTAAGTTGACTTATTAAGCATATATAGAAGAAATTAAAATCTAAAACATTCTAATTAAATTACTTTTCACGTTCAATCAGCACTGCGGCACGAAGAGTCTCTCAACTACTTCACCCCCCTCCACATCCATTGATTTAAATTTCTTTTTCGAATCAGCCCTACTTAATATCAAATTGGCATAAAGTTCGTCTTCTCCTATTGAAGTTAAAGTTTTTGAAGGAAATTAAAACTATTCCGATAGGATCATTCGATGGAATCGCTCGCATCTAATACGGATAAAATTTGCAACTTGTATTCACTTCCTCAAAATGAGAGATAAAAATATTTTATACTTTTACAACACACTCAAGACAAAATGTTCGCTAAAAACTCAGGTAATGGCAGACTTTTTTCAAATATAATCTTGCTACAATAAATTTTATTAAATGTATACGTCAAAATACATCTATAACAATAAATAAATTTGAAAGTGTAATTTAATTTAAGTAGATGAAAAGCATATACAAAAAATAAAATTTTTAATTTCATGCAATTTTGGAAAGTAATTTCGAAGAAAAAGAAGAGATGTTACTTTCAAGCAATTCTTCAAATCGAAATTCCTTATGGAAGATTGTTTATTAATTTCGTTCTTAATAACAACACAAGGGCTATTGGGAACGGATCTCGTTATTTTGAACCTTGGTCAAATGAGGAGATCTTGTTTACAGTTTAATGTCCAACCATCTATTATAGCAATTCTTTAATAATCAGTGATCCTCTGTTGAATATTTAGCATAACACTAGAAGCAAATATAATTTACTTCAAGTTCTAGAACACTTTATTCAGGCATTTATTGATTAATTTTGAATTCAATAAAATATTTTTGTAGGAACACTTGTTTTTAAATGTTCCATATACAGAATGATTGAAAAACATTAACATATTGAATTGACTATTAGACTGTTCAAGAAATTTAAAAGATTGGCTCTCAAAATATCTAGGTACTTTTTATTTCTGAAATTTTAAGAATATTACATTTATGGAGAAAATATGTGCAAAAATTACTTATAATACAAAAATAATATATATATATTATTAAAAAAAATAATTAAACCATTAATAATGGCTTTTTTCACACAGCTTGGTATAAATAGTCAACTTAATTTCTATTCAATATTTTTATATTTTCATTCAATGAGTGATTCACGTGAATGGATGGAGTGCCAAGAAATGAAGACCTTGGTGGAGCAATTGAAGGATTTTTCATATCAATTTCGTAAGAAATTCCGAGTCTGCTCAAAATCATCAACTGAACTTACTTCTCCATCAACCGATGATCTTTAAAAATATGTAAAGCTTCCAGATTCGCTTAAAAATTATTCATAGTTGTTGTAGTCAGAACTTCCACAATTACTGCTAATATTGTCAAAGAATCATCCAATTTCGGTTTATACAAAAATTTAGGAAATTAGTACAACGGGACAAAGTTTGAAAACTCAGGTATTGATTTTTCATTACGAGTTAACTGAAGTATAATTATTTTCTTCAAAGATTACCTGAACGGAACTCTTACGAATTGTAACATACAGTATCCAAAAGATCACTCCCGTTTAACAACCATTCAGAGCTCAAAAAACAAAAAAAAAAAACCTTAGAAAGTTTGATCTACAGATCAGTTAAGTCATCCCTGAATCAAACAATGGGTTAGAACAAATTATACGTGATAATCAGAAGCGTGAACTTTGGAAATGTGATGCCCGCATCAAATATGGGCAAATCAAAAGCATTGGCCGTAAGAAAGACTGCCATGTGGTTAAGTCAGTTTATATATAAAACTAAATCACAGATTTGAAGTTAAAAAAATAAAGGAGTAGAGTAATTACTCTGATTATTTTCTCCGCGAACGAACATAAATAAAGAAAAAAAAATATTTCCTTAACTTCTCCGGAAACACAATTCTTTCTACAAACGTTAATTATGCTTCTGACACTCATCTTGTCACCCAGAATCATTAGTCACTACACAGTTATTCTACTTTCCGCAACATTAATATAGGGCATCCAAATGAGAGGCAGGTGTTTCTAACTTCTGTTTTCTCTTTGTAACCCACTCAGAACACAAATTTAAAACAAAAAAGACTGTTTTGAAATACTAATGAAACCAAATTGTATTTCTTTCGAGGAAAATAGTTTTTTTCGGTAAAATAGATTAGAATAGAAAAAAAAATTAAGTCGAGATGAATATAAAATATCGCTTGTGTCATTTATAATCTCTTATATGGTGAACACGACCGAAAGAAAAAATAGGCAATAATTTTTCTCAAAGTGTTGATCGAGTTTTAGATTATAGCTAAAACAGGTATGTTTTCAATAAACGGGTAATTTTTCAATTTGTAGAGCAAAATATAAATTTCTTGTAAGAATAATGTAAAAAGAATATCTTTTTACAAATTGTATGCTAAATTATTTTTAAAACTTTATGAAGTAAGAGGAAACCCTATTGTGTTCTTTTTATAAAAGGAGGTTTTAATTTCTGAAAGCAGTTTGAAATATAGAAATAAATTAGTAAGAGTTTAGATCAACCAAGATGAAATTATTCCTGGCTCTGTCTCCTCAAAAACGGAACAATCTTATTTCTGAAAAAGGCGGAAAAACTTTTATTGAGCCTACCAATGGTAGAAAACATTTTGAGGAATGTTAATACGGTGATTATATCGAAAGGTATAAAATGATCAACCACGTATCTCAGTAGATATAAGAAATTATTAGAGTTTAAAAGAAATCAAAATTAACAAAATACAGGTGACGAGCTAAACAGCTAAAAGAAAAAAAAAGGGGAACCAGCGTCAAACAGAAGCTGGAGTTGAGGTTGAAGCTAGTTATTATTTATATAATTGTTGTAGAAGGACCTGAATTCCTTTTTTTACAACTATTTGTTCTAACTTGAGAGATTAGATTATCCAAACAGTCGTCAAGTTTGCGCGATGGAATTCCACAACATGCCACAATATAATTCTAATAATTTGGTAAGGTTTCTTTTCATGGAGCTTTGTAGAAGAAAATGAACAATGGTATTTTTAAAGGAAGAAAAAAAACATACGAATCACCACAATGGAACATCCCGCGAAATTGAAATACTATTCCATCAATACTGTAAATGAGACAGTAGAATAATTGAATACCATATGACATGAGTGGAACCAAGGATATTTATTACTCGCACATTATATCCATTTTAGGTTCTACTATTTCATTTTTTTCTCTCGAGATTTGAATATTTTGGATAGTTTAGTAATAGCAAAGTAGTAATTTTAATTAATGGTTTATATATATATACTTTTATTAAAATTATTATTATAATTTAAATTTCAGTAAACTAAAGCTTTTTTCACTATAATTCTTTTAAATTTAGAATAATCCTTTTTAATATTTTTTTTTTTAATTTTGTATAGTTATTTTGATAATTTACTACATTGCTCATTTAATTTTGTATGATTTGTAAGTTATTTGCTTTAATAAATTTTTCATATATATCTTTTAGAGAATTTAATTTTTTTGTTTGATTAAATTTGTCTAATTAACACTTTTAATTATTTACATTGTACGTGTGTGTTTGTGTATTAAGTTTGGCATCAGTATCCAGGAGTATGTCAACTATGAATGAACATATCACCTATAGGGTATGTCAACTATGAATCATAACTATGAATCCTCTCTTTTAATACATGGACGAAAAACATTACAAATTTTACGTAACTTAAAACAAATGTAAGCACAATGACGAAAGACGAATACTAGACTAAATTAGAGGATTACCGGGAGGGGAGTAACATAACAGCTGGATAAATGAAGGATATCAAGTCCTTTCACCCTTGACCTTGCAACTAACTACATAGCTCGTTTTGGGGGGAAATGAGCTAGCCAGTCTTTGCTCTCTAGCTTCCTTCGCCGAGATTGTGGGGAGGGGGGGATGCGTGCGTGTGTGCGTTACTACCAAATAACAGAAAATATCGGTGAAATATAAAAAAGGCACATTTCCAAATGTATTTAATCGAATATAAACTAAAGTAATATTCAAGATTCGGATTAATGTTTAAATTTTGATAAGGATTTAAATTTTATCAGTATTCCATTGTTATTCAAGCAAATTTGTTTCAACAATTCAATATATTGATTGGATGAAAGGAATATAGAAAACACATACAATGTAAGAAATTCAAAATCAAAATTCCTTATTAAGAGAATTATTTTTTAAATCATGAGGCGTGAGAAACTCATATATACTGGTGTTCAAAATTTAGAGAATTTGCATATTTTGTCGAATTTCATGAAAATAATTGCGCACCCGCCAAAATCTGCATTTCGTTCGCTAGCACATTTCGCCGAGATTCGAGGTGTTTTTTGCAGCAATCGCTTAAATTAAGATTCAAACAGTAAAATTGAGTAACTAACAACGTTTAGATGATGGAAAGAAAAAAAGGAATTGTGGGTAGGCTAGTATCAGGCTACTCTCAAATCCAGATTTACAGAGAATTCGATTTAACACCCAGCATCGTGCTCAACTTATGGAAACAGTTTAAGGAAACAGGATCCGATGTGAGAAAGCATGGGCGAGGTCATCCAAGAGCCACGAAGGCCAGAGAAGATCACCATTTGTCCATTATAAAGACACGTAACAGGGATGCTATAGCTTCTCAGGTACCTCATGAGTCGTTTGTTGCCACAGGAACCCGAGTTTCAAAGGTAACTGTTTCCAGAAGACTTCATGAAAGAGGGTTGTTTGCAAGAAGACTCTTGTTTGCGTCCCACTTAGATTTGCGAATAGGTGAACTCGCTTAAAATGGTACAAAGATAATAGATAGGAGCATGGATCAATGAGTTACAGTTCTCTTAACTGATGACTGGCTCGTCCTAATCAGTGATTTTCACCGTACTTTCGTATCGAGAGAACCAGGGACCCACTAGCTGACCTCCAATGTCCGAGAAATTCACCATTACGGCAGCGGAGACTTGATGGTATGGACAGGCATCATGTTGGACGGTCACACATACCTCCAAGTCTTTGATAGAGACACTGTGGCTGCTGAGAGATATAGGGATGAGGTCTTGGAGCCCTATGTTAACCTTTTCAGGGGTCCAATTGGTCCTGATTTCCTTTTAATGGATGACAACGCGAGTCCACATAGAGTCGACTCATGTAGTCGACGAATTTCCGGAAAGTAAGGATATTCGCCGGATGGATAGGCCAGCCAGATCTTCAGATCAAAATCGTATAGAGCATGTTTGGGGCACTCAGAGCAGAGCAATTGCAATTCGCATCCTCCCTCCGAAAGCCATTCAAGACCTAAAAACAGCGTTACAAGTGGTAACAATTGCCTCAAAAACTCATAAACTTTCTTATTTCCAGCATAATATCACATTTCGAGGCCTATATATCTGTAAGAGGTGACCAAATCCCCCATTAAACCTTTTTTTTTTTTTTTTTGGTTCTATTCTGCAACTGCTGTTTCATACTTTGCTACTCTGATGAGTATTACGCACGATCATGCGTGTGAATTATAACTGTTGAATGGTTATTTTTTGTATTATATAAACCCCATGTACAAACTAAATTTTATTAAAAAATCTGTCCTTTAGTTCCAGAAATAATCAACCAAATCGGAAAATTCTCTTAATTTTGAACATCGGTTTACTTTGATGAATAGTCAGTTAATCTTTACATTGTTTAAGTATTTTCACATGTGCTAATGTTTGCTGCAAAGAATTGCCGCTATTAAGCAGATGATTTAAAATAAAATACAGAAAAGCTCACCACAAACAATTAAATGAAAATTCAAGATTATCGTAGATATCGGTTTAAATCGATCCATAATTTATGGCGTATTTTTTTTTTTTTTTTTTTCAATTCTACAATAATGATATTTCTTCACTGTTATATTTTCAAATTCAAACGTTTAATTTCTATTTTCGTCATTATACTCGTATTTATAGTTAAATAAAATAATTTAATAATTATATATTTTTACAGGTGATTTTGTTCGTATCAATGTGAATATTTTTCTATTAAGAAAGCTATTAAAATACAAATTGATTTTATATTTTCTTTGTTAATGTTTAATTATTTTTATAACCAGATACTAAACATTTTCATTTAACAAAAAGTGAAATATTACGAGCACACTAAAATTGGCAAATTTTTTTCCAAAATTTTAGCTTTTGTTCAATATGAGTGCCAAAAATG
The DNA here is from genome assembly GCA_019974015.1 of Nephila pilipes. Classification (NCBI taxonomy): domain Eukaryota; kingdom Metazoa; phylum Arthropoda; class Arachnida; order Araneae; family Nephilidae; genus Nephila; species Nephila pilipes. Next base: position 260,554 of record BMAW01023826.1, on the reverse strand, counting down.
AATAATATTCTACATACTTTTAAAGTAGGTTTGTTATACACGAGCACAAAAGCTAATGAACACCATTATTACATTTTTTTTTATATAATTAATCTGTTAAACGATTCAATTTCAAAAGAACTTTTACTAAAGAAATATTGATACATATTAATACTTAAATTCTGAACATAATAGTTAATATTATTTTGATATTTATAATTAATAATTACAAAATAAATGTAATACAAGGAATGATTGTTATGGCACTGAAGCAAATAATAAAAAATAATATTGATAAAAAAATATAAAAAAATACTTTAATAAAATGCTAATTATTTATTTTTTATTTTGAGTTTCAGTTATTTAATTGTAATAAATTGTTTGACAAGACTATTTCCATTTTAGAAATATTAATATATATTAAAGTATGGAAAAAATTAGTTTTTATTCTCTACTTCAAAATTTCCTTCACATTAAATAACAAAAAAAAATCTCAACTCTCCAAAAAACAAAATATAACAATTTTGGTTTATTTCACGTTTGTATAGGCAAGTCCCCTCCCACCTCACTCCCAACCCATTTCTTGTTTTTTTAAAATTCGTATACTTTTCAGTCTTAAATAAAAGAACACAAATTGTTTTTCAAAGAAAAACATTAATCTTTTTTTAAATGTGATCGATTGGAAAATGAGGAAATAAAGTAAATAATTATCTATTCTCTATACCAACATAAAAGAAATACTCTAATATTTAATAAAAATCGTGAAGAAGAAACTGGCAATAAATATCCAATTACATCACAATCACATTATCCAACCCATTCGCCTATACGATTTCATTTTTGCTACCTTATGTTAGCGATCAATCTTAATATGAGTTCATTTCGGAAAAGATCGCTATTATATGTAGTATTGGAGAGTCAGAAATGATAAATTGTGATCCTCACCGCAAGAGTTACTGTCAATATTGTACGAGCTGCGTACACCTGCAAGTGAAAGGTCTTTATAATTTGTCAAAGCAAATACTCAACCATTCTACTCGTAACTTTATTTTGGGAACATAAAAGACAAATTGCAGAAGTAAAGTTGCAATAAATATTGAATAACATGTCATGAAAGGAGAGCTAGTGAATTAGGATAAAAAAATACTTTAAATATGTGGTTCGATTACAAAACAGATTGAATAATTTAATAAATTCTATGTAATATTAAGCTAAACATGTGGTAATTCTAAATAATTTGTAATTAATAATAACATGTGCTAATATGTTGAGAAAAATGTCGTCAGCAAAAATGCATGGGCATAAAATAAAGGATACACGGTGTTAGATTCAAAAAATTGACATTGTAATATATTATGATAATATTTACATTTAGTTTGCTTAAAGTATATTTAATTTTTTATCACCTTCTTTTATTTTAATATTTACTTTAATAATTTATCGTTTGCTCTTATTTGGATATTTAATTTAATAATTGATTTTGGGGGCAGAATTGTCTGACTTTAATCTTTTTGTTGTTAGCAGTAGCAACGATTTTGTACTTAAAATTGCTTTGCTTGCAAAAATAAAAACGCATGAGGAATATGAAGGAGGTATTTTCTTTCCTTGATAGTAATTATTTCTGTTGGATCTCGGGACTTAGAAGTAGCTTATTTTGCGCTAATTAATATTCACTTACGTTATTTAATATTTTGGTGAACCAATAATATAGATCGGGAAGATTCGAAAATTTCATCGCGTCAAAAGGGCTCGCAACTAAATGCCAAGGTATTTTATAACCTGAATGAAAAATAGGCATTAGCATACCTTGAAATTAAGTTAGCAAAGCCAATTTCAATTATTATTATTATTATCGTTATTGTTGTTATTTAGCTATTTCCAATTATATTTTGTATTAAAGCTATATAGAGAAAAGTAAGTTGTATAAAATTTGTTTTGATTTTTCATTTTCGAGTTAAAGTCTTATAAAAATTTACTTATTTCTCAAAATGTATCGACTTGAACTTGTTAATTCACAACATTTTTATTGTTTAACATGCTTTAAGAAACTTCCAAATATGCTGCAATAGTTCTTGTATTAATCATTCTCTTCTTGTACAACAAGTTCTTGTATAAGACAAATTATATTGAAACGTACTTTGCATGGCTATGATATTTTTATTTTCTAAAAAATGAATTTTAAAGTACTGTTTTAATTTAAATAACAATGAAAAATACAAATCAGATCAAGTAAGTATTAAATCGTTCTCTGAAAACCAATTTTAATAGCGAAAATTAATAGTTCACAAACTCTTTCGAAACTATCAGATAAAATTTATAGTAATGACATGCAACAGTCTCTTAAAAAGTTTAATTCCAAAACTCCCAGACAATGATTATTTTTCTTGTTTGTAAAAACACTCTTTCACTTAATTTGTTCTAGAATCCTTTTAAAAATTTTATTCCAACTTCTTACACGAAAACAAGATTAAATCAATGACGGGCAGAAAATGAGAATTTCAAAGATAGACAGTTTTTGAAAATAACTGAAACTCAACTTCGCAAAAAAAATCGTATTATTTACAAAATTACCCGAAATTATCAGATAACATTGATAGTAATCAACAGTTGTAATCTCCTAAGCAGTTTATGTTTTCAGAGCTCACAGACAATTTCTTTCTTATCATATTCGAATCATTTTAAACTTACATTTTAAGTTCTAAAGTTCTCACATGAAAAACAAAATTAAATCAAAGAAGGACAGGAAACGAAGCTTTTAAGACGTCACTCATGAAAATGACAGAATTTTAATCGATTTGTAAAATACTAATATCAAAAATTAATTAGTACTTGTAAGATTATTCGATATTACCAAACACATTTCATAACAAAGAGATGATATAAGATATAATCCTCTCAATAATGTGTACTTGCTAAATTCACAGACAATGACTTCTTTCTTATTAACTTAAACTTTCTTTCACTCTATTTTTTTCTAGAATTATTTCAAAAAATGAATTCGAAACTCATTTCCACATGAAAACAAAATTAAATCAATGACGGGCAGAAAATGAGACTTTCAAGGATGGCTGACATCGCGAAAATGACAGAAAGTTAATTTGATCCTATTCAATTTGTCAAATTCTAATAACAAAAAAAAATTATTATTTTTAAAATTATTCGAAATATTCAGAAACAATGGTAGTAATGAAACTGATATAATCCCTCAAACAATTTATGCTGTGAAAACTCACAGACAGTGATTCCTTTCTTATTAAATGAAACACTTTAACCTTATCTTTTTTTTCTGGAATCATTTCAAAAAATGAATTCCAAACTTTTCACTCCAAAACAAGATTAAATCAATGACGGGCAGAAAATGAGACTTTCAAGGTGGAGCACATTTTGAAAATGACAGAAAATCAACTTAGATCTTTTCGATTTGGACTCCACAACATAAATAGCTTCCATTTTCACAATGTGTGATTTGCCACAATGCAGAGCGTTTCCATTAGATCGGAAATATTTTCTTCAAAGCAGCCACGATAGACACCGTTACGCGATAAATGAAGCAGAAATTCTTTTTATCGTTTCCAAACCCGTAATTCTAAGCGCCAATTCGTGGTCGGGAAAAGAAGATGTAATGTTTTGACCAGTTTATTCCGGCAGGCTGTTTTCTTATGTAATTCGATTTACCTTCTTTTTAAGAAAACAAGCATCAAAATGTGTTTTTACTATGCTTTACTTTCTCATGAAGAATGCGAAAAGTGTGTTTTTGTTATTCTGTGTACTTGAACGCAGTAAGAGTTGATAGAGTAAGTATATATATATATGTAAGAATCACAAATCGAATCGTGCAAAAAATCACAACAGATATCCATTAAAAAAATAAAAGTGGTTTACTACCGTTAATATATATAGTTAAGCTTCTAGTACTTATTCTGATAACTCGAAGAAGAGTTTATTCTTTTTACCCCTCTCAACTAATTTAAAATCATTATAAATATTTAATAGAAAGTACTAATAGTTTCGCGTAATGACCTGAAAATGGAGCAAAAATCACAACAGATATGCATTAAAAAAGGCGAACTTGATTTACAACAATTAAATTAAATTTAGGCTCCTGTGACTTATTCTGATAATTCGAGGACGAGTTTATTCTTTTTTTACCCCTCCCTTCTTATTTCCAATTCCAAACATGAAAAACATTGAAGAGAAGAAAAAAATGAATACTTTCACGTAATGATATAAAAATGGCGCATAATCACCACATAAGTCCACTAAAAATTAAACTCCGTCCACTACTGTTAAGATATAGTTAAGATTTAATAGCTGATTCTGATAATATTCGAGGATGATATTATTTTCTTATTCCCTTCTTCTAATTTCCAATTTGAAACATAAAAAAAAAATTATTTGAGGTATAATAATGCATTGTTACGATTGGTGTTTGAGTAAAAACATAACTCTTTTTTATATTTAAAAGATTTTTTTAGGTTATAGTAACACGAATTTCGAAGCATCTATATGCAGTTCCTCCAAAATTAAGTACCTAACATTTGCTCAAAGAGAGGAAAATATTTTATTCAATTTTTGTAATTTATAAATGAATTAATGTGTATTCTCATAAGCATTTCCTTATTTATATATATTTACTAATTAAAAAACAATGGAACATTTTTATTAGATATCAAATGTGTAGAAATCTATGGTAAAAATAAGGAAATACATGTGCGTTTGTTATGTGCATTGCTTTATCACAAACTATGACTCTAAGTTTGAGTATATATTGCTCTTTGTCGTTTTAAATGTCTAAGAAGATTGAATGTGAATTATATAATTTTGATTTTAATGTTAATATATTTAAACCACTATAGCGGCTCACATCAGCAACAACGCCAGATGTTAAAACGCCTTAATAACCTTTAAAATCCTTCTTAAAAAACTTAAGGGCTATTGGCGACGGACTTCATAATTTTGAAAATCGGTCAAATAACGTGGACCACTCCTGAGCTGGCACCCCCCTCTCCTAACATCCACACCACGCCAACGGGAGGACTTTGGGCCCCAACAGATTTAACGTGCATCAGTCCCGGCTACATGGCAGGTCTTTAGTGGCCATGAATCGAATCGGCGATTGAACGAAAACCGCATGGCCACGAATCCGAAACCATGACTATTAGGCTACCGCGACTACAAAATTAAAGCAAACGATACATTATTAAATTGACTATATTTAAGTTAAATGTAATTAAAATTGAAGCAAACAATATGTTATCAAATTGAATATATATACCAACTACATGTAATTAAAATTAAAGCAATCGATATATTATTAAATTGAATATTATATTAGCTACTTGTAATTAAAACAAAAAGAAGCGATAAATTATTAAATTGAATATTATATCAGCTACATGTAATTAAAATTAAAGCAAACGATAAAGTATTAAATTTAATATATTTAAGTTAATATAATTGAAATTGAAGGAAAAGATAAAAAATTGAAAAGTGATCTGGTTTGCCAAAAGTGATCCAACTAAAACAATAGCCCCTTGAGTGGCTAAAAGTGATAATTTGCCAAAATCCATCCAGATAGTTTTATGGTGCTTCATGAAACGGTTTGTTGCGACGCAAGAATCTTAATAACCATGTCGTGATGCATGGTATATTTCCGCTAATTAATTTTTTAAATAAATGAAAGTAAATGTAATTCTCTTAACTTCTTCTTTTCCCCCTCCTCTCTCCCTAATCACCGCCATTTATTAAGAATAGTAAACAACTATTCAGTGTACCACTGACACCGTATACATAATGCTCCTTTGCATTGCAAATGTTAAGTGTAACGAGCACCGATCTTTTATTTGTATAAATATGTTATTCGTACTACAAAAATTAATGTTGAAATAAACTGTTGTAAATAGCAATATTATATCCATTTATTCAACGCAACCTACTCCCAAACCAGAGCACTTAAGATAAACATTACAACTCTTCATTTCTTCAAAATTGCTGTTGATTACTTAATATTTGCCTAAATAATATAATTGGCTTGAATCTGTGATTAAGTTGATTTTTATTCCGCGTCATACTCAAGAGCGATTTAAATAATTGACTAATAATTCACTACCCTCCCCCTTCCTTGGTTTGGAAACTCAATGCATGAGGTCATGTCCAAAAGCATTAAGTAATCACAAATGGAATGCTATATAATTATGAAACGTTTCATTGTCGATTATTTCAATTGTTACGTGTCGTTGCTATGAGACAAAATTAGGGAAAGATTACTGTATCAAATTGTCATGGCGTGGCCTTAACATCTGTAGAGAATGGATAAAATGTTTCAGTTGCCGTATTACAAATATCTCGTTAAATAATATTTTATTAGTAGGACGTTAGGAATGGTTTATTACTTTAACAAGACTTCGTGGCTTAAATGGGTAATAAAAAGGCGTTGAGTTATGTGTGTCGGAAAATAGAGAAATATCTCGTGTTCAACTTGCAATGAATTGCAATGGAAAGCACGATCGTATAAAAGATGCTAAACGTGAATCTTTTCCATAACTCTGGATGTTGTTGTGATTTAGGTAAGCTTCATTTCATAAAGGATTAAATAAAATAAAATATCTTATTTTTATTTTTCGTTGAAGTAATAAAATATTCAAAGATTGACAGTGAACTCTTTCGCGATTTTCACTTCTGATAAATCTTTTGATTTTCCTTTCCTGATTGTGTTTAAATTTAAAATTCCACCCATTAAAATGAAACGTAACTTAATTGATAAGAATGAAATAAGGAAGTCTATTAAATAGATTGGATGAAAAACATATATAAGCAGTGAATAACTGAATAATTATTTGGAAGTTAGTTAGCTGGAGGGAGAGATAGTGAGTTAAGATTGATCAAAAGGAGACATATTGTCCATCCATACTCAATCTAAGAAGTTTCCAGATCATAGTTAGAAAGGTTCAACTTTAAATTTAGGATTTGATCCGTCAACTTAAGTTTTATTTTACTTACTATTAAGTTATGAGAGACAAATTAATATCTAAGCAATTAGACAGTTGAATTACAGAGAAAATAAAGTATATTATAAACATTAAATAATCGTAACTTCGATTATAATAAATTGGTTATCATAATAACCTGATTCTTGACTTTTTTGACACTATTATTTGACTATTTTAGTTGAGACATGAAATTAAAAGAAGAAAATTCCTCGTGGACATTACTAAATAATTGAAAAAGGTATGAACACAAAAACATGTACATTTACATGCACTAGGAAGCATATAAACTTTCAATTAAATCTAAGATATTCATGTACGCATATATCCTCAGAAATATATGTATATACTGTAATATATTAAATTGTAAAACTTTTTCAAATATTTAGTAATTTATATGCTCTGTTTGATAAACTATCATTATATAAATCTGTCTAAATTATTTTTTTTTAAAAAAAAAAAGGAAATAAATCTGATTGTTGAACACTCAATTATGCGGAAGGTATGCAGAATTGGATAGGGGTGGTTGGTTTCACATTAGCTAATGTGACACATTTACCTAACAGCGACAATTAAGAAGAAAAATTTTAGAAGTTTTTTTGAACAAACGTTGAATAAGAAAGCTTGTATAAATGTATAAATATTCATCAGAAAGACGATATCTATTATAATAAATAGGTTTTTCCTTGTTTCTCCTCGGTACATTTAGCTGTTTTTTTTACTGTAAATAACATCATTAAGTTTCTCATAATCCCAATATTACTCATATCCTGCAGTAATTTCAGGCTAGAATTTTGAGACTGACATCACTTTACCACCCCCCTTCCCCCAAATCTTCTCCCCTCACATCTCTTCCTTAGACCCTTTCTTAAGTCAACTCATCATTTTAAATTGATGCCAAATTTATGAGCAATGATTGTTTCAGATGATAGTGAATGTTTATTAACGTCACGCTAAGAAGCAACACAAGAGCTGTTGGCGATGGAATTCGTAATTTTGAACGTTGGTCACGTGATGAAAATGACATTTGAACTTGTAATTCCCTCTTCAAATGTTAACACTACGCCTTTGGAAGTATTTGGAACCTCGGTCAGATTTAATATGCACCAGCACCGCTACACGGCGGGACTTCCATGTCAACAGGGCATGAACCGACGAACCGACGACTCGACGAAAGCGACGCTGGCAAAGAGTCCGCGACCGTGACCATTAGGCTAACGCACCACTGTTCCATATGGAATGAACGACACAGGAATTTGATTATTAAGAGGCACTATTGGTATTTATCAGCGGTACTGTGTGCATACATTTGATGGAGAAAAATAAGGAATCGTACCTTCAGATATACTCTCGTAATTGAAAAGTATATTTAATGCTTTTTTTATTATAAAAGAAATGAAAGTGCAGTTTTTCGTACAAATATATGTTAGATGATATAACTGAATACGACTACGTAGAAATCCCCCCCTGTGAAACTTTAATAAGTCAGAATTAAAGGGTATCAGGACTCTAGAACTTCACAATTTCAGATATTTTGAAAAAGAATAAATGTCGGAGCTCTATTTTTCTGAACATTTCAATGTCAAAGGTTTAATTAATTCTACTAAAGCTATCAGAGTTGTGGGAAAAGAAATGTTGTTAAACTAGTTTTTTTTTTTTTTTTTTTTCAAATAACAAGAAAATTGCACCAGAGTTCTAAAATACTATTAATCATACCAGTTTGAAATTTAATACACAAATTAATAATTTACACATCAAATTTTAGGCAAATTATCAACAAAAACATTTTTATATGGATTTTAGTTGAATTCTTTTTATTTTCATAATTTTCCAAATAATTCTATGAAAACTTTTTTCCCACCAAATTTTTATGAAGTATATAAAATTTCAAAACTAATTTTTTTTAAAAATTAAATAACATTACTTTTGTAAATTTTGATCAAAGTTGTACTTCGAAATCCTACCCGCAGTAAGACATTGATTTTTGTACTTTTTGAAAAGGCGTCTAAATATATAATTTACATTTCCTTACAAATTTTAAGATTTTTTTAAAGAATTATAGGGAAATATGCAAATTAATGTAAATATACATGAATATTATACGGTAAATTTGCGAGTTTCTGCTTTGACTCATTGGTAAGTTTTATCGATTTAAAATTGATATTTTCCCGCAAACACAAATAATATTTTAGAGTCCTAAGCCTACTCAATGGGTCCACTTACATTCTTTACACTATTATTTTCGAATACACGCACAACCCTTAACAACTAAATTGAAAGAACATCTGTAAATCCTTCAGAACACTTCAACACTTTCAAACTTCTTAAAAGTCGTGCGAACCGTACTGCCTGAGTGAAGTGTTTATCTAATTACTCTCATGAGAACCGCCCCAGCAGTTCACTGGCGTGTTAAAGATTTATTTGCTGGACACATTGACGAATTAGATCTCGACTTGTGCGAAACCCACTGCCCTCGTTTCCTGATCAATTTACCTCGAAAAGCGTGGCGTAAATTGCTGTAGGTCAAGAAGGAAAAACAAAAGAAAATAGACACTAGAATGATTCCATGGGGGATTACATTTTAAATGAAGCTTAGAAGAGCTGTTTGAAAAGAAACTCTCAGTACGTGGAAGTTGTAGAGAGATAAACAAGGTTGTAAATAATGTCGGTTCATTTATACCAGCCCTATCCAACTCAAAAGACTTTGTGGGCCGCATTATTGTGTGTGTGATGAATTCCTTTTATCACTTTTTTTTAATTTAATCTCTTCTTAACACCAGTTCAAATTCTCACAATAAAAATTACTTCTGCTTTTACCTCTCGAATCGCGGGAAGTGATATCTTTCCGAACTCCATTACAGAAATCAAGAACACTATACAATAAAGTATGAGGAATTATATTTTATTGAATTAAATGTATTTGTAAGAAATATAATTTAAAAAGCTGTCCTGTATTTACAACACACTTCTGGAGCTGAATTATTAGACACAGAAAAAAAAACAAGCTGGGCAGTCCGTTTGAAATCATATACTTCGGAATGGAATATGTTAAGCTTGCTGCAGGCGGACTGACTGCTGCTATTTCGCGCTTTGTATTCCCTCCCACGTCTAGTAATGCACACCACAGCCGTGCTCTTCAGTAAGTTTGCTGGCTAGGTAGATATTGTGAGGTGAGATAGACTTTTAAATGGGCTCAACTTAGTAATTGTTTCTGAACAAGAATATAGAAGAAAAAATTCGAGAAAAAAAACCAACGGTTTTTTAAAACAACGTTTTTAAATGGTGTCAAAGGGTTTTTTTTTTTTTTTTTTTTTTTTTTTGAAATATTAGTTAAAACTTTGTAAAAAACCTCATATCTCTCTAGTCTTTAAGATCACTCTCTCTGCGTAATTCAATATATCTTCCATAGATGGCGCCAGGTTACTACACAAATTATGTTATTAAAAATTTTTGAAATATTAGTTAAAACTTGTCGCAAATGTCTAAATTTTGAATTGTTAGCTGAGTAAGAATTATTTCCAAAGTTTCAGAGCTCTAGCTTAATGGGAAGTTGGTTAAATTAGCGATCGAAAATTTGATGACACACACACACACACCAAGTGAAATACAGAAAAACTTTGTAAAATTGTGACGATAGTTGAGTCAATATAATGAGATATTCCCATAACCATGGAATATAATAAGAATACTTCACAATGGAATGTTTTTGGTAATTTTATGTATAATAAAAGTTTAAACTTTTGTTCACATGACCCAGCTCCTCCGACTGCAAGATGATACCATATGGGCAGCGGGATGACCTAGTAAATGGTCAATCTTCTCTTTATACAGCAGTGGACACTGTAGACTAGTGATGATGATCACGAACTTGAGACCGGCGCTGTTTTTATCGAATCATGAATTCGAGACCTGAAACCTCGAAAAACCTGCCGTGTAGCGGGGCTGATGCATGTTAAATATGGTCGCCGTCCTACATCCTTACATAGACTTTTTTTGGAAGTACGAAGAAAGAAGTGCCGGTTCAGGTGTCGTCCTCATCAAGTGATCGAGATTCAACGTTTCGAGGTTCTTCACCGATAGCTCATGTGTTTCCTCTGAATGCGATGCTAGTCAACAATTATGTCACTCGCAATCACTGGATATGAAAGTCTTAATGACGGATAAAGAAAAATAATTTTTAATGTGATCTTAAAAATTTATATTCCAAGTAAGAATTAAATTTTTGTTCTTCAAAATGAAAATCGATGAGGAATTAATTAACTATTGCATCGCAAAACACAAAAATAATGCGTTACAACTTTTGCAGTTTTATTTAGAATAAAAAATATTGATATAGTTTAGCCATATTTTAAATTGAGTTCAAATTTCTCCTCATTTCAAAATGATGATATGCATTGCAATATAGAATGTTAAAGTATATATATATATATATATATATATTGTGTGTGTGATGAATATAAATTTTTCTATAAAAGAGTATAAATATTTTTTTGTTATTTTAACATAGCAACAAACTCAACGCGGAGTATTTCTTCAAGAGTATTCAGTTCTAGTTCTATGTATTTTATTTCTTTTCATAGTTAGTTGAGGATTCTGCGCCAGAAATGATAACAGTTATAGTTATAAGAATTCCTGCAGAATTATAAATTAGCTACTAAATATTCGAGAGGTTTTTTGGGGGGGAACTCTAAATAGAATAAAAATCTTATGTATGTTGAACACAATTAGAGCACTAATGACATGAAAGTAACGTTAATTGAGGTTATGTAATGCTGTAGAATATTTTTGTGCATTTAGATAAGTATTCTTTGTTTTATAAAATTAGTAACATAAATTGATTGTTTTGTCTGAATTCCTATTTTTTATCTAAGCAAACGATATTGAAGCAATTGATATTGATAAAACGATATTGAAGCAAACGATACAAAAATTGAAAAGTGATTTGGTACGGCAAAAGTGATCCGACAGAAACAATATCCCCTTGGGTGGCTAAAGACTACAAATGAGGTTATTACTAATTGACATAATATGTAACATTCTTTACTCACACGTACTCGAATATAACTGTTCCATGTACTTTTACAGCATAAGAGTAATATTATCGAATAATTTCTCAATAACTAAATTTAGAATAACTAAGACTAAATTGGGAGAGTACAGTTATATTTTACTTTAGTTTCTTTTGAAATTGTATTTGTTTCTCACTCACATCAAATATTTCTCCCTTATCACTTACATCTCTCTCAAGTAAAAACTCACATACACACATTTTGGTAAGCTACCCAACAGTTCCACCTGTCGTGACGTCTGAAAAATATCTGCATTCGTCGAGAGCTCCCTTCTGAATTGTGATTTTACGTTAGAATGGGTAGAAAAAGAGTAAATAGTTCTATGAATTCTTATTGTTCACACCCATTCCGTAATGCGATTATCTCTTGGTGAGTTTATGACTGATTTTTTGGCGATTGACATGATACATATCTTCATTAGAATAAAGAGCTTTAATTATGATGTAAGACTTCGCTTTGCAAAAATTCTTCAGTTATTATTCTCGCTGTTATCATTACCATTCTTCGAAGAGACATAGTTATTCGTTGACACAAGTTCAAGATTTGTTTATCCTTTTCATTCATCAGTCCATTTCATACACACAAAATAATTTGACCGCTATCTGTAGAAGAGAGTAAATCGACATTTAATGATGGTTCCTTTACTTCGATATCATTCAATCGAGAATTTCACTATGAGCATTTATTGTGTTCATCATCATTAAGTAATCTATACAAATGATTTCGAAGTATAAGTGTTAGTTAATTATTTTAAAAGAATTGCACAACATATTCAGTGACATGAACACAATTTTATGACCTTCATAATGATAGCGCACAAGAATTTTAAAAAATGGTTGTTTAATTGATGACGAGAAAATCCGAAAATTCACCGCTAAAAGGCAAAATCGAAATTTCATCTCAACAATTAGATGCTTTTATTTAAAATTCCTTATATCCACCACCTTGAATTCCACGCATGTAACGTGAATCCTTTTGATATATTTTAACTAATCCTAGCCATGTTATTATTTTCATTTTAGGAAGACATTTGTCGCATTTAAATAATTACTACAATCTAGATTTTAGAAGGTTATTACAATGGTTATTTCATAGGATTAAAGTAACGTTTACGGTGTAATGATAGTTGAAAGTATAAGTTGAACAGTATAATAACTGAAATCGTACTTTACATGAATGTAATGTTACTAGCAGTACGCAGATATATCGTTAACATTAAATTTATAATAAGAAATAACCAAAATACCTAGATAAAATTTATTCTGCATATAAGTTGATCTTTATGTATATAATGTTTTAAATTACAGTTATTCAAACACATGTTAATTTGTGTGGTTTCAGGGAACCGTATATTGATGCAACTCGCATTATGGCGATGATAGAGCTCATTTTGTTGATTGATGGCCTTCCAAAGGTCAAGAAATTCTTGCAGAAATGTTTTAATTCTAAATAGTTATTACGTAGAAAAGTGCGATGACTTGTGACTGCTAACCATTAGCGATTGCCGTCACTCATATTACTGTGAGAAATGAACCAGCAATTCTACCAAGGCAAGTAATCTGAAATGGGTCGAAGTGAAGTCCGCTATATAATGTAGCCACTGGAAAATAAGGAATCAGAAACGTCGCCATGGAAGTGATTTGGCTCTCACTTCCATTTCGGACCTTCCTTCATCTTTATTAATTGGTTAGCTCTCAGGTTGTCAGCTCATGTTTTCCTTGATTTAAGTTACTTTTAAATGTTTTAGTAATGGTAATAAATTGTAATTTTTGTTAGAATGTATAGCTGCGATATTTAAATACCTTCTGATCCGAAGTCATTTGGGTGACTCCCTCAGAAGTCTTGAGAATAATAAACCAAAATCAACTTTATATCTGGATTACATTTTGGTAAATCTTTGCAATATCCCGGGATAATAACTAAAACTTAATGCAAATGCGGGTTACTTCAATCTATGTCTTCTTGTAAGCAAACAAATCAGCCCTAATTGTTGTAATTTTCAACACATTATGTACATACGGATCCATTAATATTCATAATAAATTTAATTCACAAATCACCGTCATTTCTTAGTAATAATTAAAACTTTACGACACCCCTCGTAACATTTAAATAAAATATCACTCGTCAGCAAAAACAATTGAAACTGTTGTTGCTCTGCGGCAGAATTGCCCATGTAAATATCTCCGTGTTTGCTTACCTGGCCGAAATGGTACAATGTATTGCTCTATCCAAAACACATTTTCCAACCCCAGTTCTAAGCAATGCGGTAATTCGTTGACATCAACACAGTTTTTTTTTCATTCATTATTCCATTCATTGTAATCGTAACAATCTGGCCGCCTCTGTTGATTCCATTTTGATGACAAGGAATAATCGACTTTTAATGATAGTTTTTCTACTTCAAAGACATTAAATCATGAATTTGACTATGTACAATTATTGAGCCCTCCACAGATGCATTAATCGATATAAACATCTGCGATATGCAAGCATATTCATTTGATATTCATATTCTTCTGAAATAAATCGCACTGACTATTCTATGGTATTCAAACGATTTTATCGATAGATCGAATTTTTAAAACATGATTATTTCAAATGTGAAGAGAAAATGTTAGAAATATTTTGTTATGTATGTATCGGTATAGGAAATTCTTTATAACTCTAACATATTGGATGGTATGATTCATGAAAAGTTTTATGTATCTTTCATACTAATTAATGTACTTTTGCGTAATAGGTTTAAAAGGTTGCTCTTTCTGAGTTATTGAGTTACTTGCTTATTATTACACTTACAATGTATCTGTTTCAGATACATAGTTTCGTCTAACTTTATGCCATACAACGCAATAAAAATATATATTACATGTGTTCGTGCTGTAATATTTTTATTTGCTTACTGTTCTAATTCCTCTCAGGGGCTTACCTTCTTTCGGTAAGTACGGATATCATGTGACCCTGAGGCTCCCTCCTTGAGATATTTTTCTTTTCTATGGCGTTTTTTATGGTATGCCTTCAGATATCCTAGAGATCTTACTCTACTTTTCACCTTTCCTCTTGTTAACATGTTTAGGGTCATAGTTATACCTTGTTTGGCGTAGAATATCTGGATTTACCCCTTGCTCCATTAAACTTTATTTTCTTTCACACTCATTCACTGCTATTGTCGTTTGTGAGTTATTCAGCTTTTAATATATTCAGTGAGATCTCATAATTCGAACTTCTACACATCAAAAACTGCTATATATCAAGTCCTCGGATGCGTGTCTCTTTTTGGGAGGTAGGGGCAACAAGACCCGAGGCAGCCTAGTTAGCTTTTTTTCTTTCCCATGGGGCTTACTGTCTTTGGTTAACACGGGTGATGCGCCTTCGGGATACTCTAGCATCCTTACATTATTTTCAACCCTCCCTCTCCACTAAGTTTTACTTTTGTGAATAAAAATGAGTGTATTCAATAAAACGTTTTCTAAAAAAACAATTTAACCACCCAAATTTGCTAACAGTTTATAAACTAATTATTAGATGATTTATTAAATAATAAGATTTAAAACAAATTATAAGACAATGAAGTGGACAATAACATTCTTTTCACGTAAAAACAAACGTTGAACTGAATATATATTTTAAGATAAATCTAATTATGATTAAAGCAATCGAAACATTAAACTGAATATACTTTAAGTTAAATGTAATGAAAATTAAAGAAAATGAAAAATGCTTTATTTTTAAATGTATTATAGTTCAATCGAATTAAAATATTTTGAAGAAATTTAGTGTACCATATTATTGAAAATTTAGTTCATTACTGGTAAAAGCAGGCATCAAATATGTGCTCAAAAACTTTTATGATAAAATTTTGAAAAGTGGTCTTCTACAACAGTTTACGCTTGACTTAAGCAAAAGCCTGTTTGGTTCCTATTTTCTTTGAAACGGCTTCAGCAAAATATCAGGTTCAAAAAAATTAGGAATTACTTTGTCCAAAAATACAAAAAAATTCATTTTATTTGATGTGTATAAACATTCAATTTTTCAATCATTGTTTGCAAATTTGTAAATAACATACATATTTGTACATTTTTTAAATTAAAAATCTTTGACAGTTTAATGTTTCAAGTCTTCTGTATCTCTAAAAATTAAATAATTATTATTTTTACACATAATTATTATAGGAAGGAAACGTTGAAAACTTTTTACTAGGTGTTTTTGTATATCGAAATTTCTATACATCGAATTTTTATCATAAAATACATATATATATATATATATATATATTTGCTGTACACAAATATTCAATATTTCATTCATTGCTTACAAATTTGTAAATTACATACATATTTCTACGTTTCTTAAAAACACATTATTTGATAGCTTAGTATTTTAAGTCTCCTTTGTCTCCAAAAGAATAAACTACACTTAATAATTATTACTAAAAAAACAATGAAAACTTTTTACTGTGTGTTTCCATATATCGATATATCTATGTATCGAATTTTTTTCCAGGCATCTTTAAGATCGATATACAGAATTTGGACTGTATTTTCCTCCTTAGAGGCTTATCTTCTTTAGATAAGTACGGGAATCATGACCCGTCTGAATCTTAATGAAATTTTCTTCCCCGTGGGGTTCATTGTCTTTGCTGAATTCGGGTGATTCAGCACCAAAATACCCTAGCGATCCTTTTCTATTTTCGACCCTTTATCTAATCAACAAGTTTTTACATGGTTTTCCACTTTTTCTAATATCTAGATCACAGATATGCAATGTTTGGTGCATCATATCCAGGTTTTGCTCTTGAGTCATAAACCTCTACTTTCATTCGCTTCCTCTCTCGACTATATTTAGATTTTATTTTACCCCACATATAGCGTAATTAAAATGCTTCTGGAAATGTTGCAATCGCAAGAAAAATAAAGATCTTAAGACAATGGATTACTTTCTTTGGCAAATCCTTTTAGATGCTACAAGCGCTATCTGTTGGAATTTCTAAGGACTTATTGAACGATCTTCGTGCATTTCTCCCAGCATTTTTTGACCTTTTGAATGCCGTTATTGCAAAACTCGGTAGATTGAACTTCATATTCTTCATATTGTGAGTTACTTCGATCTACGGCTTCTTGAAATCAAATAAATGTATACAAATAGCTGAAATTTACAACAATTACATAAAGATCAATTAATATGCAGAATAAATTTATCCGGATATCTGGGTTATTTCTTAACAATAATTAAAAACTGTTTGATAACTCCTCATCTGCATAATGATAAAAAAATAAAAGTTTAAATAACTCACACTTCATTTAGTATGTAAATTAGAATAGTGTACGAGGCTTGATTGAAAGATAATGCATCCATATCCGTAACCACTTTATTTGTAACCCGAATTTCATAGTTCTTGTTATATCTGAAAGTTATACGTATTCTCTGTGTTATCCACTATTCATTTTGTACATAATTCCCATCCCTTACCACGCATTTGAGCGTAACTAGCCGGGGAAGAATTCAAGTTGTTGTCGACACCATGAATTTATAGTGATGCAATAAAAATTGGCCGTATGTCCTCAACTAGTTTAATTTTCTTCCATTAAGCTGTTGAACAATAAGTTATTGATGTTGGTCGATTAATTAATCGTATTCTGAACGAAATATTACGATAGAGAATTCTACTTATCTTAATAAACTCCCAACTGGCTTGAAGTAAGTGCATTCAATTCCAGTTGACCTCTAGTGGTGAAATCCGATTCCAATATACCCTCAAAACATATCGCTCGAATCAATGCAGTCATCCTACGAATTTCTCTATTTCCTCTTTTGTGTTCTCTACACATCTTACATAGTAAAGGTGATTTCCTCATGTCGCGGTTCATTCAAAAGGCGAGCTTCTCATATCAAATATTGCAGTAAAGTAACCCAGAGAAATACTCATGAGAACCAGTCATAAAGTTGATATAACTGGTGGGAATAAATAATACGGTACTCGTACTGGTGATTTAGAGTGAATAAATAATACTTTTAAATATAAATCACGATTCCTGCTTAGTAAATGAAGTAGTATTAATTTGCGTGTGCAACTTTTATCATAAAACAATAGAATTCTTAATGACAGAAATTTGTTTTAGTGGGAACAATACAATACATACGGAATTTTAAATATTTAGAAAACCAATTTAACTTCATACACAATTAAGTATTTAAAACTGTCAAGCACAAAAGTTTTAAAACTAAATCAATGATTCAAAGAAATTGAAATGGAACAAAATTGCATTTTGTTACTACGACGATCAAACTCAGAAAAAAAAGAGGGTTTAACATGTTCATTACATTAAACATTTCAATTAAAAATGTATAGTTTCTTCAAGAATCAGAAATATATTTTAAAGCTTTTACAGCTTTTAAATTAAGTCAGGACAAATAAAATAAAGCGAAATACTTTATACTCTCTTATGAACAGAAAAAGAAAGGGTTTGTTACAAATAACTCAAAAATGTCAAAATGCTTTTATCAAAATTAAAAACATACATCATATTTTACTTTAGAAACATTTAAAATCACATTTCCTTGCAGGAAACTTAACCCTTGCGCACTCTTGTAACACCTAACTTAAACCCCATCAAAATCTACACGCAAAACCATAAACTGTTTTCAGATTTCCCCTGTGAATTATAACCTCCAGAAGCTTTGCGTGAAAGCGGCGTGTTTTCCTAATCGCTTAGAAAGCATCAGAGAAAGCGTAGTAACACCGTAATTGCTGTAAACCCGGTGTCATTAATTTCAACAACGCGCTTTAAGATGTACATATGACGGGCCTTGACGGAAATTCTTAAATTACCGGGGCGACTTGAGCGCAAGGGCGACATATGCTTCTAATTGTTTGCTACTTAGAAGATGCTAATTGACCAACCAGAATTTAAATCCATACGATCCGTTTAAGAGTTCTAGAATTTTTAGAGTGGATTTAATTTTGGGGATAAAAATTATAAAAGCAGAATTAAAAAAAAAATAGTTTTTTGTTACTTGTGGTTTCAAAAAGTATGTATGATATATCGGGAAAGAAATGCTGTTTTTTTATATGAAAGAGAATTTTGGTAATAATGATCTAAATCATCAAGAATGACTTGCATACAGGCATGAAGAACTTGACGTAAAACATTTACGAAATGGGGAAAAAATCTTAATAATACAATCGATGATCTAAATTTGATTTTAAATTATTTAATATATGAAAATATTGAAGCAGCTATATTTTCAGATACGAAAGTTTTACAGTATAATATTTAATTTTGATACATTTTTTTACTAAATAAGCACACGAATATGAATCGTTACAAAATTAAAAATATCTAGGACAGTTCGGAAGCACAATAAGAAAAGAAAATTTTATTAAAAATACTTCCAAATTAGGGAAAATAACTAAAAGATAATTAAAGTAACAAAATAATTACTGAAGACATTTGCATTATCGAACATGACAAATACAATCGGAAATTATAAAAGCAGAATTATTTAATCGGAAATTAATTATGTTGCGATTATATCGACTATTCATTAGTTTTTGGATTATTTTTTTTAAATAAGTATAGTTTTGATATTAAAAAGTGCATTTTTTTTTCTACAATTTGTTTTTATAAGAAAACTTGTACCTTAACATATTGTTCAACATAATTATCTCCACTATTAAGAAACTTATTTTATCGTACAGCCAACTTGGCTATTGGCTGCTTGGTCAATTATTAATCGTAATTTTAAGCCTTGGTTAAGTGACGAAGATGATACCTGAGTTGCCATTTGACTCTTCAAATTTACACACTAAGCCAATGGAAGGATTTGGGACTTCTTCTAAATTTAAAGTGCCTCAACCTGCGCTGCACTGTGGCGTCAGTGTTGCATTGTGATTTCAGTGGCCTCAGGATTCAAACCTATAACTCGATGAAAACAACGAAGGCAGCGTATCTGCGAACAAGATTATTAGGCTATGGCGGCCACACACTGCAACAGAGAGTGTATGACGATTACGCCTTGCGACGATATAATATTGATAAATCTTTGATTCTAAGAGACTCTATTTATTATAATAACCTTTATTATAGTTTGATTTATTCTTATCATTTATTAATCTATAAAATACCTTAAGGTTCCGTAAGAATATTTTATTACTTAACACTTAAAGAAATCGAGAAATATTTCGTCTTCTAAGAGTAACTGTAATAAAAATGAATAAATCAATCGATTTAAAAAAAGAGTCTCAATATTTTTCAACAAGTAAAGAGGTATTTATTGTTTAAATACGTAAGAAAATTTTCAAACAGGTCAGAATTGGTATTCCAAGACACACATTTACAATAAAAATATTTTCAAATTATTTTAAGAAATAGCACACTATTAATTTTGAAATTTCTGATGCCTTGAAATTCAAAGAAATGTACATGCGAATATTTTGGAAAATTATATTTCCACATAGGATTGTGTGTGAACATAATGTAGGAAAAAAAAATTAGAACAATTCGTAAGAAAGATAACTCGATCACAAAACATGAATTGTAAAGAAATAAATTGCTAAAAATATCAAGTATCATAACTGAATAATGGATAAAAACAACATAAATTTTAAAGATAAAAATAACAGTAAGTTTGAAATTAAAACAAAAGGCAAATCAGCGAATATTAGTTAAGAAAATACCCTTATGCGTTTCAAAATTGTTGAAAACTGTGAACATTCTTTTTGTAAAAATAAAAAGTGAGTATCCTTTAAACACTAAAAATTAAACAAGAAAAACGAAAATTCCATTCGCTTATTTTATTTTATTTTTAATGTTATTTTTCTTATACAAGTATTGCAACAGAACATATTTTTCGAAAAAAATGTATAAATATTCCAGACACAAGAAAATCCCCAATGCTGTTTTGAATTTTTTCACACAAATAAAAAATATAGCATTTTAAATGGTAAAAAAAAACCTTTAAAAACATTCTTTAAACACAAAAATATTTAGTTCACAATTACTAACTGCAAAATATTACTCTTGTAGTTTTATTTGATCTTAAAATTCAAATTATGTTTTAAACTTATCTTTACTCGGATTATTTTGTAACGAGATATCTCTAATTTGCATAAAAAATAGAAAAGTTAATTAAACTCGACTTCTTTTGAAAGTATTGCAGTACGCTTGCAACTACTCTTAAGCTTAATATATATTTTCGCTTTCCTTATGTATTTATCTTAATATCTTTACATTATGAATACAGCAACGATTTATTGAGTTCCTTTTCTTTTGAAAAAAAAAGCAATTTTTCAGTAACACACTTTATTCACATATATTTTTAGAATAAATAAATATTTTAATCCTTTTCGCAATGTAAAAGTTTGGGAAAATCACAAATAATTGTAGTCGCACCTCAATAAATACATTTCAAATTGAAACAATATATAGGTTTTCTCTTTAATTTTAAAAAAAAAAGCCAAAAATTCATAGGAATTTTTCAGAGAAAAATCTCATAAAGAAAAGTAAAACGTCTGAGGAGAAATGAAAAGGGCGGTAAGGAAGAAATTTGATTTAGGTCCCAAAATGTGCTCCTTTTCTCGAGACTTGATAATTTTTTCGCTCTCATTTCGTAACTTTTGCTGAACTTTTAGGCGACCAGACAGGCAAGAAGAAAATAAGCGCATGACAAAAAAAATTGCAGAGGCAGAAGTTTGATCAAGTTTCTGAAGTGTTCCTCCCTCAGCATACCAGAATTTCTTCCCACTAATCAAAAAGATATTCCAGGGATTTTTTTCACCTCATGGAAATGTCAAGATATGTTTTAAGGAAGGTTAAACTGAGATTCCAGAGTCTAATGTAACTATCAATAAGTTGCAAATTTTGAAAGAAATTTTTATACTGAACTCTTAATTTTTCGGAATTTAATACCTCGATTTAAAACAATCTGGAAAAAAACATATAATTATTTAATTGTATTATATTGTCACATCTGCCTTGCAGGAGTTAAATTGAAATATAGAATTCAAGACAAATTTAGGGGATTTCTTTAAACATATGAGTGAATGAAAAAGAAGTTTAATGGCGCAAGAGTAAGATGTGGCTATGCTGTGCCAAACTACGGTCCAGACATTTGAAAAAAAATGGAAAAATGATAAAACGTTTGACAAGAAGGAGTGTTGAAAATAGAGATGAATCGCTTGGTTATCCCGGAAGCACATCACCATGTTTACCAAAGACAGTAAACTTTAAGGGAAAGAAAAAAGATCATTAGGATGCCTCGGGTAAAGTAATGTTCCTACCTACTTAAAGAATGTAAGCCCCTGAAGTTCCCTGATATAATTTCTGGGATAGGGTGCTTTAGTTTTAGTTTGGTACAGTTTTTATTAACGTTGCACTAGAAGCAACACGAGGGTTGTTGGAGACGGATCTCGTAATTTTGAGCCACGGTCAAGTGACGAGGACGACACCTGAACCTTTGAATAGTCTTCTTAACCATAAGGATCAGCTTTCAGAACATTTTCTTTCTATAATTATTTTGAACCACGTTCAAGTGACGAGGACGACACCAGAGCTGGCACCCCCCTCTCCTAACATCCACACCATGCCAACGGGAGGACTTTGGGCCTCGACAGATTTAAGGTGCATCAGCCCCAGCTACACGGCGGGTCTTTAGCGGCCAATGATCGAACCCGCGACTGAACGAAAGCCGTCGGCTACGAATCAGAAGCCATGACCACTAGGCTACCTCGGCCACCCGGGATAGGGTGCTCTGCTATAATCCCAGACATTGCGTAACCATTTTAATTGCTTCTTACGGCATGCATGAGTGATAGTAGGACTATTCTTTTACACCCGGTCACCACATGGGTGTCTTTAAACATTGCTAACATGTTATTGTTTGGGGAAAAGGGTGTCAAGAAAAATGCAAGGACTTAAAAGAAAGGATACATAGTGTTAGGTTCAAAAGAATATCATCATATTACATTCGCGGATTATAATAATTACATTTAGTTCACTTAAGGTGCATTTACGTTATTGAGATATATACTGGTATATAAGATTTAATCGCCCGCTTTTATTTTAATACCGAAACCGAATATTATTCTCTTTAATACTTTATCGTTTGCACTAATTTTAATGTTTCATTTAATAATTTATTTTTACGATAGACTCAACTGTTTATAATTTTTTGTTGTAAACATTGGCAAAGTTTTTATGAAACCTGTTTTCGAAAGAAAAGAAAAAAGCATAGGTATTTGAGGAAGGCATTTCTTTTCTTTTTCTTTTTTTTTTTTTTTTTTTTTTTTTGTTTTTTTTGAATTGTTTCTTCGAATTGGGCTTCGATGTACGTTTACTTTACTCTAATTAATATTTATTTTAGTGAACCAGTGATATTGATTGGGAAGTTGTTGTGTCCAAGACTCCAAACTTCCACCGTCGAATGAGCTCACTACCAAAGTAGAAAGCCTTTTATAACCCGATTAAATCTTTAAAAAATATTAACACATGTTAAAATGAAAGTAGCTCAGCAAGGCCAATTTCAGTTTATAATTATTATATTGGTAAACCTTAAGACAGTTTGGTGAACTATTTTAAAAACAGTCAAAATTCTCCAAAATAGTCAACCTGCTCTCTATTGGATCTATAATTATAAAAAATCGTACGTGATGCCAAATCAGTCAAAAATTATTTTTGTAGTCTAAAATATTATGCTTCATCATCTATTTTGTTTGGACCTGCAGAAAAATAATGTTTGTGAAATATGCTGAATAAAGCAGATTATCTGTATAGAATATAATAAGGTGTTAATTTTCTTTTTAAAAAGAAATAAAATAACAAACGCCAGAAAATATGAATATAGTCACAAATCGCAGCTGCATGTTGGCAAAGACGAATTTTGAGAAATAAGACGATTAAAAATGGAGAACAAAAGTGTAGTTGACGATTAGTTTTACATCTATATCTTTTTCTTACATTTTTTAAATGCATACAAATTTCGTTAATTTTAATGACGTAGTAATTTCCCCAAACCCATTGCATATATTTCCAAGTCGATCATAAATAGAATAACAAAAAAGTATTCTCATAAAAGCAAGTTATACACATATGTATGCTAAGCGGTGAACATTATGAAAATTGATGGAATTCAGAAAAAAAAGTTATTAAAATTAAGTTTTTTCTTTGCATCAGTATTACGAAACCGCTTAACAGAACAATCAACCAACTCTTTTTTTCCTTTTAAAGGAAAAGCACCTATGTTGTTCTTTTTTTTTTTTTTTTTTTTTTTGTTTTCGTACTAATATATGAAAAATAAATGTGTTAATATAATACAAAAGTTTGAAAATAGTGATACAAACTTTAAATAGTTAAAAAGTAAACGCGCACTGGCAGGACACGAAACTGTCAAATAAAACTCGTTTTCTTTTTTCACGAAGACATGTATTATTTATGTATTATTATTGTTTTCGAATAGTAAAGATTTTTGTTTCCTTGAAAAACAAAAATTGATGATACAAAATTTGATGCATTTTTTAAAAAAAAAGTATTCTACTATCCTATGGTCTAAAAAAATACAGATATATCTATATTTCATAGCTTTAACAATAATAATTTATGCGTGGAAATAAGAAATCAGTTTTAAATCTCACATTGATATGTAATAATTGACCATACACAATAATAGTCACTTTAAAACTGAAACAATATTTAGATGTTGCACAAAAGTGAGAAAAGAAAATAAATGAAAAATAGTAGTGTTAATTTCATTCGGTTGAAAGTATTTCGGATGATTTTCAATCTCTCTCCCCAACTTTTTTCTATTTTAATCTACAAAATAGATTTACTTAAATATTTCTCTCACTATTTTCATAAAATAAAGAAAATATCCTTTTACAAAACGCATATGACAACTTTTCAGTATTTAGGCTTATGAAGTATATATTATCTTTGTGCGCGTGAGTGTGTTTATTTATGAAATACGTTCCATTAATTTTGAAAAATAGGCAAAATATTATTAAACACACCAAGTAAGATAAAATTTCAGCTTTACTTAATTTACTTAACTTTAATTATCAATCTCGACAAAAATTCATCATTCATCGGATCATCAATTTTTAAAATTAATAGGTAAGAAAGGCGGTGCATACAAACAATTCCATCGAATATTTAGTTAAGCTGCGCAAAATTAAAGATTAATTGTTAAAAGGCGTATCTTAGTGTTTTTGAATTACTCGGAAGACACTACTACGTACCAATTTTCTTCTCTCTCATCAAACGATTTTGTTAATTCATAACACTGACTGTTCATTAGAAATGTTCATGGCATTTCACACAATTAAGAAGATGAATAATTTATAGAACTTGTGAGAACAAAAGAGAAAGTTGATACATTCCATAGATTGTAGAAGTTAAAATAGATATTAATGATACGTAAGTCTTCAAAACAATAAAAATTACTTTTTTTGTAGGAAATTTCCTATGGATCATTTGTTCTTTAAACGGTTGTTTAACTAAATTACTCATACTTATTTTAATAATATGTTCAGGATACAGAGTTTCATGATTACTAAAATTTTGTGCGTTTAGTCTTGAATCAATGTCAGAACTTTTAATGAAGATAAATCATTTCTTAGAATTTTTAGTCTTTGTTTAACAACATATACAATATTTATTCAGTTTTTGAGACTTACGTGTTAATGTTTAGGTAAACTAATAGGATAAGAAGTTAAAGTGTTGAAAGATATATTTTGTAGAAGAACTAAAAACCGTTGAGGCTGTTGCATCTCAAAAAGGACGTCAAATTTGGACTATCATTTGGTACGAAAAGATGCTATAAATCTTCCCTGAACACCATATTATTTCATGTATTGCATAGTTCACTTTGTCGTGTTCTTTAGGATCTCGTCTACTGGCCATTTTGATTCAATTTTTTTAAAAAAATTTGAACACTGAGTTGCTGTCGTCATAAAATTTTTATGAACATGAGTACCGGTGCTGGTCCTTATTCAATTTTTGTTACTTATTTACTTATTTTTTTCAGTACTTTATAAATTTTTGTAACATTTAATGACAATAGTAAATGCATACAATGTTCTTAAGTTTGTAGTTCGTCGCCTTTTTGGAAAAAGAAGTAAAGAAGTGTTGGTTCTTTAATAACGAAACGATATGGTTTCGTTCTTCCAATTCTAACATTAATTAGAACCTGAAGTAAAATCTTAAATTTGCTAATGGACCTTCATAGTTAATTTATTTAAATACACTCGTACATCTTTTCTGGTAATATTCATAGACAGTAACTAAATTGTATATTTTGTTCAAATATATGGTTACAGAAATGGAGGCTTTTGACAAGATAATTCATTGAATGTATTTTTTTTGTATTTATGTACTATATTCAATCTTACCTTAACATAAACATTTATATTAAAAGAACAAATATTTCTCAAACAAATATTTTAACTACCAATATTAAAGACTCAATTTTGAAATATAATTTAATTAAAGATCAATTTAATATTTTAGCTCTGCCTTGTAATGTTTTACTTTGATACGTTTATATAACTATTTTAATATTAAATTTCTCTGAAGTTTCAATCATTATTAAAACCATGAGGATTTATCAGTAAAAACTTTATTATAATTAATTTACAATCAAAATATTACTCCATACGAACAGTGAATTTTCTTATATATTACATGTAAAATTAAATATAACTTTTCTTTCGTTCCACAGAAAAAAATATTTCGGAAAAAAATATTATCTTATTAAAAATTATATTTATCCTTTTAATTTAAATTTATTTTCCACTCTTTTTCAATCAAAAAAGTCCTTAAAATGAATAATTAAACCATGAAGTCCTTATTTACTTTTAATTTTTTATTTGTGACAGAGATTAATTTCTGTTCTATTGATTCGACTTTTTGCAGAGCACCCATGTTCATTTCCTGAATTTTTAATGTGAATATATTGTACTAGAGCTAATTTTAATTGATTTGTTGTTTTATTAACGTTCTGAATTTAAAAGCATCGCAGGGCTATATTGACGACAGAAATTTTAATTTGAACCACTGCAAAATGACAAAAATAATACCAGAGTTGATACTCTATTATTCTAACTTCCATAACATACCACGCGATTATCTTAAATTTTACCTAACTTAACGTGTATCAACTCTACTACACGTATTATTTTCAGTGGCATCTAGAATCAAACCAAAAATCCGAGTGAAACAACATCGACCATGAGATCTCCACCACAACTACTCGAGTACTGTGGCCGTTGTTGTTTTGATGAAAAGTTAATTCAAATTTATAGAAGGAAATAAATTCATAAAATGAAGTTAATACCAACAGATCAATTTTGAGTGAATTATACTTTTCTCTAATTGAATAAATAGTATATTAATTGAAAAATACTGGTACAATGGTAAATACATCTCATAGAAAAAAATTATTGATTGCTTCCGTACTATCTTTGGAAAGTTTTTTTTATCTTAGATATTTTACCAAAGTAGCTGTATGATGGGTTTAAATAAAATACAGATTGCAAGTTGACAATTTAGGCGACCTTTAAAATAGATCGCCCAACTATCTTACCAAAAATTCATATCGTACTAGTTTGTACAGATAAATTTACCCGATAAACATCGTTATCGAACAAAAAAAAATCGCCACATTTGGCATACACCATGTACTTCCTTTTGATCACGTGTCTTCAACAATTGAAACAACCTTCAATTACAAGTATACTTCGATATTTACCGAAGATTCTTCGTTGGAATCAGAACTCTAGTTATAAATTAGTGTTTTGCCTCATTCTTTTTTTCAGAATTTGTGATAGAGCAGAGTATTTATTGACAGTTATAAAACAGCTCATCAATTCCCAACTTTCCCCTAAAAATATCACGTGAGAAGTTTAAGGTCCCATTGCGTATTAACTGCTATTATCCTATTATATGGTCAATGACTAGCTCTAGTTCTACATTCGATTTAATGTGGCTTCTAAACCTAATCTCTGTCAAACAGCCCATCGTATTCGAATTCAGTAAACTCTTCAATATCTAGTCTTTTAGAATAAGGGGGAAAGGATTCCCAATGGAAAACTATGTGGATAAAGTAACAAAAGTAAAGTAAGTGTTAAATACATGTTACTCTATCACTTAAAACGAGTAAATAAATAAGTTCTAAGGACCACACTTAACTGATTTTTCTTTCTAACAAGCTTCATTTCCATATTCAGCTATGTCAAATGACTCCCAAAACTTACTCAACAAGAAGACAAGAACGCTGTAAAGTGGATTTCATTTCCTCAGTGTACAGTTAGTTTAAAATGAAGCACAGTCTATTTAAAGTTTACGTGTGCTATTTATCCTTATAGGAAATATTTAAACACGTTTCAATTGCTAGTTGATAGCATAAACAAATTTCTTTAAAGGTCAAATGTTTAGACATACAAAAATGAAACATTACTGTTTAATTAAAAATAATGTTGTTTGCAGTACTTGAATTATCTTTCTTTAATTTCTTCTCAAAGCAGAATTGCTCAGAAGTACTTTTCATCTGTTGTAATCTTAACTATCCAACAGGGAAAAGATGTAATTGCGTTCTATTGGTACTACTCATAATACTGTGAAATAAAAACTCTTGCAGAAGAGAGGTATTCTATAAAGGTTTATTCTATGTTCCATTAGATCAATTCAAACGAGTATACATGCTTGAATTCGATAATCCGAACGATGGTCAAATAGAGCCCTCGGTGGCAGAGAATTAGTAAATCATTCTTCAAATATCCGTATCATGCTTCCTTATATTTTTTTTATTCCTATAGCTTCATTTATAAAGAAGTAGTCACCATTGCCATGCACATTTTAAATAAAGATACTCTGATTAAATCGGATTTCGAAATTAATTCGATAATATTTTTCATAAGGCTAACAAGAATGAAGCCTATAGTCTTGACGTATTTTGACAGCCCATCGATTCTTCTTATTTAATATTTCCTGGTGTTGTTTTATCACAGCAGATTAGAAAATTAAGCAATTCACTAAGCCCTTAGGAGTCGACATGATTTCAGGTAGTCATGAATATATTGCCAAATAAATCGAAATAGTACGAGTACCTAGTAATTATAAATTTCTATTAATGCCATTTTTCTTATTAAGATCTAACGTAACGTTAATAATTAATATATTATATATGATGATGAACATTGATTTTAGTCAAACAGGCTACTACAGTTATGTCCACTGATATCATTTTTTGAAAGTATCAGACAGAATATGCACAATAAAAGAGATATGTACCATATATTTCCATGTATAAGCCAAGAATTTTTTAAACTTTTTCTAGCCTAAGTTATGATGGCTATTTTATATACGGACCTGCAGGTTAGGGGGAAAGAAACGCAGGTACTTTTCCTTTTACCGCGCGTAGGCGATAAACTATCAAATATGGCAAAATTTCATTTTTTTAAGTTTATTATATTTTAAGTTTATGATGAAAATAATACTAATTGAAATGATATTTCCTTTTATGAAAATGAGTTGGTTTCTTGTTGAAAGTGTTTATATAACTGGTTTATAGATGAAATTTTGAAGGTCCAAAACGAAAATTCTGATCATGGCGAAACTTGCACACCTCTAAAATATACGACTACCAACTGGATTTTCAAAACGTATACCAGAAATAATGACGAGAATTCCATAGATATAATATGCATATAAAAATATCAACAAAAGAAGAATATTACTTTAAACTTCTAACTTTTTGGATCTCTTAATTTACTTTTTTCTCTTTCGGCTTATATACAAGATTTGAGGTTTTTTTTAGAGATTTTTAAAGGAAAAAAAAAACTCTCTCTTCAAACACAAATTAGTTTATATTTGGAAATATACGGCATACATATTATAATGCACACAAAATTTATTCATAATTCGTAATTATTATATGTGATACACTCAAATTATTATGTTGTACGACTCAAGTGAATTTATTACATTTTTATAAAGCATGCATACATTAAACATTACTCTGTAGAAAAGAATATAATTTATTATATTACAAAAAGCACGTTATCTATTATATTATAAGAAGAACGTAAATTACTATATTTCAAGAAAGGTCTACCGTTCTTCACTATTTAATTCTATTATTCTTGTTCTTTTTCATTAAACATTTAATAAATACGAGACTCCAGACAAATACGAGAGACAGTAGACTAAAATACTTTATTAATAATCACTAATGAATAGATAAGTTCAATCTTTCTAAATCCCTATGAATTCATCAATTCTAGATTACACGAGTACTCTAATAATGAAATCTGAGCTTACCTAATCACACATTCCGATTTCAACAATACTCTCTAATAGTAGCTTCTGAAAATTGCTTCAATCCAAAAAGCTTAAATTGATGCTTCAATCCATTATATTCTACCTCCCTCAATTTTCCTTTGGTTCTATTTCATTTATATATCGTTATCTCCTTTTTGATTCCTTTCTCTTCTATCTTTATTTAATTCACCTAATAATGTTTCATTTGGTAGGGAAGAAATTTGAATTTTATGCAATTCAAATTACCATTAGTACCCGAAGTTAGTGAAGAGAAAATTGCGAATAGCAGAACGTCTCTCACATAGGAAGTTTATCACAAAAAGTAAGTAAATTGTTAAATAACAAGAAAATAATTTGTTGTATAATAAGAAAATAGGAAATTATTACATTACAAGAAGTAGATAATTTAATATTTCACAAGAGTAAGATAATTTGTAATATGACACTGAGTAGATAAATTATCATATGAGGCTTATAAATTACAATATTGCACGAAGTATAAAAATTATATGCAAAGCGTATAAATTATATTTTATGAAGTACAGAACCTATACTATATAAAGCATATAAAATTATAATTACATGAATCATGCAAATTATTACATTAAAATAAACACAAAATAATAATATTCTCTTAAGAAAATTCAGAAGCACAAAGCAGAATTAAAAAGAAAACAAATGCATGATATAAAATGCATAAATAATAAATGCAACTTAATGTTGCAATTATGTTTATTAATACAATAAATACAAGGTATGGTATGAAATATATAACTGAAATTATGTATAAACTGAAAATGATATTAAACCGACGTAAATATTTAAAATTAACAGCAGAAAAATCAATTCTATTTCATTAATTCACAGATTTACAGTAATTGCCGTCGATTAAATTAACTCGTGCAAAAAAAAATCTCATTAGAAGAAAGTGTCGGAATGAAGTTAAAAAGTACTACGTCTGAGTCTGGATATTAATCCTCTATGTAACACACCATATCGTTTCGTCATCGATTAATCTCTAACAAATTAAATGAATCGTTATTTCTCCATTCAAAAAAAATTAAATAAATGCTTCTAATTTATAAGAAATAAAAAAAAAGCATTTTATCGACAAGATGTATCAAGAACAATTTAACGATGTCTTAACTCTCAACTAGTTTAATTCGAAAACGGGAGTGAAAGTTAAAGTTTCTTTTTCTCATGCATTTTATCGAACATGAGAATAGACATTTCGGAATTTATGGTTTCGCAAAAGATTGTAGAAAACAGATTTTCTTGTTCGGTCTGTTGTGAAATTTTCTACTGTGGCAGAAGTAAATACTTAACTATGACTGTTTTCTCTCTTTGAGATAGAAATTCTCAGGCGGAAATATTCGATTGCGAAATAAGAACGACAGAATTTAGCTGGGCGTAACGAAAAATAAATGTGAGTGAAAGTATTTGTAAAGTAAATGCGTCAAAGAGTTAAAACTAAAAAAACATTTCTTAGTTAATACAAATTAGGGAAAATATTTTTTTGGAGAATGGATCGGATTTTGTGGTTTATAATATTTAATGGTATTGTACAAGATGTGGCTATTAAATAACGAGACTGACGCTGATACAGAAGAAGTATGCTAGCGTCAAATGAAAGCAAAGGATAGTTGTTTAGCATAAAGCTTTCTTTTTCGAATTCAGTGCCTATCGACTCTGTAAACAACTCCGTAATGCTGTATCATTCGTTCGCATTAGACTTATTTTTTTGCTTCATCGGAAAATGATAAGTGAGCAGCGAATTGTTGTGAAATCTCACATGAAAAAGCCGCTACTGAAACTTATAACTTATTGAAAGAAGTGTATGACAATTAATGTTTAACACATACACGCGTATTTGCGCGTTTTTAAGCATTTTCAAGATGGCTGAGAAGACATTGAAGACGCCTTCCACATTGGTCGCCTTTCCACGTCAAAAACGATGACGATATCAAAAACAATCGGTAACCTGCTAAGATCTGTTAATATTCGAGCGATTGCTGAGACTGTAGAAATTGACAAAGAATCCTTTCAGCAAATTTTTTCACCAAGAAAATGCGCCGGCTCAATACGCATTACTTCTCAAGAGGTTTTAAGCCAAGTACAGCATTGCAGTGTTACATCATCCGCCTTATTCGCCGGATCTTCCCCCATGCAATTTTCCTAAGGTGAAACTGGCATTAAAGAAAACCATATTTGAGTCGTTGAAGATGTGAAAGTGAAGCAGCACGTGTCTTGAAGGAGCTGACAGAAGAAGTCTTTCAGAATTGTTTCGAACAATGGAAGATTCGTATGGAACGTTGTAGTTTAGTTTAGTTTTTTTTATTAACGTCGCACTAGAAGCAACACGAGGGCTATTGGCGACGGACCTCGTAATTTTGAACCACGGTCAAGTGACGAGGACGACACCTGAGCTGGCACCCCCCTCTCCTAACATCCACATCCGAGGACTTTGGGCCCCGAACAGATTTAACGTGCATCAGCCCCGGCTACACGGCGGGTCTTTGGCGGCCAAGGATCGAACCCGGGACTGAACGAAAACCGCCGGTCGCTAGATCGCGACCTTGACCACTAGGCTACCGCGGCCCCTGGAACGTTGTAGAAATAGAGGAGGGATGTATATTGAAGGTGATGATATAACATATTATTTTGTTGTCATACATGATAATAATGATCATGTATGACATCAAAATAATATGATTTATAGTGTCATTCTGGTCATTTAATAGCCACACCTAGTACATAATGGTTTTAAATCTTAAAACTAATATTCTATTCTTAATAATTATTTCTTTGATTATTGAATGTTAAGTAAGCATTAGTATATACGTTAATAATGACCTAAATGTTTTGTTTTTGCTTAAATTCATTGCATATTTCTATATATTGTTTTTTTTTTTTTTTCGTTATATTTCTGATATTTCAATAAAAGTTTATATATATTTAATATTGGTAATATTTCTAAAAATATAGCACACAAATTTCAGATTGATTCATTGATTGTTTGTTAACTTTGAACTTAGATGCAACAAGAGATCACCGAAAGATCTCACAAAAATTTTATCAGATGGTTGTATAAAAAAAAATTTATACAAAGAGATTTTTTCTTCATCGGCTCAATACTTTTACAATTTTATTTCAAGTCCAAACATTATTTAATTCTGTATTTATTTTTTAATTTAAAATAAATATTGCTTTCTTACATGATAGGATTCTCACTAATATAAAAGAATTCCAGGATAGCTATTATGAAAATGTTTGACACATTTCTACAAATACTATAAATAATTGGGAATAAAATCTGCTTATAATTAAAATCCAAATTCGAATTTTTCCTTTACTTTAATTAGAAGAAAGTAAATGACTTATTGCTTGAATATTAATATTTTAATTTTGATTTATCAAAAATATATTTACGATATTAATAGGTTTTATAGAATGACTACACACCGACTTTAAGGAAGTATTTTGGAAATTATTTAATTAATAATTAGTAAGCTTCATTGTCATTCATTATTCAAGTAATATTTTACTTACATCTCTGATTAATCCATTTTTGGATGCAACTTATGAATTTTCTGTAATCAAATATTTTATTTTACAAAATGAATATTTTTTTCTTACCTTTTTATAAAATTGACTTGTTCTAGTATTTTTAATAATTTAACGAATTATATATATATTAACTTATAACAACGTACTTAAAATAATCAGAATTAGTAGTAGTAACTCATGAAATATTAAAAATGATTATGTAATACGGAAATGAATTTTTTAAATAACCATTTTTGAGCTAAAATTGCACGAATATAAATTAAGTATTCCAAAACTTGTAACATTGCATTTTATGCTTTTACTCTGAAATTTATATTAAAACCCTTAATATAAAAATATATTATAATTTCAAATATTAATACATAACATTCGATAAAAAAAACTCTTCTAAAAAGATGCCAAATATATTTTAAAGGGAATAAAAGAGAATAAAAACCGGATGTTTTAAAAAGCATATAATTAACAAATCAAATTTTCCCGACTATAAAACTGGATTATTTTCCATACAAACTCTCGAACATAATTTTTTTAAAAAAGTATTTCAATATTAAAATTTTTTTAGGTGGGATTATAAGCTAATCTTGTAAATAAAGGGGAGAAACTCTTCCATTCCAAGTCAGATTAAATTCATCAGAAACACAGATGTTAAATTTTAAAGGAATAAATTTTATGTACGGAAAGAAATATTTGTTTATTTATTTAATTATAATATGTTTAATTGTTTTTAAAGCTCAAATTGTGGAATTTATATTCAAACTTTGTCTATAAAAGAATCAATATCTTCATTGTTGTGACTATTTATGCAAAAATGATTTACACAGACATATATTTAATGGTTCTTATTTTCATTAAAATAACTTAGGAAACACAAAACATGAAAATAAATATTTATTTACATCAGAGCAAGGTAGTATCATCTTAACAGTAACGAATTCACGCCTCAGTGCGAGCAGCGCACTGAGGCGTGATCAGTTCAATTCAGTTCGTTTTGATCAGTTCAGTTTCGTGATCAGTTCAGTTCGTTTTGAAAAGTTAGATGTAAAATAGGACTATTACAATATGCATTAATTAATTCAAAGATTGATTTAGTAAGGATTTATTTTACTTTTTGCATTTCAACTTTAAAAGAAAGAAATAACGGCTACAACAAATATTTCTAGCTATTATAAGAGAAATCCCTCAAAAGTGGCCAGAATATCGGAAGATAATTTTTTTTTATCTTATTTTAAAATCTGAAATATATGTACGAAATTCCATGAATCTAGCTACATAATTCAGAGAGATAATTAAATTTTCTGTAACGGTATTTTCTCAGTAATTTCATTGATCTTCAAAATTTTAAAATATTTTTTCTCAGCTTTCTGTGTTTTTTAAAAGTCATGTATTTGAAATATTAAGGCTCATTTTTTGTACTCATTGTAAATTTTTTATTTATTTATTTTGAAATTTATGATGATGAGTTATCTTAATTTTCTCTTCACTAACTTCAGGGATTTTACAGTAATTTGAATTCCACAGAATTACAATATTTTCCCAAACAAAATGAAACGTGATTGGGTAAATTAGTTGAAGATAGAAGTTAAATTATATAAATTGGAGATAGTTTTACGTTACTGGAATTGAATTAAGAGAAAATTAGGAGAGAAAGTTGATAATGGCAAACTGATAATTATTAGTAAACTGGATTAAAATACCGTAATTAATCTTTTTGACTGAAATTTATTTTAATCTCATCTACTTGTGAATATTGGTGGAATCATACTGAACGAATTGGTAAGCTAAGACTTCATTTTTAAATCATAATCTAAGATTGGTGATTTAAGTGGGATTCTAGAGAGAGTGATCCTATCTATTTTTTTATTTACAAATGAAGTTTTTCTATCTTGCTCTAGCGTATTCTCAATTGGAATCCAGAACTTACTGACTTTAAGGAGACTGAAATATATGTCGGCAGAGTTAAATAATGAAGGACGGTCACCACAAGTTTTGCATAATATTTTAAATAACCCTGTGCATGGAATAAGAGTTTGTAGAATTTTTTTAAGAATATAAAAACTTGTAGAAGAAGTTTGAACTTTAAAATATTGAAATATTATGAAAAAGTTGAAATTTGAAATAATTGTTCATTTGAAAAATGATTTTTCTTTCCTTAAGTATGTTATTTTATGTGCATTCAATACAGTAAAGAACTTTTTTCTTGTAAATATCTAATTTTAAAACAATTGCTTACAAGGTGCTATGTTTTCTCAAACTACTTAGTTTTAAAAATAGATCACACAATATCTTAAGAAATCACACAATATTTTAGTCCCAAAATAAGAAAGCTATTTTTTTGAAATCCAATATTTTTATGAAATACTGATAAAATAACTTAGAAATAATCCTTCTATATATGGGATTAGCATAGTTTCAGTAATTTAAGAATTTTTTAAATTAATATACATATTACTATTCTTAAATAGTAATGCTTTGTTGTTAGTTTAATTGAAAATATATATTTACATTTAAATTTAATTTGATAAATGTAGAAAATATTCTCTTCAATATTATTTCAAAAGTCCTACAGGTTTATTGGATTTTATGATAAAATTTTCAATTTAATATTTACAAACAAAATTTAAATAGTTAATTAAATAAGTTTTAATTTAAATAACTAAATTTAATTTTATTTAAAATTATAAATGTAATTTTAAGGGGAGTTTTCTAAATAAAGTAGCAATTAATCGTCAATTTAAATCATAAAACTTATAATTATGGTTATAACTTACAAATTAAACTTTCAATTACAAATAAATATTTTTTTAAGATATTTTTGTTGATTTCTTAAAAATTAATTATAAAACCTTTAAAAAGTAATTTTAAGAACTTTAATGCGTAATTAGAAAAAATTGAATAATATAACATTTAAAAATTAAAAATTCCTACTCTTGTAATAAGACAGTATATACTAATTAGCAGTTTAGCTGCTTACACATTATTAGCTCAAGCTTTAATTAACCAGATATAAAAATTAAAACGGCAGGTATGCTCTTCACTAAATGAAAATTTTTGAAAGAAAAATTAAGCAATAAAAGCCGTTATAATTTTTATGCCTCATTATATGAATAAAAAGTAAAATTTGCAGAATTAATTAATGCATTAACTTTCTTACACATTAAAGCCTGGAGTGACGAAGTAATACAAGGTTGGTTCAAAATTACCTATTTTTCACTACGGTAGGCGTTGCTGAGGCAAGTTAGTTTTATCATTTTGTGCTAACATGAATTAAATGTCGTCAAAACAAATTTGATACTGATTCAAAGGTTAGTTTTTATTTGATAACCACTTTCTGCCAACCTAAATTTGAGTGTTGCCGCATCGAGTTGTTACTGTCGATGCAATATGGATTTATCATTATTCATCTCAAACCAAGCAACCATCAAAACAATGGATTTTTTTTTCTTTTTTTAATTTACTCCATAGAAGGTGAATATGATATCATTGACCAAAAAAGTTATGATTACTTTATGGGATAGGAACTACGTCATGCTCATGGACTCATTTAAAAACGAAAACTACCATTGGACCATACTGCAGTGAAATTACCCCATTCCCAATTCTAATGCCTCACTTTACATTCCTAATACGGGTACTTTTTGAACTATCCTGATAATAGAAACAACACATATCTGCCTCCCCCTAGCACACATTAAATATAATTTTCTTGAAAAATAACCAAGGGGCCTTGCTCAGATCCTCATTTCAGGAGTTACAAAATTTTCTTATTTATTATCGTATTTCTGGAGCTATCGTCTCGCTTCATCACCAACTGCCTTAAGTATCAAGAGTTATCCAATCGAATTTTCCTGATCCAATATTAGAGTAACGAAATTTTCTTCCTTGAAGGGGAAGTTCCAAAGACGTATCCCTCCTCCGATACGTCGCACCATATTTCCAGTGATGGATGATCTAATAATCAAAACCTAAAAATAGAATATCATCCTTTCAACACGCCCTTCGATTGCTCAGTCAATGATTAAGACAACAAGTTTTCCCTTCAACTATTAAATTACCTAGCTTCCCACACCACTTCTTCATACATGAGTCCTTGCACCCTAACAGATTTGTTCTTCTACCTTATCTTATTTCTTCGGGAATGGTTTCTTTTTTCTTTCTTCTAGGTGTTCTTTTTCGAAACAACACAAGAAAAGTTTTTCTTTCGGTGCACCGCAAAAGTAATGACGATCAACAATATCTCTAACATTCAAGATATACAAGAATATACATCCGCACATCTGTATTCTCACTTGTTTTGCAGATATATTTTCACATTATGTTCATGAGGTAATTTGTTTCTTCTATAATATATGTAATATAATCTCCAATGCAATAATTTTTTTGGAAAAAGAATTATTTAATAAAATGTTTTTGTGCTTTGTTATATGTTACACAACTTCTCATTTTGTATGTAAATTAAATATATCAATTGAGTTGTAAGAATCAAGATAATTTTGTGATGTCATTCCTTTAACCTTTGAACTGAAAACCCTTTTGAGACGGGTGTATCATATTTGCACCATTTTCAATTGGTACTAATAGCAGAGTGGTACACTGGTGGTTCGCTACTTATATTGGTCTACTAGACGAGTGTGTCCTACCTACATCTTCACTCATACACGTTAAAACTCACCAATTAATTGAAGCTTCTTGTTCACCACAGTTAATTTAAACGAAATATTGGATACTTGACCTTGTGCTGTTAAGTAATTTCTTATCCTTGTGGTTTAGGGATTAGGAGAAGTAAATAAAATTCAACTCTTACATGGCTGGAGCTTCATGTGATATATAATGCAGTTTCAGGTAATTCATATTTGTTTTTTCCTCCCTTTCGGGAGATAAAAGTGGAGCTCTGGTTGCAGGGTATTCAGTTTTCACACTCATCTCCCTTAGACCAAAGATGTAAGTTTTTGGAACAAATTAAGTGATTGTTATTATTTATTTCCGTCGTACTGTGAAGAAACACGAAGGCTGTTAGCGACGGATCTCTTTATTTTGCAACTTGGTCAAGTGATGAGGACGATACCTGAGCTGGTACTTCTTTCTCCACACTTCCTCACCACACTAACGGAAAGACATGGGACCTCAGCAATATTTAACGTGCATCAAACCCGCTGCAAGGCAAGAACTTAGTGGTATCCGGGTGGGACCCACAACTCAAAGGAAACAACATTGTCTGCGAGTCAGCGACCATGACCACTATGCTAATTAGGTCACCATATAGTTTTGAATGCAAATGTCTAAACTTTGGAACACTTCTTGAAAATAACTCGTAAAAAACACTTATTGACAAGAAAAAAATAACTAAAAACACTGCCTAACAAGAATGGGAGCTTTAGGAGGGAAAATAAAGTCTTTTTTTTTTTCTCTGCTACATATAGATTTTCTACAATTAACGACAATATAGCTACACTTTGCAGAAAATAACGCATAAATAGAGACGAAATAATTCATATAATCATTAAATAACATGTGTACTCTAAATGAGCGATTAGAATAACATTCAGAATTAATCAAATTTATCCTTTATCAGAATACAGGTTAGTTGAGATGGTGTGCTACTATTTAAACACTATACAAATGTACAATAAACTTCTGTAAAACTGCCCTTTCAGCACTATATTTTCAGTGCAGAAATTTATTTTACTTATCTGAATTTTACTATCATTTTATATTTAATAAAGTTTTATATATATTGTTAAAGCAAAATAATTTTAAAAAATTTTATGTGTTACAGAGGAAGGTGCAAATGCAAATGTCTAAAGTTTTAGTAAAAGTTAAGTAAAAGTTTACGAAATGTTTTATCCCTATTATAAAAAACTTCTTACGAGCTAATTAAATTAAAAAGGTCATTCCCAAAATCCACGCAAGAAATTTTGTTTAAAATTGTTACAGTTTTAATGCAAACCAAATCAAAATATCAAATTTTGTATCGATTCGCACTAATATAAACACAATCCTTTTCAAAGATATTTTTCCTGAGTGTCAAGAAACAATTCCTAGTGATGGATGATCTAATATTCGAGCTCTTTTTATCACCATATTATTAGTATAAATAAGGTTGTTTTTTATTTATCTGAATGTTTATATTGTTATGTATTAAAATAAAATGTTATTAATGCATTTAGTAACTAAAAAAAATTATTTTTTTTACAGTGGAAGATGCGTTTTAAAGAAGATTTTAAGAAATAATTCATCACTATCATAAAAACATATTCCTCATGAGTTAATGAAAAATAAATATTATTCATAAAAATATCTTAAGAAATTTGTCTAGGTTTTTATAAGCTTTAAACAAACCCAGTAAAATGTCAAATCTTGTATAGTTTTCTATTAAAACAAACAACGACTTCCAAAGATATTTACTATATTCATTCCAAGTGATGGATGATCTAATAATCGAAACCCATAAAAATAGAATGTCAACAATTCAACAGCCCATTTGTTTGCTCAATGAATGATTAAAATATAACAACTCTGCCCCAAAGATTAAATTATCTATCCTAGTGCTTTTTCTACTCATATGCTTCTTTGCACAAAAAGATTTGCTCAAGTCCTTTGTGCTTTGTTTTATTTTCCGCTTCGGCTTACATAGCTTTATTTTATTTCCTCTGGGTTGTTCTAGTTTGGGAGCATCGAAAACATTTTTCTTCAAGTTACCTCTTGGTAAAATATTTTCTATAGTATCTACTATTTGCGATATATATAGTAAAGATATTACATGTATATATGCATTTATTTCACTTTGTGCACAATTTGAGTATAGGTGTTTGAGTGTTTTGTTTTGAATGTTATATTGCTGTGGAATGTTTTCAAGCAAAAGGATTACGTTTGAAACAAAGCGTGTATTCTGTAATAGGAGCAACAACAAAGTTGAGGCATTTTGAGTAATATAGAAGAATTGCAGGGCTAGAAGTATTGGTTATCAGTTAAAAAAATAGGTTTGCATTATTCAGAAGAAAATTCCATAGAAGTATAAGTTGGTGCTTTCAAAAGAAATATATATATATGTTAGGATAAAGTGATTAATTTGGTGATAAATCCCCCCGGTAATTATACATATTCATAATCTCCAGTAAACTTTGTAAATGTGATAAATTATTGAATATTTATCACATTTACCAGTAAGTTTATAAAATACCCTACTTGCAATGGAGAATGCAATAAATTCAGATTATAGAGTAACGATATCTGAATTCGAAAAAATAAATATTTTTAAATAACATTAAAAATTTCGTTTTAATAATTAGAAGAACGTCATAAGGATTTACAATAAAACTTGGATACCTTTGATTTATTTTGTCAACTTTCACACATAAACAAGTTTAAGTATATCATCATTTTGCACTTTTTTTGAAGTTCTTTTAACATTCTGTTTCTACCACTATGGCCAATTGATAAATGTGCTTCATGAATTATAGTAAAAAGTTCTTCAAATTGTACATAAAATCTTACATAAGAGCTATCTTTACTTATGGGAAAAGATAAGATTTTCAACATCGTCTACTTTCATTACATCATATCTTTTTGTCTTTGATAATCTTCCGGTTTTTTCCAACTACCTTAGTTTTTACTATTATTCACTCTTATTAACAAGATGTCACGTGTTTCTTTCGTCAGAAAACTGCTGTTCGCTTTCTTAGCGTCCAAA
Source organism: Nephila pilipes (assembly GCA_019974015.1). NCBI lineage: Eukaryota > Metazoa > Arthropoda > Arachnida > Araneae > Nephilidae > Nephila > Nephila pilipes. The sequence continues at coordinate 218,955 of BMAW01023826.1, read as the reverse complement.
ACATTTAATAACTTGGAATTAAAACGTTCATGCATATCGTCCACTATTCAATAATTTATTTTAAAAAAGAACGTCTATTCAGCATAAAATAAGAAATATTACTGAAATCATGTGCATCTGACATCACAAATTTTGGAAAATATATGGACTTCTATTTCATTCCCCATTACGAGTTAAAAAAACTTATAAACTAACCGGAAATATGATAAATATTCAATAATTTATCACATTTTCCAAGTTTAGTGGTGATTATGAATGATCACCACGGTAAATATACATAATCACCAGTTTATTACATTTACCGTAACATATATATATCGTGTTGTTTTCGTCTAGTACACTAGAATTTAAATCTGTGTTCAGTTATTGAAACTGATACTCAATAAAAGTACAGAGTGATTACAAAATAATCATCAAGCTCAAAAACGTGATGAACCGGCTTGGCAAAATTTAGCAAATTTATGTTTCCTCTATGTCACTATATCAAAATATATCATTAATGTTTATAATTAGGAATTTTGCTTTTCCATTTCTTGAGTATTTAACTTCCATATATATAAATGTACAAGTAAATAATAGGAATTTTTTTTTTTTTTGGGGGGGGGAGATAAATAAAGTAAAGAGAATATTATTTTTAGTTCTAGAGAAATGTTTATTCTGAAGATACTTATTGCCTAAGCTGAAAAAACAAAAATCAAAAAGTATTAACAAAGAAAAATTGAGAATGACTTTCAATTTCATGAAGCTCATGCCATTTAATAAAAAGAGAAATACACAGAGTAAAAATAAAAATAATAAATCTTACTGTAATTAATTAACTAGTAATTAGAATTCTATTTTTAAAACTATTAATTTATTTTTATTTTTAAACTTATAGATAAGAACTATTATTTTTGCTTTGAGGTTTCCTTATTGTCTCTGTAGAAACTATGCAAATAAGTTATTGATTTTATAATTACAGTCGCATTAGAGGAAACAGGAAGCTATTGGCAACAGTCCTCGTAATTATTAATAATTGTCTTAAGTTTCACTTAACATCTCTAGACCTGCACAAATAGTTGTTGGTTTTTATCATTGCAATAGCAATATAGAAACCAGGAAGCTAATGGCAACAGTTCTCTTGATTGTGAACCATTGCTTTGAGTTTCACTTAATGTCTCCATAGACCATCACAAAATAGTTATTGGTTTTATTACAGTGATGAGTAATGGTGAAGGAGTCATATCTGACTGTGCTACTTCAAAATTTGTTACTATGATCTGGAGATTTGATAACAGTTAAAAATTGTTTGCCAAGATGGAAGATCGAAAATAGAAAGGGTTCGTTAGGATATCCGGAGAGTGCGTTCCTCGTGTTTGCCACAAACCCATACGAAAGAAAAAGATCATTAGGATGCCTCGGGGACATTATTTCCACACCTACCTAGAAAAGGTAAGTCTCTGAGGATTTTATCATCACATTCGCTCTAGGGGAACTCAGAAGCTGTTGGTAACAATACTCGAAATTGTAAATCATAATCATAAGAATAATAGGTAGTAGGCTTTAGTTGGAACTCGCCACTACTACTATACAACCAGTGTGGGAACACAGAAACAAAATAGAAATGTGCTCCTGTCAAGAAATTAGAGACCTTTAACTACAATTTAAATGTATTTTACAATTATCCAAAATCAATTGCGTATAAATATACACTGGCGTGCAAAAAGTATGGACGAGATGGGTTTTTTTTTTCTCTATATAACGTTGTGTAAAAGCATTCCAAATCAACATAAATAATACCATAAGAACCCCAAGACGTAAGAACATGAGTAATATATGCATAACTTACCAAAAAAGAAATCAAAAGGATAAACAGGAACTTTATCGAAAAAGTAACATGGAGCACAATGTGACTGAAGGCCGAAACATCCATATGACTAGAATAAAGTCATGAAACGTCATCTAACACATTTATTGTTCGACATTTCGTACTGAGGCAGCAACTGGACGTTTAAATTGATATACTCCGTCCAATCGCTTTCCCAGAAATGCTGAGCTTACATCGCCGGCGTGCTTTATACCTCCCCGACACTACCACATTAAGTATAGTGGCATATCTAAGCATGTGTTACCTTAACATACCCTAGTTAATCTTCTTATTTGTCTTTCAGTCCACTCCTCTGCCTCTTTGTTCCGGTAAAGTAATAGTTTTTCACCTTTGTCCTTAATTTCAGTATATGTATATTCCATTTCTCATTCCATTTACGTTAATCAGAATTTAAACATTAAATCAAAAGCGCTTTTAGTCCGGTACGTTTGGGACCACAGTAGTGTCGGATTAGCAATATTGCCAGATTACGGAGTATCGATATTATTTTAGTGGGGATACCAAGATAAATCACTCTAGATAAATTTTAAAATATTAAAACATGTATTTCATGCGTTTACGTAATGTTATAAATACCCAACAATGTATTTCATCATTCAAGGAACAACGAATTAAATTGGAACATTCAACATTATATGCAATTGAATATTCTTGTATTAATAACAAGCACAGCAGAAGAAAAATTAATGCATACAGTGATAGTTGAAGCAGAATGTGACGATCAACTGTTGTCACTTGCTTTAAGCTTATCTCTTTTATCAGCACTTGACGAATACCTTCTGGGTTTCGAGAACATTTTACTGTAATGTATGTAATTTTACTATAAGCATAGAGATGTAATAGTGTGCAAACGTGAAAAATAACCCGATAGAAAACAAGAAACACTACACTGAAAGGAAAAACCACAGTTACGATAAAAGCAGGGCGAAAATGTGAGTAGGGATGTGTCATGCTCAAGGTAAATAAACTTCTGAATCTTCTCGAGCAAAATTCGAAAGTGAGTGGTCCGACAGGCGCTGATTACGGATGGTGCCGAACCACTGAATGGAGGAATATAGAGAGCTTAACACATCATTATTAGGCATATAATTTACTTTAATTAATACCTAAAATCTTGAAAATTAATAGATCAAATCATCCATATACTGCTAGCACAAATAATATTTCACGATACACTAGAATATACAAAACTTTGACAATACGATGAAATTCCTGTCACTTCTCATGTGCAAACGCTTAACATAATTCTACATATTGTACACATGTACGAATATTATCCCCACCACAAAGTTTACTTATTTATCATCAAATTTCGCAAGAAATATACTTCAGTTTCATAACAATGCTCATTCCAGTGCTAAGTGTTGCATAATTGAATTTTCATCCTTCCTAGTGAAAGTAATGATATTACCTTTAAGAAAGGGTCGTTGTCTCCAAAGTCGCATTATCCCTTTCCCAATAAACGTAATCTATTTTCAGTAATGGATGATCCAATAATCGATGCCTAAAAATAGACTGCCATCGTTTCAACTCGCCACGCGATCGTGGAATGAATGAAACAACAAGTATTTTCTTCTACTATTAAATTACTTATGTTCAGAAGAATTCATATAATTTAACAACCAGTACTCCACCTTAATGAAGATTTTACGAATTAAAAAACTATATATATATATATATATATATATATATATATATATATATAAACTTGAACTTTAAATGTAATTGAAGATTAAAATTTAAATCACAAGTAAAAGGTGTTAGGTGTTTATTTTAAAAATTAAAACAAATTGTAAAAATTTACAACGGAACAAAACGAGAAAGAATTATACCAAAGCATAAAATACACAAAAATAAATTAAAAACAGAAAAAGGAATGAAAATTTCATTATTCATAGTTAACAATAAAAGAAATAACACAATTTTTAAACATGGGTTTTCTTTCAAACTCCATTCTTTGCATAGCATAATTTTTAGTACCTTTAATTTTGAGAAACATTCGCCCGTCTTGAAGATGGTGAGCAATGTTACGAACATGAGTTGATGTTCCCTTCAACTCGTCACTTAAAAAGGAAAAGATGAATTTACAGAGATGTCCCCAGTTAACAAAAGATAGTTTAAGCAATGACCTCTTCAACTTGGCGACCATTTGGCGGGGAACATGGTGAAAAATTTAACTCTTTAAATAATTAGTTGTAATCAACTAATTTTCATTAATTATAATTAAATTATCGTATTAATTAAATTACAATTAAATTGTCGTATCGTTCATCCAAAATAATCGTGTATAAGAAATTTAAAATGTGATAAAAAAGCTTTTGAAGTTTTGACCCAAACATACTATGTGAGTTGAAGAAAACCCATTAAAAATATCTAAAATTCAAAAGAAAGTAAATTAATTGAAAAAAAATTGGCAAATACCTGAAATTTGAAAAAATATAGGAATTGAAAAAATATACAAAACCAAAAATTTGAAGAAAAACAAAAGAAAATCTGAAAAACTATATATTTAACATATAAATAGGCTTTGGACTGTTAAGCTGGGTTATTTTAGCATTATTAGTCAACTATTTTCATGAACAAAATATATTACTTAAAATGGCTATAACGCCAAAAATGCATTTGAAAAGAAATTAAAAGCAAAATTTTGTATAAGTAAAATTTTACTCTAAATACGTAGTTTTGCAGTGGCTCTCTTCAACAACGAAGACAGAAGTTAAAATGCTTTGATAATTATATAACCCGAAAGGAAATCACTTTTACCTGATTGTTACAAGCACTGCAGTTAGTGATTAAATGAATGAAAATATAGCTTTAAAGCACAAGAGCCAAATATGGCTTCCTGCTCCAAACAATATGTATCCGTGATCTGGAAGTCAAAAAAGAAGGGGGGATGATAATTGTTGTCTAGAAGGGTCAGAAATAGAGAAGGATCGCTGTGGCATCCCGGGGACGAATTGCTATTTACCAAAGAAAGAAATCCCCTTCGGAAAGGAAAAGACCAAAAAGTTTGTTTGTGGTGAATAGTACTGTGAAATTTGTTTCTGTAATAAACCATTATACTACTTAAAAATAATTGCGGAGTATTTATTATCTGTGAAGTGTCATCCTAATTTATCTGATTTTGAAGATCAAGCGTGATAATTTTTTGTCGTGAGCCAGAAATGTGCTGTCACTTTTCACACCAAAAATGAGTCGTTAACACGCAAAAGGAGTGTAATCATACCCAGACAATGGCTGTGAAATGCGAAGAATTTAGTACACTTCTCTTATCTTTTTTTACAATAAATATATATAGGGAGAGTATGAATTAATAGAAATTTAATAATGTAAGATTATCATAATGAAGAGAACTCTCTCTACGGGGTAAAAAATGTTAGAGAATATGTAAGAGAAACAACAAAAAAAAGTCTTAGAAATAAGTACCTACAATTTTCCATTAAATAATATTTTATTTTTATTTAACAAGTTAACGAATTTACTTTAAATTCCTTCCAAGCTGTTAGGGTTATGTTGCATCCCTGGAATGTCACATGAACCTCAATAAATCTCGAGTTGAAAGTTGTAAAAGATTGTATAAATAAAATTTAAGAAAATAAGTACCTAGTTCTCTATCTCTATCTGTCTCGTAAATATTGACAATTAAAATTTCAGATACTTCGCAGTTAACCCAAAAAACCAGACTCTACAAAACGAAATCTTACAACTTACAAATAAAACCTATTCTATAATTTTTTCTTAAGTATTTCTTTCAATATTTAACTCATGATTACTCATTTTTACCATTATTATATTCTTATTAAGAAAGAGTGTTTTAAATGATTTTAGGGAAAAAGCTTTCACAAAAATAAATTTCCATAAAATCAAGAATTTCCCCGCTTGTTAAAAAGATAGTCACTATCAGTAGATAACAATAGTAATGGAAAGAATTGAATAATTTTTGATCAAGAAAGGATTTTTTTTATTCAGAAACGCAAGCATGATCAAAATATCTCACAGAAAATTTGAAAATTTATTCAAAAGCCAACAAAACACAAAGTAGTGTAAAAATATTTTTTACAAATTTTACAACTACTTGTTCGAAAATAAAAAGTAATTATTGCAAGAAAGCATATTCTTACAATATATTTCGATTCATTTCATCAAAAAACTAAACGATATATGCTATACATACATAATTTCTTTTCTCCTGTGGACGTTTAATTTTTTATTAACGTCGCACTAGAAGCAACGCGAGGGCTATTGGCGACGGACCTCGTGATTTTGAACCTCGGTCAAGTAACGAGGACGACACCCCCTCTCCTAAACTCCACACCACGCTACGGGGGGACATCGGGCCCCAACAGATTTAACGTTCATCAACCTCGGCTGCACTGCTAGTCTTTAGCGGCCAAGGATCGAACCCGCGACTGAACGAAAACCGCCGGCCTCGAATCCAAAACCATGGCCACTAGGCTACCGCGGCCACCACCTGTGGACGAAATGGGAATTATTGGGGAGTTTAACCTTTAATTATGTACTATTAGCAACGTGTTGATCTCCAGTTATATAAACAATTCCCTTAGTTTCTTAGATTATTTACGCAAAGATCTCAATTACCTTTCCTTTTCTTTCATGACTACGACATAATAAATTAAAATTAAGGTATCGATATTAATAATTCGAGCATTTTAAAATACAATGTTCACTAGAAAACAAGGTTTGAGTAACTTTCTCTGTTAAGTTATTCAGGTCTATTTGTGGAATAATGGGGGTTACTGCTTGCTAAAAAGGAGACTCTCGGGACACGGTGATTGTCTATTAATGACTCACTCAGAAAGCCCTCGCAATTTTGAGTCACGTACGACTGACGAAGTGGATACTTGAGTTGGCACCTTTCTCAATCAGGCTTCTACACTATTCTAACGAGAGAACTTTGAACCACGATAGATTTAACATTCATCACCCTGTCTACAAGAATGGTCTTTAACGGAATCAGAAGACCAGATTCCACTAAAAAAAATGCCAACTACGAGCTCGCGACCATGCCCACTTGACTACCGCAACTTTGTGTGAAAGCCTGAAGTATAGAAGTCTGAAGCCGTTCTATTGTCCCCCCTCCGAGGCTACATTCTTTAAATAAGAGCTGGAATAATAACCCCAAGGTATACTATTGATCCTTTTATTGCCCACGAGGCTTACAGTCTTTGGTAAACATGGATGGTGTGCTCCTGTGAGACACCCTAGCAATAATTGTCTATTTTTTGTCACTCTTGTCAGATAATTTTGTAATATTTTTTTCAAACATCTATATCATAGATACACATACTTTGGCTCAGCATACCCATGCTTGGTTTTCGTCCATAATCCTGAAATTTCACTCACTCGCTAGTCTTTTCAAGATTTGTCATTAAAATTCTTTGGGGATTTTCATTAATTAGAATAGCAATTTGAATAAATAAATCATTTCACGCAGTTGCTCAATGAATGAACGGTACAATTCAAGTGTTTTCTCAATTATAACATTATCTTTTTTTAGCAACACATCATCACATATGTTCTTGCGCCAGTACATTTTCTTCTTTCTATAGTACCTTATAATGTTCTTCTTTTCCAAGTTTTTCTATTTTATTTCCTAAGGTCATGATAGTTTCCATAGACATTTGAAACTTTTTTTTTTCTTTTAATATCTTGCAGAGGTAATGACGATTGCAGTAGTTAGGGTTCGGAATATGTATTGGAAAAATATGTGTGAGCCCATACAGTATAATGTTGGTATTTCTATATAATACGTATGTTAGGGGAGTTGTTTAGAATATTATACTTTTGTGGAATGTTTTTTGGGTGTGATAAAACTTTATTTGGAAGACAAAGGGAAGAAATGTATTCTGCACAGATTTATGCAATGGTCCAAAAGGCGATATCAGATATTAGAACAAATACAAGAGACCATAAGGAGAACACATTGCAACTAGTTTACAGCAATACGGAAACAAAAGAATCACGAAAAATAAAACGATTGTAATAAAAAAAAATTCCATGTATTGCATCCAGTAAAAATTGAATTTTGTATTGTAGCACTATGTAGTTTTGTATTGAAACTATTACAGAGTACTGAATAATGGAAAACGCTTATGGAACCATACATAGCAAGTAGCTAAGTTTCTATTTGAAATTCTATTTTAATTTACTGAAATCAGTTATATATGAATCGCGATAACAAAAAAATAATAATTAGTTTGTTAGGATTACGTTAAATGTAATGTTAACAAAATAACAATGAAATGATTTTTAAGCTAATGTAAGCGGCGCAATAAAAAAATTATTATTCAACGTAATATTAAAATTCGAATCACACTTAATATAAATATAGAAGTTCATTAATCCCTCATTATTTCAGAGAGTTATTTAAAAAAAATTCAGAGTTAAAAAAAAAACTCAAAAAAGCAGAGTTAGATCCGCAAGATTGTAGGCAACGCATTTTTGTGCAATGACTAGTAGCTGTTACTCCACAAATCGAATTTTTCCTTTTATGGTTATTCATCTATACAAAATAAGTTATTAAATACAAGTTTAAGGGCTGAGGAACTAGCTCGCGCAGAAAAGACAAAGGAGGACAGAAGATAAAATTCTCAATAAGTGATTGTGAATGACGGTATAATTTAATGGCACAACAGCAAGGTATGATTATGCTACGGCAAACCAGGAGTAATATGATCTAGTTGTTTAAAAAAAGGGGGGCGGGGTAAAGACAAGTTTAAAAGAAGGGAAATCGAAAATAGAGAAGGATCTCTAAGGCATCCAAGGGCGCACCAACCAAGCTAAAGAAGGCTGTGACGACCTTCCTTCATTGTTTAATTCTACAGCCATCTTAATTTTTAATTAAATAGTTAATAAAATCAAAATTCCAATTGAAAATTCATAAGAAAAGGACAACACACTTTACTATCTATCAAAGAATATGAAAGTTCATTCTATTCGAATCCCTCTTAACTAGGTTAATCCTAATAAAGGATTAGTTTACCAAATCACTCCATTTCGATTCAATCACATCTCGATTATAGTGTATTTGACTCCCATGATTCTGATAAGGGGTCACTTCCAATTACTTTCTATATGAACGATTAACTACGATGATTCACTCCAATCTACAACATCTATCATGTTTCCATTATCATCTATCTCCCTTCTCTTCCCTTTCAATACTATTTCATTCATATATCACAATCCTTAATTCAATTCACTGCACTTCGTAATCCTTATCTAATTTTCAAAATCTCGTTTCATTTTGGTTGGTAAGAAATTGTTATTTGATGCAATTCAAACTACTAAAATATTCCAGAGGTTAGTGAAAATCCCAACGTCAAACGGTAAACCCCTGAGAGCTACAGAATCTCAAAGATTACAATATCATATACATAATTTAAAGTTAAGTAGCCACTATCAATGAAATAAAACTTTTAATTTTGGTTAAATCGTTTAAATAGCTTTCAGGGAACAAAGAAATAGATCTAGACAGAGCTGGGATCGAAAATGAAGAGACTTTTATAAGACTTTTTACTATGAGGGTGAAAATTCGACGCTCAGCAGAGCATTGAGGTGTTGTTTGAAGCAGATGATGATTTGGCCTATTGGAGTTTAACAGAGGAGGAGGTCATTAAAAGTGTGACGGGGGGGGGGGGGGTTCTGGAATGAATCAATATGACCACGATGAAGCAAACTACAACCCAAAGCCAATTAAAATTTAGTTTTAGTTTTTTATTAATGTCTCACTAGAAGCAACACGAGGGCTACTGTCGGCAGACCTCGTAATTTTGAGTGAATCGGTCAAGTGACGAGGACGACACTTGAGCTGGCATCCCCTTCTCCTAACTTCCACACCACGCAAACGGTAGAACTTTGGACCCTAACAGATTTAACGTGCATCATCCCCGGCTACATGGCGGGTCTTTAACGCCCAAGGATCGAACCTGCGACTGAACGAAAAACCCCGGCCTCAAATCTGAAACCATGATTACTAGGCTACCACGGTCACCCAGCCCAAAGCCAAAGCGTAATAAAATTATACAGAGTGTTTCGAAATTCATGGAAAAAAATTTAAGGCGTGATAGAAAACATCAAACAAGCAATTTTCGACCAACAATGGAAAGACGGAGAGCAAAGCGATGAGCAGCTAGACGACTCAATATTGGAAAGAATAAGGCGCGAGTTTACTTACACATCTTTATTTCTACAATGGATTTTTTAGGATATGATCTTTTCTTGATTACTGTATGTCGCAATGCCTCCTGAAATCCACAGTTCAAACGTCAAAGTGTAAGAAAACTCTCTCTTCATGCTTTCCATTAAAGCGCCGTCTAGCGGTTCACCACTTTCTCTCCACCAATTCATTGTAAGTTGAGAATCGGTTGTTTAGATGTTTCCTTTCACCCCTTAAATTTTTGCTCGTGAGTTTCGAAACACCCTGTAGAGTATTTGAATTTTGGATTAAGTACATTGAAGACACAGCAATAAAACCATTTTTGAATATTGTGAACATTTGAGACATCTGCGTTAATTAATTGTTCAATAAATTGACTCTAAAGGAAGACGCCTAAAGATCAGTCTCTTCTTCAAACCAGTGAGTGTATCAAGTGGGATTATTGAAGATGCGGCTGGAGTGTCACGTCTAAGTAGTTTTTTATGACCTAATACTTATATATGTAATGTATTTGCAATTATTTATCAATTTCCTTTGTTTTGTTTCAAAATATGTATTCTTTAATATATAGAGAGTGTTTAGAGCTATGCAACTTGATTCCTTCTTTAGGTTATTTTGTATAATCCGGAATTCCATTAATCCGAAAAACCTACAGCACCAATTAGTATGAATTATTAAAGTTCTACTACAAATGTAGCTTTTTAATTACAAGATAATTCCTTTCGGAGGGAGAGAATAAGACAAAGAAAGGGAGAGACACAGAGAAAGAGAGAGTTAAAAATTTAAAACTCACAGTTTAATAAGACAATGAAATCGAACTCAAACTATTTTGGCATACTCCTTACATGGTACTCCCATTATTTAAAAGTTCATAGCTAACATTTTTGAAGAAAATTATTTTGCATGCTTTTAATAAGAAATATCTGAGATACTACATCACTTTCATTAAACTTCAGTCAATGTTAGACAAGGAAACTTGCCTCATAAATACTTTGTTTACTACAGTTGAGGAAGCATTAACTTTAAGTTTCCCACAAATTCAGAATATATTTTGAAACAGATCGTATATAAAGTTATGCGTTTTACTTCAGATGTAAGATTTCTAACTATCAAAACTGACATCTAGCTATCAGGAAAATACATGCCAAAACTTCAAAGCTGCCCAAGATAATACCAAGAATTGCATATTTCTTTTCGAATTGATTTAATTTCCGATGCAAATGGAATGCTATTCAACAAAACTTTAACTAATACTTGCACACAAATTAAATTATACACCTCCGCAAAAACACTTAAAACTATATATATTCTTCAAAGACTTATTTTCTCTTCATATTGTACCAAAGGCTTATTTTATATCATACAAGCATTAACAATTAGTAACTGAACTAGCATTTGATATTAGATATGTACGAGAATGGTTCAAAAATTAACCGTATTAGAAATGGGATGTTAGGAACGAGAATTGGGTAAATTATTGCTATGTTTTGTTCCTTCATCGATTTTCCAAAAAAAGAGGTCTGAGAAGATGAATATGATACTCTTCGCATTCCGAAAACTAGTCGCAATAACTTTCCCAGCCCTTGAGACCTTCTTCGCTTTCTTTGAAACAGAATCACCTGAAGCAATTCTTTATTTTGACTTCAAATCCTTTGCTCTTCAAAGTATAACAATGAATCCAGGTTTCACGGTGGCAACTGGCTGCTAAATGACAACGGCAAATCTTCGAGGTACCAATCAAATATTGAATTGACAGCAAATTAATACCAAATCAAAACAATCCAATGAATCCATGTCAAATTTGTATTGGCTCAGTTTAACAGGTGACAGTATACAATGGTAACACTGACTAGACTTTGCAACGATATTCATTGTTAAAAACAAGTTTTTTTTTTTAATCCCCCGTCGTGTTCTATAAAAAAATTACGTATTACAACTATAGATTATTCCAAGAGCATATGTTACTCCCTACAAATATTCAAAATTAATAACTGGGATAGCATTTGCTTCTAAGTATAAACATTAGAATCCTTAATCTTGACAATTATTTTATAATTTTGAGATTTTTGAAACAACCCACCTATTTTGAGATTTTGAAACAACCCACCACAACAACCTATGATTTTCTGTCATTAAATTTTACGAACCCGTGATATTATCCTTGCGAAAATTACGTACAAATTTCTTTACTAAACGGCCAGTTTCGCGCTGGATTATCGAGAAAGTGCATAAAGAAAAATAAGCTGAAAAAAATCATAATATTAAACAATCATTAAAATTAAAAATATTTTAAAATAAGGAAAGTTGACAGAAAGCAAGTTAATGTTCATAAAACTTCAGTTGTATGTATGATATGTAACACTTGATTTATTTTTTGCCTATATAAATTGTTATTTGCGAATTTAAAATTATGCATTAAATAGTTCGATTTTATGTATTAAATGATATCATGAACCGGCATTATTAAATAGTTTTACATTTATATTAAATATTATGTATTAAATAATTTAAATTTATATATTGAATATAAAGTATTAAATAATTTAATTTTTGCTTCAAATACTATGTATTAAATAACTTGAATTTGTGAATAAAATACAATGTATTAAACAACTTAATTTCATGTATGAATTGTTTATTAAATTGTTTAAATCTATGCATTGAAAATTACATTAAATAATTTCCTCACTATCCAGAAACCAAGTTGCTTATCAAAATATTAAAAACGCAAGTAAAACAATTCATGAATCCTCTCTAACTCGATGAATGTTTTTGAGAACGTAAATAACCTACAAGTTACTTATAAATAAGTAATGAACATATAAAATATTAATTCTTAAACTCTTTATATGCATTATAATAAGAATCATGTGACTTTTCACCTTAGATTGTATTAAAATACATGCGAGTTTTTCTCTTGATAAAATAATTTCTCGAAACTATCTTGGAATCTTTTAACTATATATCATCAAACAGACAAAAAAAATCATTTCAGCGAAAATCTCTATTCATTCCACTTGAGAATGAAAACTAAAAGATTAAAGTGAAGGTTAAGATAATATTATCTTTAAAAGCTGTGCACTAAACATACATTATTATTCATAAACATTTGCTACAAGTAATTTTATTCTGTATCATGAATATAAAGATGTTTACTTTCTCATAATGAAATTTTCCAAGGTAAAAAAAGCTACCTGACAGTCAGAGAGTATATTTTTATTTATAGGGCTCCTATATAAATGTTATTTTTAAAAAGATTTATTATAATAAACTCTTAATCTCAAAAAAGTAACATTTCAGTGCTTTATTTAAATCTGCAAGATTTAAATTTCATACCAGGAAGGTTTGTATTTTAATGTATTAAAATGGCTTATAACTTAACATAAGTTTCAGAAAGATGCAAATATATTTCTTGTCCTGTAGAAAAGTATGCGTAGAAGATAAAATATTTATAAATTATTTTCTTCATTGCAAGAAAATTTATTCAGCAAATATCAGAGAAAGTTATTAAAGTGAAACAATTTTCAGACACCGTTTCAGCATAGTTCGTTGGCAAAAATATATTGCGGCTCTGGCATTGTAAGATCAATGAAAAAAATGTGTTGATGTAAATGCGCAATTAAAAATTTGCGATACTACGATAATAACGGAAGTGAACTTTGACTGGTTCTTAATTTTATCTCAATTTTTACTCATCTTTATCAATTTAAAGAAGGGGAGATTTAAAGCATAAATTTATCTTGTCAGAATTTGATTTTGGTTTCATTTAGCGTCACATCTACACGTATGCTATTGTCGACAGACGACGAAAATTTGGAGTACTGCCAAGTGACGAAGATGAAACCCGAGCTGTATCTCCCTCATTTGTGAATCCCACTCCTGCTACATGAAAACATAGACTCGGTTGAATAATTGTTTGTCTTTTCATTAGCATCACACTTAGAAGTAAAGCTAGAGTTAGTGGCTTCTGACAAAGCAATTTTGAATCTCGATCAAGTGAAGAGGGTGACATCTTTGAGTTGGCACCTCCCTCTACAAACTTCCACACCACATCTAAGGGAGGATTTGGAACCACGACTAGATTTAACTTGTATCAAATTCGCAACATGGCTGATCCTTGATGGCATTAAAGCACCAACCCACGAATCGACGAAAACAACGCTGGTCATGAGTCCACGACCAAGTCTACTAAGCTACCGCAGCTATTATTTGGCCGTGGCAACCAAATGGTCTACTTCACGAGCTGGGGTCTGGCAATGTTCAACACGTGTCCTGGTTCTGTTGAAAAAGTCGTCATGCGGAGTATGAAAACTGTTGCTCATTCAGTGTTCCTGGGTCTCTTAAGTCTTCTCAAGTTTCGAATGTCAGGAAAGTAAGATTCCAAATCAGTTGTCATCTTCCTCACTCGACTATGTTATAAAATTATTACAACATTGCAATCACTCTTAAATTCGTCTTATTGCTTGATTGTCTATTTGCGACACAATCGTTAGAGCTATTGTCTGCGGATCTCTTAATTTTAAATCAAGGTCAAGCAACGAGAACGACAGCTCAGTTGTCACTCTACTCTCCTAATTTACGCACCATCTCAATATGAGGACTCTGAGCCCCTAAAGGTACAAAATACATCAATCCTACTAAATGACGAGCCTTTTGTTTGTCAGGAATTAGAATGACTCGATTGAAAGATCGTTAACCATAATCCTTCGGATACCATGGCTGCTGTTGCGTTAATGCAATGTTAATTCAAAATTAACAAAATACTAAATCAAAAATGAGGCTGATACCGATAGATTACTTTTGAGTGAACTATACTTTACCCATATTAAACATGGGAAATGATGGCCTAACAGCATCTACTTCCAATAAAAAATAAATATGTTTTTCTAGCGACACATGTTTAGAAAAGTTTTGTTTGCATAGATTATTTACCAAAGTTCTTGTATAACGGGTTGAAATAAAATATTAAATACAAGTAGGTTATTTTGGCAATTAATAATAATAAGTCAACAAAATTTTTAAAATAAGTCAACAAAATATCCACATGGTTATCAAAAAAATAACATCGAAACGGTTATTTAAAAAAAAAATCCCAGAATATAATCGTTGTCGAAAGAAAAACTTGTTATATTTGACGTCCTCCCAATATTTCAGATTATCCATATACTGTTTCATCAGTTGAAGCAAAAGTGCAAAAATATGACGAAGAATATTGACTTAAATAATCTCATTCAGTTTTAGACTCAATCTCTCATTCACAGGTAATTTTCATAATATAGGCGCATCTCGCAAGAAATGACATATTTCATATTCCACTTGTTCTTACTAGAGTCAATTAATTTCTCAGTCCTGAGATCTAGATATTTAGACTGTGGCTCCTAGCAATTTCTAAAATTCATAAATACATCAAAAATTAATTCCATCAATCCTGTCTGTTTCTTTTATCGGATTAAAAAAAATCCTAGAATTATCGTGCCTGCCTAATTGAGATTCCTATAAATATTTGTCTCAGACACTTAAAATTTCGATTATATATGCATATATATTCACACACACACATATATATGGGACAATTTAATTCAAATCAAACATAATTCGAGAGTTCTATATGGCACTCCAAATTTGAATTCTAAGTTCTTTCGAGTTAGTATCTTTTTCACTTCTTACTAAAACTCTTCACTTTGATATTTCTGTAATTTAATTAATTCTTTACGAACTTGTGCAGAATACTCTTATAAATCTTGATTTAACATTGATGTTCTCACTTAAAGAGAAAAGGTATACCACGATGCTCGGCAGTAATATGCTGCAGAGAAAAAGCTATTTGATTATTTAAAAAAAAACCAATAGTTTTCGAATGTTCTAATTATTAAAAATTAAGATATGTTTTAGGCAAAAATTATTTTACTTAATCAAATATAATTTATCAATGATGAAGAGCTGTTATTCATAAAGTTAAAACAAACTGATGCACTATTTTGAAACTATACTTATCAATGCGTTTATATTTGTTTACTTATTGTAGAAATGCAACATTTCTTTTTAATGAACTAATTAATTTTTTTCTATTAATTAATTTAAATGAGCTGATTAAATGATTATAATTATGATTGTTTATTAACATTTCACTCTGTGAAGTAACATGAGGGCTGTTTATTGGCGAAGGACCTCGTAATTTTGAACCTCGGTCAAGTGACAGGGCACTGCCATTTTCTGAACTGGAATTTCCCTTTCCGAATTTCTAAACAATGCTAAAGGGAGCATTTGGGACCTCAAGTAGAATTAACGTGCCTCAGCCCCTCTAGACGGCGGGTCTATAGTGGCACCAGAACTCGAACTCACAACTTGACGAAAACAACGCCGGCCGTGTGGTTTGTAACACAAGACTAAAATGTGAATACCCTGCACTGCTGATATTATTTATTCAATTGGAATAAACTGATTTAACACCTTGGCTAACCATTATTGAGAAATTGCAAGGATAATTCGTCACAATCGTAATTTAAATTTCTAGTTTTAATGTGCACATAGAATAAATGTATAAATAAAATTTGTGCCTAATGTGTCTTAAAATTTCAGATTCCCTCCCGAATATACTGAATTATGTGCTAAGCGAATTTTCTGATATTTTCTTAAAAATCTATCATTAATCAATTCCATATAATTACAAGTTAAAATTAATACATTCATTCCTAATAGCATCACGTGATCAGCTGACAATTCTATTGAGCTCTCGTCTAAAAATAAATTTTTTTTAAGGTATTTGTTTTTCACAGCATGAGTCATAAATTTCACACAACACAAGCGTGGTATCAATATATTTTATTGCTACAGTGATATTTCTGTTATTTTACCAAAGTCAGCTAGATAAACTATAGCTAGTTTAAGCTATATTAATTCAGTTAACAAGTGTCCAAAGAAATCGAAGTGAATAAAATTAAATAAAAGTGAGATGTTTAATTAAATAAAGCGGCTTAGAAATTTTACTCACGAAACTCGTGCGTTTACTATTAGTAAGAAATATTTTTTTAAAAAATTATATTAAGGAGAAATAAACTAGAGACCATTTATAAAGTATACTCGTAAAATTTTCAACTTTCATCTTTTTTGTGTATATTCTTTGCTATAAAATTGCATTATTTTCTTAATAAAATGGGAGGGTTCGAATTAAATATTTGAATAACAATTGTGTATCTTAATTTCAAGATAAAATTATACAACTGATTATTGGCAATGTAATTTAGCATTTTCAGTATTTGTTAAAAGATAATGTACAATCATTGAAAGGAATACAAAGTGAAACGCCTTCAGTATTTTTCGCAAACTTCAGAGCATCTGGACACAATTTATGTAAAGGTTAATGACTTTAAGGAAACTAAATTACGATGTTAACTGAATTCACATAGTTAATTAAATTAAAAATACCCCCCCCCCATTAGTGATGCTTTGTTTTAAGCGTATCTGATTTTTCATATTAAAATTAGAATCACTTTTTTTTAATTTTGTAAAATCCGGCTTGTAAATTTTTACAAGTAATAGATTTTAAATGACAGATAATATATGTAATAAAATGTATAAAATATGTAATAAATTATCTGTAATAAAGAAAAATAACTTTTTTTCCATTAAAAGGACTTAAAACTACTGCAATTTCTTTTCACATATATTACAGCCAAATCTCCTAGAACGCTATTAATTCGTATCGCGTTCTTTGGAAACCATGTTATAAGAAACTCAGAATTAATTCAAATCAATGAATGCATTCCATGGAAACCGCGTTATGAGAAACATAGAAATAAGACAAATGATATTAATTCATATCACGCTTTGAAAACTCAGAATTCACACAAATAAAATGAATTCGTACCGCATTGCATAGAATCTCAGAAATAAAGAAATTGTACATGCAAATCTGACGTATTTAGATCTATATAAAAACTGCATTTTCTAAGTATCAAGTTGGGATTGATATGGTTAATAAATAAAATTTTATAATAGAAATGATAATGGAATATAATATGTAAATTATTTCAAAATTGAATTTGGTTTATTGAATAAAGTACGTAAGTTCATATAATAAAATTATAAATTTTAAAAAAATTCCAACAGGTGATATTTCTTCTCCATCCTTCAAACGATTTAAAGTTTCTATTTTGTCTACTACAGAAATATATTTTCCTTTAACTGTTTGCTACTTTTATTTATTTTAGCCATTTTTAAACCTATAGGCCATTATTTTTTTCGGGTAAATATTACGGCTAATAAAAACTTTTACCTTGATATTCTCTACAGTTGTACAATTCCAGTGAAGCAAATTAAGCAAGTCGAAAGATATTTATAACATATAGGCATCTGAACACTTAAAGACAATCTTGGGATTAATGCTTTATTTTTTGCTCATTTTTAGGAAAATTCCTTAATAATTGGTATTGATAAACTAAGGAACTACAAAAATTTAGCACTACGAATAAGTGCTACCATAGATAAATTTTTAAGCCATTTGAGTTGTTAGAAAATTTTTTAACGAAAAACGCATTACAAGAAGACCATGTTGTAAATCATGTTTTAAAAACACAACGCCATAAAGGATTTGACTGTACTAGAAAAACTCATTCTACGATATCAGCCAGTAAAAAATATGAGCACTTACAAAGGTAGATTCAAGTTGGAGTTTTAATTTTTATCGAAGTGTATGGTTTCTCTCATATGATTTCATTTTCTCTGATATAACAAAAGTTAATTTCAATAGACTTAATTTATCAGAAATTAATTGATTAATTTAACAGGAGAAGGTATTATGGAGTAAAACACGAAATTGAATGCTATACGAAACTAGATATTATTCTAAAATAATGATTGAAACTTCATTAACTTTGTACATAACGCCACACACACATAAGAATTATTGTCAATGGATCTCTTAATTTTGAAACACAATCAAGTGATGAGGATGATACTTGAGACCGACTGTCGTAACTTTCACAGCACATGGAAAGTTCCATGCTCTTTTACAAAATAAAAGTTCCATAACTGAATAAAATATCAATTTCGATTGAGCAGGGTAAAAGTTTAATTATTACAAAGAAACAACTGAGATACGAGGATAAAATCAAATTCCGCAAAACAATTGATCCTCATGTACATAAAGTTGCAAACTACTGCTATTAATGGTGATTTGTTTGGTTTTAAGAAGCCGTAGATTGAATTAAACCGCAGTGAAAGGAAAGTTTTCATTCGAAAACCGAAGTAATGTGGTTCAATTCTTACAAAAAATGTTCGAGTTGGAAACTAAAATTTATTTATTCTTCTTAAGATTTCTCTATTTAGTAATCATCAAGAGATATACATTTCTCCCAAAGTTTCTTGACCGTTCGAATGCCACGATTGTAGAAATTAACTGATTAAACTCCACATATTGTGGGATGCATCAATCCATGCTTCCCGTAAGCAAATAACAACATGAATAGCTTTAGTTTACAATATTATGTATAGAAAGATCAATTAATAATACAAAAATAAATTTGATCCAGTTATCTTCGTTATTTCTTATAGAAATAGTAAAAATTTTACGATACTCTCTGATGCAAATTAAAATTAATCATTTAAATTGGAAGAGTAATTACAGTGTTTATTTTACTCTAGAGAGAGTTTTAAAGAAGTATTTTGTCCTGATCCATATCATACACAGTATTTTGTCTACAATGGGATACCACAAAAAAAATTTAATCAATTGGTAAAATACACTTACAAAAAAAGATAACTAAAAATAAAAATTCATCTCACAATTTTATGCATCCCTTTCTAAGCTATCCCATTTAAAGAAGTTTACAGAAAATAATAATTAATTAACCAACTTAGTTTTTCTTATCCATTAAAAGAGTTTAAAAAAAAGAGAATCAGTCGAATAAATAATTTAGAGTGTGAAAATGCGATGCCATCAGAGACATATAAATAATAATGTTAAAAATACACTCTTCCGTTTTAATTCATATGTACGAAATCCAAAATGAGCAAAATAAATAACTCAAATGTTTTTTATGATTCTCCCGAGTATTCAGAGAGTGGGTATGATTAAAGACAAGATTTAACTCTCCTTGTCCAATTTTTCTGACAAATTTCCAAGATATTGAGTTTTTTTTCCTCCGAGAACTAAGGCAAAAAATATTTAAAAAATAAAAATTAAAAGACCTCGTTTTAATTAATCACGGTACTTGCCATTTACATAGGGTTAAGAATTCTCTCTCTGCTCTAACGAGATGAAAATGAATGTGAGTTACAGTGAAAAATCTCGCGTAAGCTTCACGCGATTTAAATTTAATAGAATTCCCAACACAGCAGGTCATTTTTTTTTCGCAGCTGTGAATTTCGAAACGCCTGAAAGTAACACATTGACACGGAAAGGATAACGTATTATAATTAAGCATGTCGGATCCGATTTTTTTTACCTGTTTTTCAATAGGCAATAGTTTGATAACTTGATTAGGGTAGAAATTAATAATTAATGAGAAAGAGGAGATTGAAAGTAATTACTGCAATTAGGATTTTGTGATTTTTAAATTTTCTCCTTTCAGTACTTCAGTTCTTCGAAGGTTGTGTATTTTGTTTAATGAAAAGAATGTATTACTTCCGCAAAGATAAATTTTTCCCGTGATATTTCATAATTTGAGTTATTTTCCTAGAAATATTTTTGATTTTTAACTTTAAATTGGATTAATGTTGCATTTTCTTTTCTCCACGATAAATCTCTATGACTTTTTTTGTCTAATCCATTAAATACTCGAATTAACGCTAGAATCAAATATCAGAACTATTTCATGATACAAATAAGAAAGGCTTGTGACGTTGGGCTATTCGCGGTTTTCTCTTCACTTAACTTGGAGACTTTTAATTAAGATTGATTGCTTTTTCTAAACAACTTTTCCCCAACCAAAAATGAAACGTGAATACTTAAATTACAGGCAGGTAGAAATAAAGTGAAGCGAGGGAGATAGGAATTATATAAGCTAAGCTTGAGACACGCGATAGAGGTCGAGTGGTTCTAGCGTTTGGCAATTTTTCCATAGTCGAAGACGGGGTCCAGAATTGCTACAAGTTATCGACGGCATAGTGAAGCTTAGAAGCAGAGACAGCATCAACTTTAATGTATTGGTAAGCCTCCATTAAATTATATATTGGTGGAACAAGTGAATATAACCTAAGGCGATATTTTGGGAGAGTCGGTATACAGTAATAGTAGTAATAGTAGTAAGCTATCCAATAAATACTAAGACTACAACTAAGCTTGAACCTACCTCTCTAAACTTTCACGTCACACTAGTGAAAAGACTTAAGACCTCGATAAATGTAACATACACCAGTCCCACAACAACAGCGGGTTTTTAATGACAATAGGACTTGAACCCGCGACTCGACGCAAAAAATGTCAGTCGCGAGTGTACTACCATGACCGCTATACTAGTAAGGTTACACCCTAAATATCAAAACAACTAAATCGTTTATTATATTTCGAACAATTTTAATTTTAAAATAATTTCTTTTTGGAATGGATAGCTGAATTAGAACATTGAATTTCTATCACGAGGTAAAATCTTATAAGGAAAATAATTAAAATTTTACAAATTAATTCATTAAATTTTATAAAAGAAATGAATGAATCAAAATTTCGTAAAGGAATGAATTTATAGTTTAAAGAAGTTAATGAGAATGATAATTTATGAGTTAATGAGTTATACTTTATGAGAATAAATTACAATTTTATAAAAAAAAATATATAATGGAATTTTTACAAATGAAGCAGTAATGTAATATGCTAATTACACAAATTTTGCCAACAAATAAATTCTTAATTCCAATCGTACAAACGTAAGAATTGCAATTTAAGAAATGAATCAATTGAAATTCTGTGTATAAAGTAGAATTTTATGTTCGAAATTCAATACACACGGCATGAAGGTAAACTTAACAAATGTATCTCATCAATTATTTAATTTATAATAATCCTGTAAAAAATGATAACATACATTTTCAAAGACTCGCCTATTGTTAAGGTTAGTAAAATAAGAACTTTTCAGAGATTTGGAATAAATGAGTTGAGAAAATATATAAAGAAAAAAGAATATAAAGAAAAAAATAAAAGAATACTCAAAATTTTATGCAGTGAAAATTCTTACAAAAATTGGAAATATACTCAAGTATTAACAATCATAATTACCAGCGTAGCAGTATTGTGTCAGCATTATGAAGGGAATAATTAGAGAGAATCTCTGCCTTTCTTGATCTCATTCAAAATTTCCTTTGTGTTAGAAAGAGATTTAGATATTCGTAACGGGAAAAAATGATTTCTATAGAACTGTGCATTTACTGGGTTTTTTTTTTCACTTTAAAACCTTCTGCCAGATGTAGCGTTTTGCAAGACTGAATTTTAATCAAAACTCTCTTTTTTTTAAAAAAAAAAAAAAAAGATAGTCTCAATTGAAATTTTATGAAAGGTTTTAATTTTCTTTTCACGGTGAAGTTTCTAATTTGGTACAAAGCCAAAAAAGTAGAATGAAGCAGATGGGATGAAATGGATATCTAAATTGAAAACATTACTGGACTTTATCCAGATTTATAAAATTGTTTTGGTGCAAATAAGCAATTTCCGTTCAAAATGAATTCTAATAGCGAAAGAAGAATTCTATATTATGACTGCAGATTGAGAAAAAGAAGGAGTGTCAACGAAAGATTAAAACGTCTTAACGTATAAACAAATAACGGTGTAATATTTTTAAAATTACCGATGCACCGGATTAGAAAACAACTATGTCGAAGATGAAAACAATTTTGTGAAATAAATTATTCATATTTCCTTCACGAAAGTATTATTTTATTTTAACGTTTAATTTTTCACGCTACTAGTTATTCACGCGTAATATCAAACCTTAAATAAATGACGAGTGGCACTTTTTTTTTACTCTCTTAATTTCCAAATCATCCTGGATGAGAACTTTCAGTCTAATTTACATGGCAATGTAAATCGTTTATGGCGGAGAATTCAGCGCCAGGTAATATTGCTATCTAAATCTCAGTTTGATTCCAGAATCTAAAAAATATTTTTCTTAAGGGATAACGGACTTATGTACGTTAAATGAGACTCAGACCCTCAAAGTTATCAACTGACTGATTGTTTAATCAATGTCGCACTTTAAAACAACACAAGGTCTATTGACGCCTCTCGTTATTTTGAACTATGGTAAAGTAACAAAGACGACGGCTCGACCATCGTCCACTCTATATCCACGCTACGCCAACGTGAGGACTTTCAGTTCTGAAATATTAATAAGTATCAAATCCATAACGTGACAGATCTTGTAAAAATTTTCATTTATTTTCCGCTTAGCTAGTTGGGCTCTATGTGTTAAAATTCCTACCATATTCCCTTATTTGATTGATTTATTATCGCATTTAGAAGCAATACGAGAGAGCAATCGGCAATAATTCTCGTAAATTTCAATCCCGGACAAGTAACGAGAACGACAATAGAACTGGCCCCCTCTTTTCAAACTTCCACAGTTAGCCAACGGAAGGACTTGAAGCCTCGACAATTTTAACATGCATCAACACCACTACTCAATGAGTATTTAGTGACATCAGAACTCGAACCTATGTCTCAATGGAAACAACACTGGCTGCAAGCCTATGACAATGCCCACTAAGCCACCTTTTCTACTCCAATTATGCCGAAATAGCTTCATAAAATTATTTCCAAGAGATCACATTCCGATTTGTTGCTACCGAATTCATACATTTTAAAGTACTTTCATGATCAGACAATACTCGGACAATCAACAAGTCCCAAGCATCTTTTCAATATTTAAATGCCATAGCTCGAAGATTCGATAGAAGAAGATTGACAAGAAGATATAGAAACCCCCAAAAAAGAATCGATATCAAGGAGTCCATTGATATGTATCACAGAAAGCAATCGCCTACTGTCTTAAAACATAGTATAAAATTCTATGTAAACATTACGTAATAGTAGTATATTTAGTGTTATTAAAATTTAATATTTATAAATAAATGTATCTCAATGTTTTAACCAACTTCAATCTTTCTTCAACTCTTATTAGTTTAAGTCCCATTAGTCCTCAATCTGACAATTCGACTGAAAATGCGTGGAGCAGGACCTAGAGACCATGATCACTTCCATACCAGGACAGCATCACTTTTTCTGTACAGAGATCACCGAGAAGAAAATAAGGGCTTCATACGCATGGCCAACAGAGCATTCTACGATGTTTTTTTGCCAATTTCAGAACAATGTACAAAATAAAGTAGCATAGTACTGACTGCATTATGCGATACAGTGGATAGAGATAGTAACTGTTTTGCTCTCATCCCACAGAAATCAACAAATCTAGCAAATCGTGAATTGGCCATGGTAGCCTAGCTGTCTTGGTCACGGACTCGAGGCCGACGTTGTTTTCGTCGAGTCGTGGATTCGACCTCTGATGCTTCTTAAGACACCTAGTGTAGTGGGGCTAATGTACATTAGACTTGGGTCCAGGTTCCTGTCCTCCCGTTGGAATGGTATGGAAGTATGGAGACAGGGGTGCTAGCTTAGTTGTTATTCTCGTCGCTTGACCGAGGCTCAAAACTTCGAGGTCCGTCGTCTATAGCCCTTGTATTGTTTCTCAGAGCTGATAATCCATCACCAGAAAGTTGTGAATTGGGTATTCTACAGCGAAATCTGCTTGGAAAGGTTTACGTGATTAACTTGTTCCGAAACCGCATTCAGTACGAAAACGATTTGCTCCAGCGTCTCTATGAAGAATGAATCTGTTGTGTAAGAAAAGAAGGATATGCAATTGGTTGATATTATTAACGTCGAACTCGATGTAACAGAGGCTATTGGCGACAGAACTAGTTAATTTGAGTCTCGGTAAGTGACGAAGACGATACCTGAGCTGGCATTCCCCTCTCCAAACTTCCACACAACACCAACGGGAGGACTTTGGGGTACGACAGATTTGAGGAGCATCAGCGCCGGTTGCACGGCAGGTCTTTATTAGCATCAAGGTTCGAACCTACGATTCGGCGGTAACCGCCAGCCACGAGACCTCTATCATAACCACTAAGCTACCTAGACCACAGAAAGACATATAGAACATTTGTTACTGTGTAAAAACAAAATTGAATAGCCTTTTTTATGTGTATTGTTTATTTTCATATTTGAGATGCTTTTTGAAGTGTGGTACACTTAAACCCGCTAATTATTTTATAATCTCACTTAGTGTTATTAAAGTATAAAAATAAGCAAAATAATTACTTTAGAAAAAAAACTCTTTTTTTTTTTTGAGCTTTTGATACAAAATTGCATCATTTCAAAATTATGATGGATTACTCAAAATTTCTACGACCCTTCGGGACCAGATAAACTCTTTTAAGGAAGTAACAATAAATTTTATAAATTACAGTTTGTATCAGAAACTGATCGGATTTTATATTTTTTATCACATATCTCTAAAAAATTTCAGTCGAGTATATTTTTCATTATGGTCCCAATGGTGTCATTACGCCTGGTATCATTCGGAGTGGTAACTCATCGATACGTTCCCTGGAGCCAGTTCTTACCAAGATATTATATCGTTCCAAATATACACATAAAACATAATGTGATAATACAAAATTTATATTCTATACATCATAAAATGAACTAGTAATAAAGGATACAGATATTCATCAAAGTTAAAGTTTATTTTTCGTTTTTATATATAATATTAGTAAAATGTAATCTAATTTTATGCAATGTAATATAATATTATATAATGTAATGTAATATAATGCAATATAATATTATTTTATCTAATGTATTGTATTATAATAATTTTTACATTGTAATGTAATATAATATTATATTATGTAACATAGTGTTGTATAATCATGTATATAATGTAATGTAATATAATGTAGTAGAATATTATATACAATGTAATGTAATATAATGTAGTAGAATATTATATACAATGTAATGTAATATATACTATTTTTCAATGTAAATAAAATGTATCGTAATAATATAACATGAATTATTGTGATTGTTCATTAACGTAACACGAGAACCTCGTGAGATTTTGAACTTCGGTCCAGGGACGAGGATGACATTTGAACTAGATTTAACGTATATCAGTCCCTCTCTACATGGTAAGCATTTAGTGGCTTGAACCAAAGACTTGACAGAAACAACGCCTGCCGAAATAACCGCCGAATAACAACGCCTGCGACCATAACCTCTAGTCTATAGCCTTCACAATATAACACTAGAGCGCATTGAATATAGATGAGAGTTTTCTCAGTGATCATTCCTGAAATAGTGACCAAGAATATTGATATAATCTTCAAAATTATACCAATGTTCTTGTTCTATATTTCCTTCCTTAAACTCTACATATTTTCCCAACATATTTGAAGTTTTTCATTCCTGTACGATAAACAGAAATTCAATGGGGCTAATAACGCACTAATTATTCTACTTCTCATTCGTTGAAATTCTTTCTCCTCCTAACGCTTTTTCGAAGGGACCATACATATCTTATCACAAAATATTAGATCTGTTTTATAAGGTGGTTGCTTGAGTGTGGTCTGGTTTGAGTGTTGTATCTTTAATTTTTTTTTGTTTATGTTTCACCGTCTGTATAGAGTCTTGCATTATCACAGAGAAAAAGAACTCAGCAAACAACAGGGATGAATCTTAGAGGCTGATATGTTGCTTCTGGGAGTAATAGCGAAGTTTATTGTCGCAAGAGTCAAATATAGCCATACTGCACCAAACAAAGTGTAATTGTGATTTACACGTTTGAAGAAATGGAAAGGAAATTTAAAATTACTGCCGAGAAGGAGGGTACAAAATAGAGAAGGATCACTAGAGCATCACAGGGTCATTTAAACTCATGTTTGCCCACATACGAGTACAGTAAACTTCATTGGAAAGAAAAAGATCTTTAGAGTGCCTCGGGGTCATGATGTCGTACTTACCTGAAGATGGTAGGCCCCTGCGGACGATATGTTGCTTCAACATTTTCTTGAAGTTCACTGAAGTATACTGCATTATTGCATGAATCGTATATTAGGTCACGAAGAAAACAGATGTACACAGAGTAAAATCTTAAAAATCTGCAGAGTCTTTTTAGCAGATAACCGAGTATTGCTTTAAAATAGTTTCACTTTTAGGGAACTATTCCACAGGTCTAATTTCTTTTAGGGAATTAGATACTAAATAAATGAACATATATTAAGAATAAACCAGTGTCAAACAGTGTTGAAACTTAAAATAAATTAGCATGGTTGCTCTGATAATTTATTTTTAAGATTTTATAAAATTCGTCTGCCTCTAATAAAAAGATTCCGGATATATTTATTCACTTTCGTAGTGAAACATAATACAGTGCAATATATAATAGTGTAATATAATTTTAATATAGTGTAGAATAAGTATAAGAAATGGCACATCTTTGATTGCTTATTAATGTCGTTCTTAGAACAAATCGAAACCTTTTTGAGAAGGTCCTCATAGTTTTGAGTTTCGATCAATTGGCAAGGACTGCAACTGAGGTAGCACCATCCTTGTCAAACTTCCACATCACACCAGTGGAAGGACTAAGAGTCTTGATAGATTTTACGAGTATCATTCCCGCTACACAAAAGATGCAAGTGACATTTTTAATAGAATTAGGACTCCAATCCCTGACAGAACAGAAACCACATCGGCCGCAAACTAGGGGTGTGATAGATTTTTTTGATTGATTTTTTTTTTCATCAACGTAGTATTAAGAAACAAAATACGGTGGGGGGGCTATTAGTGATGACCCACGCAATTTTGAACAACATTCAAGAGTGACAGGGACGATACTTGAACTGGTACATTCCTCTTCAAACTTCCATACGATGCCAATAAAATGAGATGAGCTTCCACAGATCTAAAAAGTATCGGACTCGCAAAACAAAGGGTTTTAAATGTCATTAGGACCCATAACTGGATGAAAATAAGGTCATCCGTGAGCTCATCGAAAATTGTTTTGATTGATTTCTTATTAACGTCGCATTTACAAACAAAAATGCCAATGGGGAAAGACCACGACATTTTGAATACCAATAAAATGACAGGAATGACACTTGAGCTAGCCCATCTCTCTCCAAATTTCTACATCACGCTAATGGGAGGACTTATGACCTCGACGAATTTAACGTGCAGCAGCTCTTTACACGGCGGGTCAAGAGGTATCAGGACGAGAACCGACGACTCAATGAAAATAAGGCTGGTCGTGAGTTCACGACCATGATCACTAAGGTACTGGCCAAATCTCGCAACGCGAAGCTGTGAACGAGCAAAAGAATAGAGTTGAAAATCGCAGAACTTAAAGCAATATCAATTTTCAAGATAAATTATGAGAGAACTCCTGTCAAACATCTATTCTTGCAATAGATATACTTTAATAAATGTGTTCTTGAGAGAAAGTACACATTCTCTCTCTCTCTCCCACACACACGCGCGCGCGGGTGCGCGCGTGTGTGTGTTTACAGCGCGCTAATATGTCATAAGCCGCATTCATAGTTTATAAATGTAAGTATTTAAATTTTCTAATATATTTAATGTCCTTCATTAGTTTTCATGCCTAGATTAGTGCTTTTCCATTTTTTGAAGTTTATCTTCTCGCCATTATTGTCACGTTTTCTTTCCTATATTTGTGTTCCCTTCCTTATTTGTTTTCTGAGGTAATTTTCTTTTTTTCTAGGTTTTTGCAGTTAAATAAATTTTCGTTTGCTTTTCCTACAGGCTCAAAATTTTATGCGCAAGTTTTCATTGTAATTTTAAGGAATTCTGTTTAAGTTTAGATAATGTTTTAAAATGTATTTCAACTATATTTTTCTTCAAATGAAATATTATTTTATTTTCTATATATAAATATATATATATATAAAAGCTTTTCGCATCCTAAGGTTTAAAATATTCAAATGCAATCCACTGAACACTTCGTTATGGAATATATTTGACTTAGTTCAGTTTTATACTCACAGACGCCATTTATGTCTCTAGTTATATAAAAATAATATGTCTCCTACTTAACCTCTAAAGACTCTTCTAGAAAAAATAATCAAGGGATGAAAGAAAAAAATTCCGCCAAACCCAGAAGTCTCTCATGAATCAACCAGCATAAACATTTGAGCCCTAATAAATTCACCATCAAGGGCTCTAATAAATATTTTTATTAGCCCTATTTGTATCGTTGACGCAATGGACAGGAATGTGTTTCTGTGGGAAAAGGCCTATTCTGACATTTGATGAGAGAGAGAGAGATGACAGGTCATCGAGAGAGAAGAATCTTACCAATGTGACATTTTTTTTCAGATCTTAGAATGACTCGGACATTAAGTCATCTTATAAATCAAGGCTGAAAAACATCGTATACTCACTGTTCATGAACGTAAAAGCACTTACTGTCACAGGCGCATAAATATATCAAGTGCAACCATCTCCACAACGGATTAGAAGGAAATTGTTGTTTAGATAACATCGCGTCAGTAGAATGTAAACGTGTTAAAATTCGCGGAACGGAAATATAATTTAGATAGATTTTCATCAATTAACAAACAGGTTATATAAAGCACAATTATTTTAGATAGAATTCTTATATGTGTATATGTTTAGTTTTATCTAATCATTCCTTTCTTGGAAATACGATTGTTGTTGTTGGTATAAAAGCAAAGCATATTTTTGCTTACCTGACACATTATTTTCTCTTTACTAAACAGAAATATAGATTACTCTCAACCAATATATACTCCCACACACTTAAAACTTTGCTGCCATTCACCGGTAAAGGAATTAGATATATATTTTTAAACAATATTGAGATTATGGAGACAATATATAACCTGGTATCTAAATAACCAAGCTTTTACCCCCAATTCACATGCTGACTTTAAGGCCTATTTTGGTTTTAAGTGCATCATCTCTGTTGTTTCGAAAAATGGATCTTGGAACAAAAATGATTGATTGTATATTAATGTCACACTTGAACGGCAATATAGCGCCGTACCTATTGTGTTTGAATAACGGTTGTGGTGTGGACAATATCTGAGTGAAACTCCTTTACCAAGCTTCCACACCATCCCATCGCAAGCCTGAACAGATATAATGCACATCACCTCTATTTTACCTTACGAAGGTATTCAGAACAATTGACTGCTAGTTTATTAACAATTGACGGTTTGGCGAATCAGCAGTTTTTGCTCTCCTACGACGCGTAGCGCTACGATCGAAAGTGGCAGCCTTTTTCTCCATAGTGGCTTCTGAAAATGTCACCCCTTTCTGGCGGTGATACGGATAGCTCACTCGCTTTTAAAAGATAGTTTTTAAAGAATTCTTTGCGGAATATTAATATAATAATTACATCAATTGTAACTTGCACTTATAAACAATTCAGTAAATGATAAATATTACATATACACATTATTTTCTAAAGTAATAATTTTTAAACAATTATTTGCGGTATATTAATGTAATATTTATACCAATTGTACTCGCACTTTTAAGCAATTCAGTAGATGTTAAATATCATAAATATTAGTTTTGTAAAATATTAAATTAAAATATCTAAGTAAATAACTTAAATATTTTAATAATACAAATTAATACACAATTTTAAGCTTTATGAAAAATTTAATTTTTTAATATAAACATTAAATATTTAATAAAATTTCTTTCTGTGTGTGACATACTTTAAAAAGCGTAATCGCACAAAATGGAGCATTACTGTCTTTGTAATAAATACGCCATTTTTCAGTAACAAACTCCAGCCAAAATTACCCTAGAAAAATAACTAGATAAACAACTCTATCGTCAAAATTTTTTCTTTATTATGTAAAAAGTCTTACGTTACCTGTATCGCCATCTGTACACTATCATATTAACTAAATTTTGCCAGAATGTTCCATTTGTAACACGAATAATGCAGAATAATATACGCTGACGAATTCAGCTCGTCAGTATTCATTGGGGAAAAATTTCTCTACCCGAGTACAGTTCAGCTGCAACCATTTGGGTCGAATAACTTCAGACGAGCTGAACTCGTCAGTGTCCATTATGTCAGCTACACGGGAGCTATTACGATGGTGAAATATTGAGAACATCGTCTGAGTTTATACCCATTCACCGTTGGAAAATTAAACCTCAACAGATTTAATGAGCATCAGTCACGTTACTCAACCGGTGTTTTGTGAAATCAGGACACTGACCCACAACTCTGCTTAACCACATAAGCCATGACCTGATCACTCGACTACCACAGCCATAGATCCTTAGAAGAAATAGAAATGAGCTTTCAATTACAAGTATATTACACGGAAGAAATTTAAAATACAAATAACAGATACATTTTAGGAACAAACTTTAATCTCTGTCATATAAATTCATATTGAAAGTGAGTTATTTATTTTGGATCACTTACGCCCGCAAAGGTTAAATCATTAATGGTGACTCGCTTATCGCTTACAGAAATTTCACGTGATCTTATTTGGCGTAAAAGTCTATGATTTTGAGAACATAAGCATTTGACATGTTAGTAGATAAATAGCTGATCAGTATGTATCTGTCTTTGGTATGAAGTATTCTAAATATTCTCATAATCGCATTCTAGGAAATTTTTGTTATATTATTTCAATTTACGAAACGGTTCAAAAAGTATCTATTTTTGATACCAGGTGTCGTATCTAATGTTTCACCATTCAGTTCTGTCATCTATTAAGTGGTGTCAAAAAAATTTGAATCTGATTCATTGGCTTCTTTTAATTTTGCAGTCATTGCTGTGAAATCAAAATGTGTTGTTGACGGGTCGATATTCATCTTCACTTTGACATGGATTCTTCATTATACATCGGAAAATAAGCAGCAATTCAGAAATGAGAGAATTTTGGGGAATCTTCCCTAAAAATGCGAAGACGGTCTCATCAGCCGGAAAAGCTAAGGAATTATTTTTTTTTTGGAGTACGAAATATGTCACACTTATGAACTTCTCAGAAAAGGAAACCGATCACTGGACAATAACAATAGGATTTATTTACCCTATTCCCATTTCTCATGCTAACATATAGGAATGTTTTGTTCTAACTCACAAGCGTTCAAAGACTTACCTTCTAAATGTAAATACAAGCCTCGTCCACTCGAGGTCCCCTAGTGATCTTTTTCCTTTCCCATGGAGTTTACTGTCTTTGATAAATTTGGCTGACACTCCTCCAGGATACCCTAGCAATTGTTCTCTATTTTCAACTCTCCTTTTTGTTCACCCTTTTTTTCCTTTTTTCATTTTTCCAACATCTGTATTGAAGTATATGACGCCTTTTAGAGTAAAAAAATTGTAGTCCTTCCCTTCCTTTGTAGAGGAAAAGGGTTGCCAGTGTATTAGAAAGGACGCAACTTGTACTCACGTGTGAGAGGTGGGGCGAAACGAGTTCCGAGATATTTAAATAAATGTTGTTTTTATTGTTAAAGACAGTGAGTCACCCTTATGCCCATATGAACATTTGTTGAATTCTAACTAGCTAGTAAAAAATAAATAGGGAAATACATGAAAGATCTCCCAAATCGATTACAGTTACACCTTATTTTGTGCTTATATATCTGACTCTTGCTCTACTAACTTTCCCCATCGCTCACTCTAGCCTCACAATTATTTGAATCAAATCTTGATCTATTTATCTATTTACTTCTTTGTAGAATTTATTTATATATATATATATATATATATATATATATATATATATATATATATATATATGAAATTTCTGTCAATGTAAGAAATCAGGCATACTGGACCATCAGAATGACTTTTTACATAATAATCTTTCCCAATTTATCTACACTGTTTGATACATCAAAAAAGTAACACTTTGTGCTTGAACAACAGTTTAAAATTGTATGCATCACATTATAATTTGAACTTCAGTACAAGTATGGATGATTTGAATTCTGTCTACGATTTTCTTTTATCACTCTTTTGCAGGTAAATGGTCCATTTACTTAAATATTTGTCATCCAAGATTAGTTGGATTTAAGGAATTTTGAAATTAATTTGCATGTATATAAGAATTATCTATAAAATAATATACATTTTTATCCATGCCTTATTTACGCTTGAATAAAACGTTTTCGATTGAATTAGGCTACTTTAAAAGAATCTAGGAATACCACAATGTGTGATTATTTCTCGTTAATCAAAAGTAATCCGAAATAATAAATAATAATAGTGCTATTTTCCTTTCTATTACGATATTATTTTTTCGTA
Organism: Nephila pilipes; assembly: GCA_019974015.1. Lineage (NCBI taxonomy): Eukaryota > Metazoa > Arthropoda > Arachnida > Araneae > Nephilidae > Nephila > Nephila pilipes. The sequence continues at coordinate 185,591 of BMAW01023826.1, read as the reverse complement.
ATTACCAGAAATTTACGGGTACAGTTCTGGTTAAGAAATACGAAATGACATAATAATGCCTATTGTTACAAAATGAAATGATGTCTATTGTTACGAAATGACGTAACAATTTCCTATAACTATCAGCTAAAGCATACTTGAAATTAATTGCCAAATAATATAGAGCGATTCAATGATCAAGGAAACTTTACTCTTCATTGTCACAAGATGATGGTGTAATTTCAATAAGCTTTGGGCTATATTCAATTTAGAAAAACTACATCTTCCTCACAGCATTACTAGAAATAAAAATAGATAAACATTTTCCTTTTTTAATAATTTTGTAATATACTATAGTCGAATGGATTTCATTAAAATGTTGTGTCTATAACATTTCATAAAAAGAAGATCGTTTCTCAAGTAAATCAATTTCACTGTTATATAAATTTTTTGTGTTACAGAAAATAATAAATATATTTTCAAAAGATTGAATAAATTTTATTAAAATTTTATTCGTTTGATTAAGCACCTGACAAATAAATAATATTTTGACGAAGTTAACTTACATATTAATGAAATATGGGCATTAAATTTAAATGGGTCTATCATTTCTGGTTTATATGGTACCAATTTAATGAATTTAATGCCAAAACAAAACAGTTCAGCAATAACTTGGAGACTGTATAGATTAAAACCTAAATTCATTCGAGTTTTCAAACGTTCACACAATATTCATTTCCAACAGAAATTTTAAGCAAAAATGATTTTCTTTTTCTGTCTAATCATATATTTTTTTTAATAATTACCAGAAATATTCAACTAAATAAATTCATAATGTGACATAATTTCTTTAGTTATTAATATTTAACGTTTAAATGCTAATCTAAATATAGATTATGAATATCCAGCAAAAAATTCAATACTTAATTGAGAAATAAAATATTAGGAGGGCGCTATAAAGTGAGTATGATAGTAAAGTTTATTGGTGCACAAGAGCCAGATGTGGCCATACTAGGCCAAACAAGGTAAATCTGTGATCTAGACGTTAACACTGGAAAAAAGATATAGGTCGACAAGAAGGGTCGAAAATAGAGAGTGAGTATAAGTAAAGTGTATGAGTGCATGAGCCAGATGTGGCCATGCTGCTCTAAACAAGATGCAACTGTGGTCTGGACGTACGAAAAATTGAAAAAGATTTTAAAAAATTGGTTGACAAGAAAGAAGGTCAAAAATAGAGAAGGATCACTTGGGTAACCCGGGGGCGCGTCACCCGTATTTACCAAAGATAGTAAACCCCATAGGAAAGAAAAAGATCACCAAGGGACCTCGGGGTAATGATGCATGTACCTACCTAAAAAAAGCAAGTCTCTGAGTTTCCCTAATATAATACCCAGGGTCAGGGCGCTCGGCTATACCCCCAGACGCTGGGTATCCATTTGAGTCTCCTCTTACGGCATGCATAAACTACAATGAGACGATTCTGTCACACCCGGTCACCACACGTATCAGGATGACGCTATAATTTCAATAGTTCTCCAGAACTGCACTAAACTTTAAGAAACTAAATTTTCAGTACTACGTTGCTAAAGACAAAAAAAATCAATACGTAATTTGTTTATTTTGATTATTATTATATTCTGTTATATTTTTAAGTGTTCAGAATACTCAAAGTATATATTATTTGTAAAGGGGGGAAATGAAGAATTTTATACGAGGGGGGTTCAAAAAGTATTTAGTTTTTTTACAGTAGATGACGTTGATAGGTCAGTTGGCGTTATCATTGTGTTTTGCCATCTGCTCAAATGTTAATACTGATTTGGAAGCCATTTGATGTCAAATCAAAATCTTATTAATGCTGCTTTGAGTTATCGTCTTTACTTAGTGTCAAATTGTCACAGTCATTGGATTCATATTTATGCACCAGAACTCAAGCTAGAATTAAAATAATGGTTTGCTTCAGGTGAATCTCCTCCTCCATAGAAAGCAGACTGTCTCATCGGCTGGGAAAGTCATGAATTTTTTTGGGTTGAGAAGGATGTCATACCCATGAACTTCTTAGAAAAAAGGAAAACGATCAATCTACAATAAATACTACGATGAGCTGTCCCATTCCCATCCCTGGCACGATAATATTTGGAATGGCGATGAAAATAATAATTTCCAGAAAATCTTTTACATAATTATATAAATTATTTACACGATTGAAAAAATATTTAATATATTCACAAGAAAATAATTTTTTTTATCATATTCTTGTAAATAAACATCGCATAAGGTATTTAAATTCCGTTAGGCACTGTTGCAGATAAAATGACTCAACTTTATGAGCGAACAAAAGAAAGCTGCAATATGTCCTTTTAATTTAAAAAGCCTCCACTTATCGTTTATATCGTCAACTGAATTATTTTAGCGCCAAAATAAATCATTCCAGCAAGATCTTAAAGACGTTTATTCAAAACATAGATACGTTCGGATTTTTAAACGTATGTCAACAATCATTTCCGGTAGAAAAGTGAAGCAAGAAATTCAGCTCACCTTCTTGTTCTCTCTTCAAGAATTAAAACTACCTAATCAGAAAAGAAACAGAGAGTCACATATAGACTTCCTGATTTTTAATGTCTCATAATAAGTTTAGCTTCATCCCTCTTCTACAACTGGAAAACAACGTTAATTATATTAAAATGCTAAGGTTATTGGAAAGGCGAGAATACTTCCTTTGAACAGCACTTACAACACATCTTCGTGAAAAATTTTAAATCTTAAAACATTCAAGAGTGTTTCATTTTATCTAAAGTAGTAAGAATTTCTTTTGGATGGAATGTAAAGGCTTTTTTTTTTTTTTTTTTCCATAAGCACCAATGTCTCTTTTTTTTTTTTTTTTTTTCATTTTCTCTCGTTTGTAGTAGTTTTCATTATTACTTAAAAGATTTTTTTGAATTTAACCTATAATAAATATTGTACTGGTTTTGAATATAGGTTCTTAATTTTTTTTTTTTTTCTATATTTAAGAAACAGTTTGCTATGAAACGTATGAGTCTTAAGCATTAAAAAGCAATGCAATCCATTGATTCAGTTAATAAACTATTTTAAAAAAGTATATTTATTTATTATAGTAATGCATGTAGAATTGAAAACTGCTTCCGTCAATCCCCAGTCTTGAAAAAAACCAACGAACATCCAACGAACGCTAACAAATATGTTTCCCTTAACGTCCATCCAAGAGTCAGTAGCCGGTGAGCAGCAGGTGTGTACCCCAACGGAAGTCGTGAAATAGTTTCCTTCCCCCCTCCACATACACCCATGAGTAAGTGGAAGAAAAAATACAAGTAGAGAGAGGAAGATGAGGCAACAGATGCAAATCACAAAGGAAAGACGTGAAATATAAATTCACTTGGTCTCTTCACAGAAGAAAGGGGAGGGGCAGAGAGGCTATACCCTGACGTTTTCTACGGCGTTTCCGTTCTAATAGAGCGTAACATATATATATGTGATTTATTTTCCCCTATTTCAATACTTCTGTAATATTTACTAATAAGCATAATTAAATACCGTTAATCATTTTAAAACGTGTATTCGTTTAAAAGCGTCAAATAGTTCCCCCATATATAAATATTTAAGTATTAATAAATACTTAAAATAATATACAAACATAACCAAAATACATTTTTTATTCCAGTTTTAGATTTATTGGGACGCAGTTGCAACCCTGAGCTATAACACGATTTTCCCTTCAACTAACCTTGAGGACTTTTCTGTTTGAATTGCTTAATATGAAACTTCGTCAATAAAATTAAGACATAAGGCTATTCGCGATTTTCTTTTCACTAACCTCGGGTACATCATATCAATCTGAATAGCTTAAAATAACAATGTCTTCCCAATCCAAATGAAACTTGATTAGGTAAATAACATGAAGAAAGAAATGATGTGTAAGGATTTAGAGAAAACATTATATAAATGAAATAGAATTAATGGAAAGTGAAGGGAGATAGGGAATAATGACTTGTTGAAAGATAATTGTTAATTGGATTTAAACTCTTCTATCATCCTTGGATTTAAACTCTTCTATTATCACTCTTCTAAAATTCTCAGGAATCGAACCCACAATTCCAACTACCTAAAGAATAAATCAGTTCATTACTCCAAACAATAATGAAAGCGGATTTAGGTCAAGTAGCAGCAGAGAGAGTTGATAGTCGTCACAATTTAAATATTCATGACTTGAATAAAAATTAATTTGTAAAATTATGTCCCTTTGAGTGTGAATGTCCATTTATTGGGCTATTATCGATAACTCTTATAACTAAAATTGGTGATGGCAAGTGATTTGATTTATTGATTAAAAACGGGGCACTTAGAACCAATATGAGGGCTATTGGTTACGGATCTCGTAATTTTTAGACTAGACTAAGTGACGAGGACGACACCTGAGCTGAAAACTCCCTCTCCATACTTCTACAGTATACAGATTTGAAGTGAATAAGTATCGCTGCATGGCGTGTCTTCAGTGGGATCTGGGCTCGAACCCAGGACTGGACGGAAAAGCTAGCCGGCAGCTAGCTATTTATTTACATCGCACTTGGAAGTGTTGCCTCCGCAGGCTATTTGAGACAGAAACTATTCACGGGTTTTTCAATCAAAAGACGAGGACGACACCTGAGCAGGGACCTCATTCTCCAAGTTTTCTCACCGTGTCATAGAGAGGACTTAGAGCCTCGGCAGATTTAACATACATCAGCCCACTACATTATGAGTGAGTGAGTGAGTGAGTGTTTACGGAGCAAGAGCCAAATTTCACTAGACTATGCCAAACACCAATTACACGATGGGTATTTATTTTGGAATTGGATTCGAAACTACGACTCGAATGAAAACAATCCCGTTCTTGAGATGGTGATCGTGACCAATCGCCTACCGCGGCCACGAACTGAATACAAAGCTGAAGGTAATTTGGACTGTTGATTGGCTGGTTTTATTAGAACAATGCCACGTTCGGCAAAATTCCCCCCCCACACACAAGCACTTGTTAATTTACGTAAAAACGTGTGTATGTGAAGTATGCAAAAGTAAGTGAAGAATTTTAAAAAAGTACTGAACGACAAGGAGACAGTAAAAAATAGGGAAAGACCACTAGGGTATTCGGGAAACTCATCTCCTGCATTTAACCAAAGACAGCCAATCTCATAGGGAAAAAAAGAAAAACCACTAATAACCGTTAATTCGGTAATTATTTTCATCGGGAATCGAACATGTGACTCGGCGGAAACAAACTGGCTGCGAATTCACAACCAAGACAACTAGGCTACCTCGGCCTCTTACGTTTGAGAGCCATGACAATATGATGACGATGAATCTTCAGATAATACCTTAGTCCATAAACTTGCACCATGTAAAGACTTCAAAACTCAGTATTAATTAACCATGAGTAATCTGTAGAGAAATTAGGACATAAACTCTTGGCTTGATTTGACCATTGCTGATCACCATGATTATTCAGCTGCATAAATGGATAGAGAAATTAAGAAATTGAGGTACGGTTTTTTTTTCTATATCATGACAAACATATGAGTGCAAACAAAGCTATTCTTGTGCATTGTTTCAAAATTAGTGGATTTTTACTACTGTCACTCTTCATAACCATACGAGGGCTATTGGCGAAGGAACTTTTGATTTTTGAGCCTCGGTCAAGTGATGTGGGCAACACTCCTGAGCTGGTTACTCCCTTTCCAAATTTCTACACCACATCATGGGAGGACTTGGAACCTCAGTAAATTAAATGTGTGTCAGTTCCACTACACAATGGATCTGTAATGGCATCAGGGATCGAACCCACGACTCGACGGAAACAACATCGACTGAGAGTTGAGGAACCATGACCATTTGTCCGCCGCGGCCACGTTGTATATTGTTAATTAATTGAATGAGTTTACTTAACATGTCTTAATTGTATGAATTGCAGAACGAGGAAACTTTTAAATAATCACAAAGCTTAGTTAAAAGGATATTATTTTTAGTTAAATAGAAATAATCTATGTAGCGCATGGCATGATTTGTGTGGGACGCATTTTGGCATTTCGAATGAAGATCAGTAGATGAAAAGCATTTTATCTCTACCTTTTGGGGTCACAGCACACGGATACACAACAGTAATACTTATAAGGAATACACAAGCACAACAACATCTAGAAGTTCGGAAGAAGTCTCTCTTTCTTAACGTCACCACAGGTGGCGTTAGCAGTCCGGTTAAAGTTACAGTCATGGTGACTGTTACATTTACACGTTGATGCAAAAGGGAGTTGACAGCATTATGAAGAAAACTTCTATTCATGTGTCGTACCGGTCAATCTAATATTCAGTAACATGTTATCTATGTCCATATCAATTAAAATATCAAACAAATATTCCGTGGAAAGTTTTGTAAAGGCCTACCAATGATATTAACTGTTTTTTTAATAATTATTAAATTAATTATTAGAATCAAACCCAATGATAATATGAAAACGTAAAGGGATCGATTGATTCATTCATTCACGCATTCGCTCACTTATTATCTCCTTCATTCATTTTCTCATTCTCTCCCTTATTTATTCATTCACTTACTCAATCATTAGAAGAGATATTGAGAAAAACTTTATTTTGACAATTTCTCGGGTGACCATTTTGTCGTTGACTTAAACTATAACTCCTTAGTTGTCTAATATAAAGATATTTATACTTATGCTAAGATTAAAACAATATATATATTTAAAGAAAAATACATTCTCTATTATTCATATTCCTTCAATTACTACGGGAAAAAAGGTATTTCCATTCATATCTTCCAAATGTCGTAGATCCATATTTATGAATGATCCAAACATAGCTTCGACCTTCAGAACTCTTGCAAATATGCACTAACACATTAAGAGCTGAAAACAGAAATATCGAAAAATAGCTTATCTTTTTATTTCCACGATCTTAATTGTCTTTTTGCTGCATACTAGCCTCATTTTCACACAAAAGAAAATCCAATTTTCTTCGCATTTCAACCTCACCGAGCCCTGATCATATTTTTATGTCTTAGCATATTCTTTTTGAAACTCTTTCAAAGAATATCAAAACAAAGATATCACAGCAACCCGATAGGAGGAAAGGAAAAAGCACATGAATACATTATTTGAAATGTATCTTTATAAATTAGAATACTTTTCACGGCTGTCTGAAACTATGACCTCTTATTTCTCTCCTAAGTGTCCACTCCAATAGTCTTGGCGACAGAAATACTATCAAAAATTTACATAATGTGTTTTAGAAACTTCATCTTGTTGTTCTAATGTATTCATACAGTAAAAGAAAACTGAATTTACAGTTTTTCTATGGCAAAAGACGGACTAAAGAAATAATTCTTCGACATTCCTAATTTTTTTCTATCTCTGTATGTTTTGAATTATTTTTTTTTAAAAAAATCCCCTTTCAGCTTTTATCCCCAAGGTCTTAATATGGAAACTAAAAGAACATTAAAAGGGGGGAAGTATGTATATTGCTGAAAGATGAAATATTTGATTTCTTAAGCTCCAAAGCATTTCATTTGAGTTTTGGATGGAAACTGTATGTTTTATGTATATTTGAAAGATACGGAAACACTTTTGTAAAACATAACAGCTTCATTGTACCATGCACGACTAAATAATGCTGAGCCCTGCATTTCAATTCTGTCATAAAACTATATATGTATACTCGAAATTTATTCTTCTAAAATTGAATTAGCATATAAAGAAGTATTCATATCTTTAATCTGTACGTAATATGTTAGAGTATTAGAAAAAAAGGCTAACATGTTTATAGCTGCATCAAAATATACATTTTAAAAGAATTGAAATGAGTTTGATTAGTGAACATAAGTTTTTTTTGCTTATAAATACCAAATCATTTCATTTGTTTCTTGTTTTCAGTTTTTATTCTTTTGCTTTTTTTTGAAAGCAATATATTTTCCAATTATATTTTTTTTTCTTGAAATTATAAGTGTGTTCTTACATTACCTTTTTATTGTTTTTCGTATCTCAAAATCGCAGCAATACGCTTTTTTTTGAGAATAACTCATATGCTCTCATAAATTTATATACTTCTTTTAAGATAGGAAAATTCAAAGAGATAAGAAATTTAACAATTTTCTTCTATTTTATTTTGTTCACATATTTAGTTTACTACAACTTTTGAATGTTTATTATATTGTAATGATTACTTAACAGGTTAAAGTAACTTTTATAATGCTGTTGAGCGTTGTTTTTTATCCAAAACATGTCGATTTCCTATTTCGAAAGTTTCATTTTAGTAATATGAATATTATTTGATATAATTGAATTTCAAAAGTAAATTTGTATTAAATACACCCACAAGCCGTCTTTCAAGTTTGATTTCTATGTGCGATAGCTGGAATTTTACACTTAATTTTGAGATTTTTGCCCTTAGAATTAGCGATAATAAATTTGCATTGATCAATTGAACACGCAAAGAATTTTTTCATTGAACACACGCAACTCAACATGGGTCCTCTGTGATCAATTTGGGTTATAAACCCTTCAAAATTTAATGATTTTTTTACGAATAATTGTGTAGTATAGGAATTTCACAATAATATTTGTGTATTAATCATTCTATTTTACCAAATATATTTTTCAATACAGAAATGAAGGTTTAAATATTTCATCGTAAGAATTCATAACGATTTAGAAATACAAATTTTGATTGAAAAGTAATGCTCCTATCGCTGTAATTTTCTTATTTATTTCCTTGTTTTCAAACATCTTATTTTGCTTGAAAGCTAGATGTTTCCTATCCGCAATGCATTTATCTTCTTTGTTCCCAGATGTCGCTGGAGAACCAGTGAATTTGAAGATGCAAATGAAAAAGAGATTGAAGGAGTGAGGCATTACAATATACATGACCTTGCACCTTGTGACCTTCACCTCTTCTGAAAGTTGAAAGAGTATCATAAGGACAACACTATCATTCAAGTATAAAATTAAAGTTTACATTCAAGCCTGGTCCACAACCATGGGAATTCTTCTACGAAGAGTTTGCCCGATTAGACACGCGTCGGTGCAAGTGCATGTAAAGGGATGGGGTCTTGTTGAATAGTGAATAGCGCTATATATAAAGGATACAGGTTTAACTGTAATAATGGTTGTGAAAAATAAGAAATTGTGGCTTTAACTAATGAATTTGAAATGTTGATAGTGAATGCTTATTAATATCTCACCACATGGCGACTCAAAGGCTATTAGCAACAAACCTCGTCATTTTGAACCTCAGTCAAGTAAAGAGAACTACACCTAAGTTGGCTCCTCGCTATCCAAGCTTCCACACAGCGCCATGGGAAGACTTGGGACCTTGAAAGAAAAAAGATTTCTTTTCTTCACAGAAGAAAAAAAAATTCAAAATAAACAGCACTGAAAGAAAATTATTTCTGTATTACCCATTTTGGAAGAAGAAAAAAATTCACATTTTTGCCATTTACAACAAACACAAAAGGAAATGATACACAATAACCAGTATGCATTCTCACTACCATACTTTAAACTAGTACTATTAAGTAAGCACATCAGTACATAAGCCCATTTTTCAAAAAACAAATTTTTTGATAGCCATTGCATAAGTTTCATGCAATTTTAAAACACACGTCAACTGCAAACTCTAAATAAAAGTTGCCCTAAATTTCTTTTTAGCATGTTCGGATCGATTTCTGGAACGGCTATATAGCTGACGCGTGCGAGTAAACAAGTAGAGGTTATAAATGACATGGCAAACACGCTACCTTTCATAAAATACACAAAACAAAACAAAATTACAGTAGTGATAAATGGAACACGTTATACAATTCTTCACCCCGCTTCCATTGCATTTTGTAGCGTCAAAAGGTGAAATGACGTGTTTCAATGCGCGAACAGCATACAGGATGATAGTACTTCTTTACAAAAGGCCCTTGGAATCTCTCTTCTCATTAATATTAATTGCGTTTCCAGTCAAACAAAGTGATTATGAACGTACACCTTTCAGAATCTTTGTCAAAAAATGTATAATTAGAAGTGTAGAAAACTGTATCACCACAAAAGCGAAGCTCACGTATTTACAACATGAGACAAAGTATATGAAATTCCTGAGAAAGTAATTAAGAGAGATAGCTTTCCAGACCTACATGTTAAATGCGTAATATTATAGAATTTTCGAATCTAAGTATGATTTGGGAAGCTTTTTAAAAATAAAACGCCGCATTAGGGTGTGTATAGTATGCGTATCAAAACAAATTGTTACGCACCGGGTGCACTTTTTTCGTATTTATTCTTTCCATCATTCTCTTAATTAATGATTCTTATATATAGTTTCTACACATTATAGTCAAACTAATTGTGAACTTCAATAATTCTGTATATTCGAATCTTAGAATAATCACCAAACACAAAATGTTACGTTTGTGGATAATATATCTTCACGTGTCCGAATCTTAAAACTAATATTAAAAAAAGACTTTTAAAATTATCTTTTATTAATTGGGGTCGATGCAGTTGAAGAGCTTGTAAGCGGATTCGACTCGTTGTCTGTATACAGATCTTCACCCCTCTCTAGCTTCTTCGTAGTAAACTTCTTGTCACTCTCTACACATCTAACCCACACTATTAAGCTCAACGGTGTTCAAAAAGCATCTCTTCAATTCTGTTCATTACACTTCAATATTTCTATTTAATTTACATAAATCATTGCTCATTTACCGGAAACGAAAATGGGGCTACCCACGGTTTTCTCTTCACTAATCTCGGGGAATTTTTGATAATTTGAATTGCATAAAATTGCAATTTCTTCCCGTCCAAAATGAAACATGATTAGGTAAATTGGATGAAGATAAGAAGTGTATTGAAGTAAATTAATGATAGAGGTATATAAGTGAAATTGAAAGGAAAGAAAAGGGAGATAGAGGATAACGACAAATTGATAGATGTCGTAAACTGAAGTGAATCATCGTAATTAATCGTTTGGATTGAAGTTTATTCGAAGTGACTCCTAATTAGAATAATAGGATTAAAATCTTCTATAAAAGAGAATTGTTTGAATCGGAACGAGTGATCTGATAAATTAAGATTTTACTCGTATTAATTTGAACATAAACTATGATTTACCAAATAAAAAGGGATTCGAGAGAGAGAACGATCTTACATATTCATTGATAAAAAAATAAATTGTTGTTTTTCTCTTAGATATCTTCAACTGGAGTACTTATTGACTATTTAATTAGACTTTAAGATGGCTGAGAAGTTAGATTTTTTATGGTAAGTGTAACTTATTCACCATCGGATAAAAAAAATTAATTTGTTTGCAAACCTATAGGACTACATTTAAGAAGCTTGAATAAACATGATTTTAAAGCTGCAGACTTATTAGGAATGTGTCTCAGTTTTTTTCCCCCTAACTTCTCAATTTTTATAAAACGTGACGTACATTGGGTATGATGTATAGTAAATGTTTCAAGGCTCAATTTCCTCACGCTGGGTTGCGAGTGAGTGAGTGAGTGAGTGAGTGAGTGAGTGAGTGAGTGAGTGAGTGAGTGAGTGAGTGAGTGAGTGAGTGAGTTGTGGAGGAGATTAATGTCGGAAGAGCCAGATGTGACCATGCTGCTCCAAACAAGGTGTGATGTGATGTGATTGCTTACTAACGTCGCGCTAAGAAGCAACACTAGGATTATTGATGGCGGATCTCGTAATTTTAAACTTTGATCAAGAGACAAAGACGACACCTGAACTGGCCCCTCCCTCTCCGCATTTCCGCACCACGCCGATGAAAGAACTTGAGACCCCGACATATTCAGCATGCATCAGTCCCTCTACACAGCAGATCTTAAGTGGCGTCAAAGCTCGAACCAACGACTCGACGAAAACGACGCCGGTTGCCAGTCCGCAATCATAACCCTATGCTAACGTGGCCACACCTAACAAGGTGTAACTGATCTCATCATTTGAAATAAATTGAAAATGATTGACCCAAAGGGAGGCAGAAAATAGAGAAGGATCGCTATAGTATCCCTGGGCCTCGCTTTACCCGTGTGTACCAAAGACGGTAAACTCAGAGAGGAAAAAATATCACTAGGGTGCTTAAGTTCATGATTCCCGTATCTACATAAAGACAGTTAGTCCCTGATAGCGTTGGGATAGTATACAGAGCGTGACAGGGTTTACAGCACAATAGCCAAATTTGACAAAGTTGCGCCAAACACAAGATATATATATACTACACATTAGGAAAAATTCTGAATAAGGGAAAAAAATGGTTGACAAAAGATAGGGTCAAAAATAGAGGATAATCGCTTGTGCATCTAGGGGCGCGTCATCCATGTTTGTCAAAGCAGTAAACTCCATCGGAAAACAAAAAAAAAATCACTAGGGTACCTCAAGTCGTGTTGGGTTGAAAAGATTTTATTAACGTCGCATTAGAAGCAACACGAGGGCTGTTGGTGACGGAACATGTTATTTTGAGCCTCGGTCAAGTGACGAGGATGACAACTGAACTGGAACTCCCTCTCTTAACTTCCACACTACGTCAACGGGAGGACTTTGGACCCCGACAGATTTAACGTATATCAGCCCCGGCTACACGGCGGGTTTTCAGTGGCATCCGCGACTCGTCAAAAACCAACAATCGTGAGTCCGCGACCATGACCACCTAGCTACCGCTGCCTCCCTTGGAATTGTGATTCCCGTACGTACGTAAAAAACTCAACCCAAAAGAGGTGGAATGGATTGACAATGTCGAGAATGGGAATTCAGTTCAGGTATCGTATTCATACCTTTACAGAGGCTCTATATTACTAGATCCGTCGCCAATAGTCATCGGGTTGCATATAATTTCGTCGACAATAAACATTTAAGCCATCCGCAATTCTTATAGCAGCTTTACAAAATTGATCTCACTGTTAATAGTTCAAAAGCAACTAAATCATGAAGGTAATAGTATAATTTGTTTATTTAAAATAGTTAATAAACATATAACCTTTTTTCAAATATGGACCAATCCTTCTTGAAGAATGGGAAAAAAGAATTCTCTAAGTAACTAATATTTATTCCAAACGAATCATCAAATCCAGAGATATTCCAAAAGATCATATTCTTTTCTCTCTCAAAGTTAAATGTAATCTTATGACCACATTCGTTTATATTAGTTATAATTTAAATGTTTTTATTAATCTATTTTACGTTTATTGAAATAAAAGATGCTATTAAATAATGTTGTTAGTTCAAAAATAAAGCAAATTACTTAATAATTTCCTCGTTTTGTAATAAGTAAATCGATCAGTTAACTTTGTAAAACAAGTAGACGTCCCCTTAACACACCGTTTCTCTATCATAAGAAGACCTAGAATTTTTTTTTAAAATTATTCTAGAAAATTATTTTGTAATTTTGAACATAAGGATTTCGTAACATGAGAAATTAGAACATCTAAATATTTTAGTACGCTACGATTAAAAAATTTCATAAATTATATCTATTAATGATATTTTAATTAATATTTTAGAATAGAAAACAAATATATCTATAGATTCGTGCAGACCATTTTGAAATTCGTTGAGATGAAAATTGCGTATCATAAATATCACAATTGTTCCTGGTCCGGATCTTTAAATAGGCGCTATCAGCAATCTTGCTGTCCATGGTGGGAGGTATTGCTTAATATTAAAGTCTCTCGGCACACTCTTCACACCATGGATCGAGGAATGTTGTATTCTCTAACAATTTCCGATATGGGATGCCCCTGAATCCAGTTCTAATTAATAGTCTGCGTTCTGAGCTTGTTTATTCCCATCGTACGGTCATAATCATGTTATGAAAGTTTTCCTGTGATTATCTTCATTTAAAATGAAAGCACTGACATTACATTGTCAATTTATACATTTCATACGTGATGCTACTGCCATCTGGATATTTGCATATGGTTCTCTCATTACTGGCACTCCAATGCATTATATTCTGTATATTTTGATTTGATCTTCTTTCAAAAACAGTCTGGTTGAAGTTTTCTAACATTTATTACTAAATACGTAGAAATTAAAAAGCTCGCCACAAATTCCTATTGGCGGGATAACTCGAAAAAGCTAAAATCTTAGACATTGCTGAAAGTTTGTTTGAAAATGATGTGAAACTATGTATAATTATACCCCATTTTTACTTTAATTCACATTGTTTTATTTCATTCAATGAATGTGATGAAAAACGATACTCTTAAGTTTAGTTTTGTTTTACTGACACCATACTAGAAGCAACAAGAGGAGAGTTGGTGACGAACCTCGTAATTTTGAACCTTGGTCAAGTGATGAACGATAGTCTAAAATAAAAACTTTAATTAAAATTATTCTTTTTAATTTAAATCTGTATGAGCCTTTCCATGCATTAAGAATTCGCTTTTTACTATGTTTTTATGTAATTCACTTGGTTTGTGTCTGTCTGTGTGTGTATCAGTGTCTCATCAAGTTTTCGATCGTTAATTTAACCAACTTCCCATCAAGCTAGAGCTCTGAAACTTTGGAAATCGTTCTTACTCGCTTAGCAATGCAATATTTGGATATTTGCGAAAAGATTTAATTAATATTTCAAAAAAATCTTTTTTTGCTTCAGCAGCACTAGAATCGATTAATTCTTCGGAATCAAGGCTGGCATGGCGAATAAATGCCAATAAATAAATAAAAACGTTATTTTTATCTCGAATTATTTAAAATAGCGTTTTATTGTTTTGATGCCAAGACCAAATTTGACAGAGCTGTTTTAAACACTCTTTGACATATCAAAAACGATGCGTATTTTAACAACGCGAGTATATAAATGGCAAGACAGGAAGGAAAGAGTGAGTAGAGTTAAAAGCTTCGGAAGAAGTGAAATTAGAGGAAAAGTGGATATCAAACCCTTTGATAGAAAAGTCCTTCAAGCATTTAGAAGTAATGTGTCCCTTACTTGTCAAAAGAACATGAGCTCCTGGGGAATCTTATTAACAGAATATAGTAGTAAACACACACAGTGTCTAATCATTAAAATCCTCTCCTCCCTTCCCATCGGATTAAATTGTTCCCGTGTCTTAAAAAAATTCTTTAGATATTTTGAATATTAAAATATAGTATTGCTTACATATGAAATATATTTAATTTCTTAATATTTTACATAATAGATTCTTGAGTATTTGGAACTGCATTTATTAAATACTTAAATATTTTGTACTACATGTGAAATACTTAAATATTTCCATTTCCAAAAGTAGTAAAATGTTTCATTGCCTTCGTAAGTGGGTTTTTTTCTCGTTGTTGCAACTCGATTTGGGGTGGGAAAGATGGATGGCACTAAAAGCTTCGTTTTTTGTGCATATATGCGAGAAATTTTATGTAATATAATGTAATCATGTTATTGTGCCTGTTATTTCTGCTTTGTGTAGTCATGCGATTGCATATATAAAACTTTTAAAATCCTTAAGATAAACAATTTGAATTTGTCTTATTACTTAATATTTAACCAAATGAATGGTGTAAACATATAAGAATTGTAACATTCGTGCACTAGACAATATTTTATTTCTTCTCCGCACACTGATTGTGTGAAACCCTTGGTATGTGTTAGTGGAAGTTTCTAATCTCAAATCAATGGAGGTGCTTAATAATATCAGATGCTACGGACAGTAGAATTCCCTGTGGATCAGAAAATCATCCCATCCCCTCTTTCAGTTGTCACCGACATAATACCGTCTGCCGGAAAGCAAAAGAAATTGTTTTTCGAACAAGGTCTTCCGCTCCAGAAAACAGAATGCGTCTATTACTTGGTGAAACGGTTTTAACCTTGAGAAACAACAATTCCTGAACGATACAATGCGCTACAATATTGGAAATAATATAACATGTTAGATATTATGAAATACGCATCAAAGTTCATATGTTATAAATGATATATGAAGTACGTTTGAATGCTATGAATGATATTTCAATGAGTGATGGGGAGGTTTAATGACACTATATTCAGATATATGGTCATGCTGCACATACACAAAAAATGTAACTATGATTCAGATGGTTGAAAAAATGGGTAAAAAAGGATTTTAATTTACTGTCAAAAAGGAGTGTCAAAAGTTGATAAAAATCGCTAGAAATCCCGGGAGAGAGTCACTCGTGTTTACCGAATACAGCAAAACCCCAAAGGGAAAAAAATATCTGTTCGGTATTTTCGGGATCACGATTCCTTCACTTACTGAAAGAAAGTAAGCCCATGAGGGGAGAATGATCTTGGAAGTAATTTCATATGTTTTGAGTAACTTCTTATGTTCGTATGTTGTTAATGATATCGGAATGTGAGTGAATGAGTAATAGCAAAATTTATTGGCTCAAAAGTCAGATATGTATATACTCGTATTGCACCAAACAAGGTATAAATGTGATTTTGAAGGTTGAAAATATAGGGGGGGGGGAGAGATAAATATTGGTTGACAAGAAGGAGGATTGAAAATAGAATAAGATCTATGCGGTCGCGTCACTCGTGTTTACCACAGAAAGTAAATCACACAGAAGAGAAAAAGATCGTTTGAGTGTTCGTTATCATGATCCTCGTACCTACTTAAAGAATGTAAGTCCTTGAGGGGTAAATGACATCTGAAATATGTTCATATGTTATAAAGATACCTGAAATATTATTTAATTCAAATTAATACATGACCTGAGCAAGAGGGGGAGTACACAGTTCAAACTTCCCTCTCCCGATAATAATAAAATTATGTCTTAAAATTATTACCTAACTTGTGAATGTTGTGAATACCAACGAATAAAAATTAAGACTCCAACCCTTCTTCAAAGAAATATTTGTCATACGTTTCTGACATATTCTCATGGAGTTACATAACATATATTACTGTTAACCATAGTAAAAAACGCTTTTGAATTAAAAAATATTCGTATGTGTAATATGGCTCTGGTTGAAAAATGAGTTCGTTTCCCACGGAAAAGTTTTGTTCAATTTCGTTAAATTTGTAAGGTTGATTCCATATTTTTATTATGTCATTTAGAATTTAATTTTGAGCAATAGATTCTATTTTTTCTACACATATTACGTTAGTTCCCTAATTTTTGTAGTTAATATATTAGGGATGTCTAGTTTTGAGTAGTTCTAGAGTGATGAACAAAAAAAAATTCAAACTCCCATGTTCTAGCATCTGAATTCATTGATTGATTGTTCATTAAGGTCACACTTAATAGCAACACGAGAGCTATTGGCGATGAACCTCGTAATTTTGAACCACAGTCAAGACCCGAAGACGGCTCCAGAGCTAGCACCAAATTCTCCTTACTTCAACACCATCCCAACATGAGGACTTTAAACCTTGACTAATGAGCCACGATGCGCGACAGATCTTTGGTAAAGCTATTCGTGTGAATAAACTAAAATATAATTCTACTTCTTAACACGATTTAGAGAAATATTCTATTATTGCACTTAGTTTGTTGAAATCTAGTTCTAGTTCTGATAGTGTTCTTAAAGACACTTAGCTTATCATAATATTCTTATTGCTTAACTATTTGTTAATGTGATTGCTTATTAATGTCGCTCTGAAAAGCAACACGGGGGCTATTGGTGACGGATCTCGTAATTGCGAATCTCAGTCAACTCATGAGGATATCACCAGAACTGGATTGAAGGTTTCGTCTCAACTCGCCTAATTTCCACACCATGCCAACAGGAATGGTTATGATAAGCAGAAATGATAAATAGAATTTGAGACCTTAACCAGATTTAACGTGCATCAGCCCTCTACACGGTGGACCTTTAGTGGCATCAAGACTGAAATCCACAACTCATGAAAACAACTCCGATTCATGAGTCAGCAACCATGACCACTAGGTGACTGACCAATAATGCTAAATCGAAGGTATTATAGTTCTTTTACTTAACTGAATATTGATTAAAGAAATTTAAATCTTCAGCATTTTCTCTTAAGAAATAATTCGTACAATTACTTAGGTAAAACTAATTTTTCTTAATACAACCTCCTGTTATTCGTTAATATTTTTGGTTGCACATAAACAAATTCAATGATAGGATAAGCATATATTATTTAAATCAAAAGTGTACACATTAAAGAATACTTAACTTTATCTTTCATTTTAACACTTTTTACTAAATAAAAGAATCTGTGCTAATCACAATATTTTCAAAATTTAAAAATTATTTAAAAATTGATACATACCTGAAGCAGGTGAACGTATAAGGTGCGTACTCTCCAACCTAAAATAAAGAAATCGTAACTTAAAAATATTGTTTAACATGCAAATATTTGTGAAAATGTACAAATCAAAATTCGGACCACACCTTCAAAATGTTTTTTTTTTATTCGTAACTCTTACATTCTCCTGGAATTACAATGCTTAAAACTGTTAATCATATCGATTCCGTAAAATTTAGAAGCATTCGACAAAAGCATATTTTTTTTATTCTAATATGCAAAATAACAATTAATATACAATATGTTATAAACAATCTAATGTACAAACAAAAGGGACGAATGGAGAACAGAAAAGAAATAATTTATTCAAAGAAATACGAGTGGTTCATTAGAAAATTGCTGTGTGATAGTCGAATCTTATTTTCGTCCCAATGACTTTTTCGGCTGGGAAGATGGTTTTACAGTCAAGGAGGGGACAGAAAAGCTGAACAAGTATGGATTACCTTGGAGGCAAATTTAGTCACCAAATTTGGAGGCCAAATTAGGTGTGCCTAGACCAAATGAAGAAGTCTCTTGAAAAATCTTTGGGAGTAAATATTTGTGTGTACATTTCAGTAATGTAGTGAGCATATGTAGATTATATGCTCTTTCATGCGATAACGTGATTACGTTTTGCTGCAATTGATGGCTATCGTATAGCCACATGTTTGTAATAATTTTTTTCTGTTAAAAAGAAATATATTGTATTTTTAGAATAAAACTTAGATTAACAACGAAAGAGCCTGCCTATTAATTGCTTAGACCTTTTCTATACTTTGAAGACAATCAACCACATAACAATACGCAGCTTCTTCAGTTAGTAAAGTCCCAAATATAGCATTAATGTTAAATCATTTTTCTCTTATTAGATGAGTATTTCTAAATGGTTTTTCCCCAAAATTAGGCTGAGGCGTCTTAAGCTTTCTATTCGCACCAGTGCAAAGGAACAGATTATGCAACATATACACGTATGTGATATCTGCTACTTGCAAATATAATTCTATTTTTCATCATACATTGCTATTTAGAAATGTTTGCAGTTGTTTTTCACCTTTTGAGTACATATTTGTCATTTATCTCAATGCATTTTTATTTTATCCGGAAAATCACATAATTTTATTTGTCTTACTATAAATAAATTAAATTGGATATAAGAAATAATAGATTACTATGAGTAAGATTTACGAGCATATTGCATAATTTGTTTTAAATTGCGATAAAACTTTTAGTCCCACTTATTAGATTTTTACCACAGAAAATATTTTCTCCAACTCGTTTCAGTAGTAATACAAAAAATGAAATGTTTTAATTAATTCAGCGGAAAATTCCTTCTAACCACTTAATTGAGGTAAAAGAATATGCTTGACTTAGCTCAAACAGACAGTGAAGTATTTACCATGAGATGAATTTAAGCTTTTTTTTTTTTTTTTTTTTTTTTCGTCGATGCTTAATTATTTTACTGTAGCGTAAAGCAACATTATAATATGAACAGAAATAAAATTCACGAATTTCAGAATAAAAAAGTTGCTAGTAATGAACCTTGAAAATGCATTCTTTTATAGTTCGAGGTAGTTTAATTAGCATGAATAGCTGATGCTATGTAAAGAAGAATTAGTGAACATTTTTCTATAGTTCGTTGAGTACATGTTTACACAAATCCAAAAGAAATTAAAAGTTAGTTTCAGAAAAAGAGAAATTTATTGTAATTAGGGGAAAGAGTTAATAAAGTAAAATATATATATGGTAAGCTAAGTTATATAAAATTTGTAAATACATTTGCTTAATATATAAATACATTATTCTATAGACAATATGTCGCTAGCTTTGATTTATATGCGCGTGTCTCAGACACACAAAGGCAAGTGTTTTAAGTCGAGGGTACATGTAACTAGCAGAACTAGGATGTGCTTCCATCTAGTATTCAAGTATTGGGTCACCACAAAGGCGGGATGATAGTTTTAGCCATTTTTATGGAACGATTTTTCTACCCCTGAGATCGCTTAATTTAGAATGACTAGGAAGACTCGAACCTTCGGCCTGTAGGTGCGTAGAAAACTCATCCGCTCTTGTTTTACCTCATTCTTAACAACTAGGCCAAAAGGATTAAGCCGCGTCGGGTTAGTTGGCAATGACTTTTAATCCTGAAGCAAGTCACCACGTATTTGTATCAAAACAGAGTTAGAGGTTAATTGCATTCGTCTGTAATAAATAATTATATTACAATGATAAAATCTATTTATCTTACAGACCCTAAATAGTAGACGTCAATTAACGAGATCGGAGTCAGTTATACACGCTCTCTTTCTCTCTCTCTTCAAATATCTTAGCCCTTGTGAGATTAATTAAAATAAAATGCACTCAAGAAAGCTTTTCAAACACACAAACAGAATTATTTAGAAATATTTTTTACAGTTTAATTCACCCATTACGAAACAAATTGTTTCAGTTAAAAAACTGCACGTTCATAACATATTTTTCCAACATTTATATTTATTATTTATTATTATTATTTTTTATTTTGTAATTATAAAGAAAATAAAAAAAAAATCGGACACTTTGATTATGTTCCAATGCGTCATTCATTAAAAACAGTTTACATATAAAATGCAATGGTCACATAAATAATCCCTTTAAATAATCAGATTCATATACTCCTTTTATTTATAAAAAATATCTAAACTAATTTTATTTATAACATTTAATTAACATTTAATTTTTTTGATATTTAAATTTGAATAATCTCGCTTGATCTGACAGCACAAAATACGAATATTTTAACTCATAAGTCTAAAATCACATGAAGTTTATATATGGGGAAAATAATAACATTTTAATAATAATAACATATAAAAAATAATGTATAAAAAGTGCGAATGTAAACGTTATCATATCAGTACAAAAATGAATATTTTCAAGAACATGTGAACCAACAACGCTTCGGAAAATATAGACTAAATTATTGAAATTCCCAAACAACAGATGAAAAGTATGAAATGCTCTGTAAAATAACAAACATGAGGTAAACAGAGTAGTTTCTATAAGTTGCTTTACCAATGGAATAGTAAGTAACTCATTTCTACCATTTGGGAAAATGAACGGAAAGAACATGTTTTCGCAGAAACCATGAACAAAGGTTCCTTTTCAACATTTTCGAACAATTGAAATCTTTTCAAAAAATCAATTTTTTTCTGTTCCCCGTATCTAATTATTAACAATATAATATTAAATGAACTTTTTTAAAATAATTGTTCTATTATGTTTTCAGAGTCAAAACTATAATAATCAAACGTCATAAAAAAATAAGTTTGATTCAAATCACTTGTCAGTATTGTTTACTTACTTAGCATTTAGTAGACATAGAAGTTAACACTACTTTTATTTTTTATTAATTTTAAAAAATACTTTTTTCTTCATTGCAAAAGTTAATCCTTTGTATTCCTAAAATCTTTTCAAAAACTTAAACATTTTCTAAAATTTGAATGTTATTATCCAATGATATTATCAGATATGTCTAAATAGGGAACATTATCTACTAAGATGTTTTATTTAATCACTGTTAAAAGTGGATTAATTTTAAACGACAAATAAAAACTAAATGAATTAAAATATTTCGATTCAACAAAAAGAAAATAAGCTCCACTTTCGAAAACGAAAATTTCTCTTAGTGTTAGCATTATACATATTTTTAGCAATACAAAGCATCTTCGATGCATCAAGTCCTTAAAAAAATAGCATTGCAAAAAAAATGAAAAGGCTTTTTGCACCTGAAGTAAGAAAAGATGCTCACTAACACTCTGTAATTTTTCTTTTCGACAAAGCTAAAAATTTTAAGAGCAGCTTTTGCAGATAGTAAACAGGACAGGTGTCAAAACATCGGCCAGTATTTCAAAATATGGCGACAGAATTGTGACAGTTATATTATATTTTATTCCAGATGTCATTTTTTATGAGACGGAAAAATATTTCCTAGGGCAATACCAGGGAGAAGCATATTCAAAAGCCATGACGGATTCACTCGAATCCGGTATTAATAATGTATTATGCATCAGAAGTCAATAAGCACTTAATATGTAAGGCTTTCAAGTTATGTGTAATTTCGTAAACAACAAAAAAATTTATAGTTAAGAATCGTTGTTGTAATTTTAAAAATAGAATTAACTATCTTTCTGTAGAAAATATTAATATACTTCCGGTAGAATCGAAGACGTATGTATTCAATAACAAATAGTAAAGAATAAGTTTAAATTCATATTCAATAACTGAATTATGATAACGATTAATAAAAAACAATAGATTAGGTTATTAACTAGTGAGAATTTAATAATTACTCTTTTTTCAAAAAATAAGTTTACTCCTGGTATATTGGATCACCGCTCCCTTCTCGTGTAGTACGATCCTACTGACTAAGCACTTTATCCTTCCGCTCTTTGCTTTGGATATCAGTTGGACTCATTATCTTATACATAAATTTGAATGTTTGTTAGTCCGCTGTGCATCTCCACATCGTTGGTCGTATCTCTTCGAAAAACTTTTATGAAACTTCGATGATGTTCCAAAGAATCCAAAAGTATTTTCTCAACAAAAAATGTTTCGAATTTATTTTTGGTGAATATCTTTCGAAAACGCACTTTCTCTCATTTTTACCACCAACAGATGGTAACAATATCGATTTACAACAAAAACTATTCTTCTGGGGTTTATTTTCTTGAAATTAGCTTGTTTTATTTTTTCATATTTTCTTCCATATTTTCAAGACTTTTTCTTAATAATATTGAAGCATATTTTTGTATAATTTCGGGGACTGTTCTCGAACGAAATGTAGAAATATGGCGATTCGAGAGCAATCTGAAAGATGTGAATTAGCCCAGAATTTGGCCAGTTTGTTAAAACAGTATTGAAAAGTGTCAATTCAAGGGTGTTTATTTTATTTTATTTTTAAGTCCTTCCATTCTGAAACATATCAATACAACTTAAAATGTATTCATAAGGTATAAAGAAAGAATATCTGACTGTCTTTTAAAAAAAGAAATGAGCAATTCTAATAATCATTTGTAGTTCACTTAAAATTGCTCAAAATGTCATTTAAAAGTTGGTCCTCATAAAATAAGAGCCAAGCTTTGAGCTGGATCAATATATTTTTTAACCCATACGTGCGATTAACAGGTATACCAGTTAGTAGAATTAATAATACCCCGAAGTCAAAAAAATTATATATTTCAGATACTAAAGCAAATTTGTACTTTCAGATATTGAAAAAGTGAGTGTTATTAGTACCACACCAATTTACGCACAAACAGCAACACAGTATTTTTTTTTTCATTCCCCTTTTTTCATTTCATTTAATGTCATTAATCATACTAGAATTCAACTTTTTTTAATGCTTATCAGTCAACTATAAGTGACAGCAATTTTATAAGATAATACCAACGTTGTCGATTACTTAAATTAAAATATTGAAACTGAGACAAATTCAATATTGGGTTCTATTACCCCGACAAAATTCAGCTATTTTCTTCTTCGAAAACGAATGGTTTTCGAATTCGTGGAGGAGGAGAAAGTTAGTTGACCTTGGAATATCAGTGGCTGTTTGGAACCCTGGACCAGTGGGTCCGAAAAAAAGGTGACCGATTGCTTTTTGTTGCGCCTTTACAAACCAGACTAAAAGAGACGTCTCTAATAAAGGCGCAGAAAAAATCAATTAGTCAACTTTCCTTCAGATTCACTGGTCCAGGGTTCCAAACAGCCACTGATATTCCAAGGTTAACCAACAATTTTCCCATTTTACGGGATCGAAAATCACTCGCCGCCAAAGTAACTAGTCAGAAAGAGATATATTTTTTAATCTAGTTGGTAAGACCCAACAAAAACCGATTAGTTAACTTTTCTTCAGACCCAATGGATCAGGGTTCGAAACAGCCGTCGGCCCTCCAAGGTCAACTCTCTCCCTCTCTACGGAGTGAAATCAATCCACTGCCTAACTGCCACTGGAGTGCTTATTTAAATTAACAACATCTCGATTTTTTGCCTTAAACTTAGTGCCCTCTATTCAGTCTTGAATTCTTTTTAAAATTATTGAAATATTTGTAATGATTTCAATTAGCTCTAATTCCATCATTTGCACTACAAAAATTTAGCAAAATAACTGATTTTGTTTCGGCTTACTCGATTGAGAAGTCACGGTTAGTTTATTTGAATTTGGTTTGTTTAATTGAGTTAATGATATTCGAAAGCTACACAGTTCACAAATGGCGATGGACCTCGTAATTTTGAGCCTCTAACAAAAGCGTTGTTAACGTCTAGAATGATAAAATTTCTCCATCTTCTGAAATTGTAGTCACTTAACCGTAGCTCAAAATTAAGATTCTATTTTGCCAATAGTCTTTGCATGATTCAAGATTGATGTTCGTTCAAAACAAACTTCTACTTTGAATATTTTGAAGTTCATTTGAATTTATTTCTAAATATCCGCCATTATTCAAAAACATTATTCAACAGAAATTAATTACAAATCCGTAAACATCACACAAGTAAAAAAGTGCTTCTATTTGACAACAATTATTTAAAGACAAATAGGTAGATAAACTATTAAAAGAGAACTTGATTATTCTACATAACAAATAAAATAATATAGACATATTTATAATTATGGCTTATTATCTGAAGATGTCTCATCTTTTATCTGAAGTATTATAGACGAAAATAATTTCTTGACAGAAAGCAGATGATGCTTCAGAAACATTACAAGCATTATGCTACATAAAACAAATAAAAGTAATTTAGCCATATCTATAATTATAACCTATTATCTGATAATGTCTCATATTTTATCCGAAGTATTGCAGACACTTAAAATATACACGTCTCTTATCGTCCCTATTAGAATATTTATTTTGCCTTTGATTATTATTTTAATTATTTAGTTTCTTTAGATCATTTTTATTTCAAGATCTGAGGATCTTACAGCATAAAGTTGGAATTTTTAGTACATTTTAACATATGTATTTCTTCAACAGCTGAAAATTTTCAAGCATTCAGTTTCCTTGCCATCGATTAAGCGTATTTTTAGACCATTGACAGTACGCTTTTTGTTCCACTGCAATGTCATAGATAATCATTGATTCAAAAAATATTTGTATATTTACTGTAAATTTTTGTTGGTATGTAATAATATATAGGTATTCTTAAAGCTTGTCAGTGTTTTACATTCTTTTAGGCATTTTATATAGGTTACCTTTAACACCTTTTAAATCATTCTTATCCTGCTATATATTTTTTATCCTTCAGATGCCACTTACTACTGATATAATATATATTCAGTTGGTATAGACATAATTTAGTTACACATCAACATATCTATAAGAACTTAATACCAACTTACGTATTCAAAGATACCTAATGCTTTCAATATATTTAATAAAAATCTAATCACTGCAAATATAATGCCTAAGATTTATAAGTTTAAAAGTCCTAATACATGCCTTATTTTCAACAAAAGATCCTAGTTGCAGTAATTAAATTTAATAAGAATCTAATATCTGTAAATATGAGGCCTAAGATATATATAAATTTAAAAGTCCTAATACATGTTTAATTCTCCACAAAAGATCCTTATATCTATGAAACTCTAATATTATCTAAGTTCATATCTATAAGGTCCTAATATCTGCAGGTATAGTTATAAGATATTAATATCGTTTTCTTTAATTTTCTGTAATACCTTTTCTTCATTTAACTTTGAATATCAAACGTCTAGAAAGAAGTACATAAATTAAAAGAAACGAAAATATCACTGCTTTTGATGAATCATACAAATCCGAGGAAAACTCTCGAAAGCTCTTCTTAATCATGACATATTCAAGGTTATTTGTTAAGGAACTTTCTTGGGATAAAGAGTTCTTTTGTATTGAGCCGTGGCCCTGTTAATGAGATTAATGAATATAGAATTGATGTACTAATCACGATGAAGTAGGGAACCGTTTCATGTCAGGCAATCCATTTGGAGAGAAAATCTCTCCATTAAAACCATTCGTTTCTGAGTGAAGTTTCGATAGTGGAAATCATTAAATACTGCATTGAAGAGTCGAATTAACTCAGACTTTCAAGATTCGCGGCTACTTCATGGATAAATCACGGTTTACTTTCGTCAACATTGTATCAAAAGGAATAATTAGTTAGTCCTTACTAATTCTAAATAATCTGGGTGATTTATAGCTTTTAATTATTTTATTCATTAACGCTTTGAATGGTTTGAAAAAGGTTTCACGTAGCATTTTTTGAACTAAAATGGCTTTATATGAATTTGCAATTTAGTAAATCTATATGATTTTTCAAGAAGTAAAGATTAGATATTAATGTAAATATTCATTTGTTCGTTTACACTAGAGTGAAAAAAATTAAACATTCCATTTGATTGTGAGAACTTACCGAGCCTTCTTTCAGGAAATAAAAGAAATGTATTTTATATAAACTATGTTTGCAGACATGCAAAGCTAAAAATAATGTTAACTATAAAAGGTCGTTTGAACTTCTTGGAACCAATTTTGCTGCCAGTTTTTTACGGATAAATACATATTTGTTGCACATATTTGCTTCAGATAACTGCCTTAATTTCTTTTAATAGCTCTGTTTCTATTATTCCATGGAAGCAGACTTTTACTCAAAGTGGTTAAGTCAATTTTATGCCATTGGTCTTGAGCAACTCCCCAAAATTCTTGTTTATATGTGCTCACCGGTTTCCTAAAGCGCGCTTTAATAAACCGAAGCACAAAATTCCATTGGGGAAGAATCATATGATTAAAAAGATATTTCTATAAATAGTCTGAATTTCATTTCAGTTTCTGATATTTTCACGGTTGTATTTGGGGTTGTTGATTTTGAAGAGTGATTCGAGGCTTCCCCTATTTTTAACTTTCTTGGACAATGTTTATTCCACATAAAACTGAAATTTATATTTACTTTGACAATGTCTTTTCCTTATAAAACTGAACTTTTCTGATCAAATAATGGTTTTAAAATTTTCTTTTAATGATACTGAGAGCTTAGCATTATTTTAAATTTTAATCAACAACTCTCGTTGAAGCAAAATTCTACCGCAATCATGAATACTTCAGAAAGGTTTTCTTTGGAATTACCTATTTTTACAATTAGTTCCTTCTATAGCAGTGTAGAAAATAGCTCGTTTTCGGTTGCAAATGCTTAAATCAAATCACGCTTCGTCAGTTGTCTCGACACAGTTTCACCTATCTCCTGCATTCATACAGCTTTTTTCTCCTTAAATATGTTTCAACAAAATCAAATAGATTTAGCTTAAATCTATATGATTTAAGCAAAATCTATATGATTTAGCTTAAATCATATAGATTTAAATCTATATGATTTCGGGTCCATTCGGGGTCCATTTCTCATTAGCCTTATGCTGGGCATTCATATATGACATTCATTGTCCTCAGGACAGCTACCCAGACTTCCTTGTGGCTTTGAACTGGACTCTCCACTAATAACTTCCGATAGTTCAACAGCTCTGGTCGAAATGTTGTATTCTTGATGAATCCTTCAGTCAGGTTACACCCGACCTCCAGCTATTAAGGAGTGTGTGTGATAGTGGAGCTTAATGCGCTACAGCCATATATGGCCATGCTGCACTAAACAAGATTTTACTGTGATCTAGACGTTTAAAAAAATGGGGGAAAGATGAATGATTGGCAAGTAGAAGGGTCGGAAACTGAGAAGGATTGCAAATGTATCCTGGGACACGTTACTCGTGTTTACAAAAAAAAAAAGTAAACCTCATGGAAAAGAACTAGTGGATCTCAGGGTCATGATTTTCGCACCTATCTAAAGATGGTAAGCATCTGAGAACTTTCGATGGGCAGTACCACGGCATCTTACAAAACCCTCCATGAAAATTCGTCGGCTATGGTATAGAATTGTACCGGCCAAATGTGAAAAGGCGAGTATACAGAAAGGAATTGGAGTCCTGCAGTATCAAATATATATAAAGGAGCAGCTTTAACCTCAATTTGCACTACTTCTGGACCGATTCCTACTTCTTTATTTTAACTGTTCAGTCGTCAGATGTATTTTGTTAATTTCAATCTCTTTTAATATGTTGCTGTTTAAATAAACTCTTCTGATGAAGTTCCAGGATAATCATTTTAAACATTCCGATATAGTCACTACGATAACTTCGACACCTTTACAGTTCCATATATTATACACCTTTTTTTTTAAATAGTATAACTACGTTTTTATAACTTTTTACAATTTATTGTGGTAAGCATACATCTTTCGTAAAATGCATTTACATAGCCTTCCAGTCATCTGTTCATTTTAGGAGTGCAATTCTTTCTTATAAGTGTTTAAGTAAAGTATTATTATCGCTTTTAAACTATATGACTTGTTTGCCTTTTAGCTTAAGAAACAAAGATGCAGACGATTTTTACTACACATTTCTAACAAAAAAAATCAAATCAGTCTTAAAAAATTGAAAATTGTTTTCATAAAGTACTTTTGAGCTTTTGTATTATTGCACATTTATTTTTGTATTTTGCAATTCTGCAAACGTTTACACTCTTTGAATTTTTTTGTTTAATGAGTATTTCTTAAGTTTTTATGAACATAAAATTCTTGTAAATAATTATTCGCTCGTCGCTTTTGTGAGCGCGTTTCTAATTTTGTTTACCTAAAAGTCTTAAGATTATTGCAAAAAATTATTATTGTGTTTATAATCATTATTTTTAATGCTTATTCATTGTCAAACTTTTATTCTTTTAAATATTTCGAAATTATGCGCATAACGAATATAATGTTATCTCCAATATTCAACTCCCGGTTGTAGAGGGCGTCTTGTAAAGGGAGAGTGTGAGATGTCACTCATACAACCCTTTCTGTGTCATTGCGTAAAGAAACGGACCCGTGTGGTGACCGGGGATGACAGAATAGTCTCACTGTAGCTCATGCATGTCGTAAGAGGCGACTAAAATGGGTACCCAGCGTCTGGGGGTATAGCCGGGCACCCTGCCCCTGGGGATTATATCAGGGGATCTCAGGGACTTGCCTTCTTCAGGTAAGTACGGGCATCATGACCCCGAGGCACCTTAGTGATCTTTTTCTTTCCCATGGGGTTTACTGTCTTTGGTAAACACGGGTGACGCACTCCCGGGATACCCTAGCGATCCTTCTCTATTTTCGACCCTCTTTCTTGTCAACCATTTTTACCTTTTTTCACCTTCACGTCTAGACCACAGTTTAATCTTGTTTGGCGCAGCATAGCCATATCTGGCTCTTGCGCCAATAAACTTTACATTCACTCACTCACTCACGCGTAAACAAACGAGTTGATACTCGTGAAGAAGGATAGCAAATAAAGAACTGTTGTTCTTTTACAACTAGGTCTAACCTTTGTCTCGGGAATATACAACAATTAACTTGAGAGTCTTGAGGTGAATCCATATA
This sequence comes from Nephila pilipes, assembly GCA_019974015.1. Lineage (NCBI taxonomy): Eukaryota > Metazoa > Arthropoda > Arachnida > Araneae > Nephilidae > Nephila > Nephila pilipes. Next base: position 155,914 of record BMAW01023826.1, on the reverse strand, counting down.
ACTGCATCCAAACAGTAAACTGCATAGATTACAAGGCAACGCGATAAAATTTTAAAGAAAAATATTAGATACTGTTATCTGTTTAAAAAAAAATTGTAAGTCTGATCTTGGCTGAAGTTATAAGATAAATGAAAGTAAGCTAAGTTTAGGAAAGTAAATAAAGATCAAGGTATTGTTATTAAAATTTCATTAATATTAAGAAAAGTAAAGAAAGTGTATTTCTACAAATCAGAAATGGAAAGGAAAGATTTTTGTCAGTTAAAGAGTAAAAGTAGTAAGTAACTGTAAAAAAAATTCCTACAATAATCTGCAATTTTAAGTAATAATAAATTTGGAAACCAAGGATTCAAAATGTTTGTGATACTTTTCACGACATTTTAAGAGAACTATTTCAAGTTTATAACCTAAACTAAATGAATTAAGGTGAAATATATTTGCAAACTAAAGCATCGTAAAAGTTCATAGCAATTTTATAGTTAGATTATATTTTTCTGCAGTGAGAAAAAAATCCTCATCCAGCAAAACTTAACCGTAAATCAAATTTAATTCAATATAGTCTTTGATCGAATCATACATAGATGATCTTTATTAGTTTTGTAATCCCCTTTTTTTACTAAAGGTAGATTCCTCATATTTATGCGAAAACTGTCGAAGCTAAAAAGATAAACACATCAACTTCGGAAAATATTCAGCTTTCGGTACACACACGAAATAGATTTTGTCAATAACGACATCAGGAGAAAAAAAATTCGAATATACCCAAATCCTCCTCAGGCATATTACTCGACTCAGAAAATTTGATTCGACCAGGTTTTTTGAGAACTTTACCTCCAACTTTTCCACCTTGCCAATCCCAAGCCTGAACCTAAAAAGCCTCGGAGATAGAAAATAAAAAATAATAAGTCTCTCAAGGGCTTGAATACATTTAAAGCAAGTGTGTGTGTGAGGTAAAGGAATAAATAATATTTTTGTGAGGAACTACTTTCTTACGCATTCATACTCGGATTCACTCCTCTTGAGCCGTCAGACAGGAGATAAGCGGTTTTATGCATCAGGAAGTTTACTTCAGAACCAAATCTCACATTTCCAACAATCCTTTGAAAGAAGTAAGGAAATATAATAAAAATCCCCAAGACAATTTTTCCTATTTCTTTTCAATTTGTAAAAGTGAAGAGGAAAATAAAATGTTTTCATGGTTTATTTTTTGGCATAAAAGTATTTTAGGAATTAATTTTAAAAGTATAAGTCACCTGAAAAACATTGTTTAATGCTAGAGAATTTTAAGATCTACATTTATACGCAAAATAAAAAAAAAATTTCTGTCCCTAAAAATTTTTAGTTTTTATCAAAATTGTTAATATTGTATAAATAAACAGACAACAAATACCTGTTAGATGATATAGGACAGGTAAAATGTAGATACTACTTTACTTTTACTAAAATTTTATATTGTTAATAAATGGCACTCAGTAGTGCAAACAGGTATGAAATTAATATCGTTTAAAAAATTGGTTGGGTGGAATTTTCGGCACTGTGTCCCAAGGGGCATATATGTAGAATGGCGAATAAGACAAAATGAAGAATTTTTTATTTTTTTTTATACAAAACTACTTAAATTATAGATAAAACATAATATTAAAGGCTAATTGCTATGCAATTAAACACATGAGAAATAACGAATGTCACAAAAAAATGATTCTTTAATAATTTTAAAAATATTATTTAGCTATTCATTATTTTCAATCAAAATATAAAACGAATTATGTCTATCATAAATAAATGCAAAACGGAACAAAGTGCTGCCATGTTTTATTGTTATACTAGCATACAATTTTAAAAAATTATTATCTAGAATATTTTTCACTAATTTTGTACCAAGGATTATGGTGTAGACTACAAATAAATACATAACTATCGATACGTGGCTGTTATAATTTGTTAAGATTTATTTACAGGATTTAAATTATGCAGAATGATTATTACCCAAAAATTGCAACTGATGATAAAATCATTCAAAATATATCATGCAATGGTAATTTTATACTCTCGTAAATATTTGTAGCATAATTAATAATTCTGAAGAGTTAAGAATTTTAAGGAATAGAATTTCGGCGGGAAGTTGGTTACGCCACCTCGGGGGATTGTTTTTCCACCACATGGTGGATAGTTAGTTGATCTTGAGTGATAGGGTGATTTGAACCCTTTATCTGTCAATCCTAAGAAAATTCGATCAGTCACCTTTGTTGATATCTTGGACGTTCGAACTGAAAAGAATTTCCCGGTAGTGTCAGTTGTAAAGAGGTTTTATTTCCAATTACTGTATTTAAAGAGAGCCGCCGCATACTCCCATCCAATATCATCGTACTGATATTAAGGGGAATTTTCTGGGAAATATTTTAGAGAAAGCTGTTTTTCCAGGAAAAAGTCAATTGATATGTCATCTCCTATTTCTTGTATTGATATTCATTTTGATAGTTTCCACTTACGTCACCGATTATATCTGGTTGAGATGACAGGACTATTTGACGTATGTACTTTAACCGGCATATCACTAAGAGTGATTTATGGGTGGGTATCTTATACAGACGCACAGAGGCAAATTTTGCATCCGGGTATATGAAATTAGTAGTTCTTGATTGTGCTGCCATCTAGTGCTTCTGTCCTGAGTCACAACTTTGGTGGTGTGGTGTATTCGCCGCTTTGGGGGAACTGTTTTTCATCCCATAGATGGCACACGACTTACCTTAGTGACATAAGTGATTCGAACTCTTGTTCATTCCGTTTTATTTGTGGATGCCTTAGACAACCGACACGAAAAGTAATTTCATGTTGGGCCATTTATCATTAGGTTTTAACTCTTGTCATTGTTGTTGAAGATAGCTGCCAAAGAATAAATATTCTCTGAATCATAATATTTTCTACAAAAGGAAATTAGTAATAATTTAAACATAACTACTTTTTAAAAAATAAATAAAGAAATATCTTTCAGGATTACTAGTTGAAATTTAATAAAATAACCATGAAAAGAAGAATCAATCTTCATTTCCCAAGAACTGCTGTTTTTCTTAACAAAGTTAATGAATTAGTACCCATAATACCTTTATTTTATCTAAAATTTTAATAATAGCTTTTCTTTACAGCTGAAATGAAAATTGAAAAAAAAATCATATGAACCTCGTGTAACACTTTTAAAAAAGCAGACAAATGGTACAGCCTGTTACAAATTATCTAACTAAAATATGCACTGTTAACACATCTTAATAGTTTTTATTCAAATTAACTACATACTCCTTTCATAATTAACTGGTTTAAAATACCGTAAAGTATTACCCCATTCGCACACTTCAGTGTCAAAAACAAGTGCATACATGCGTGTAGGGTAATAAATGAGCACTTACATTAATGCATCTTTTTACGCTTTGTAAGAAACGTTACGAAAGAGTATTATTAACTTCTCATAGAGTTATTAGCTTCTCAAGTGCTCGGGGGGAAGAATGTGCTCCATTATTTAGAAAAGAGTATAATTTAATATAAGTACGGTTCGTCTGAAGTTACTTTTTTTCTAGGAATTTTTGACAGATTTCATAAATCACGATTAGATACTTTTCTTCACGGTTCACGTGAAGACACCATTTGTAAAGAAACTATTATTTATTACAAAGGAAGGTTTAATCTGCGTTATTTTATGCCTGTTGTAAAAAGCGAAATAAATAGCAAGTTTTATTTCTTGTAAAGAATGGGCTTTCTAGTTGTTATAATCTCGAAATCGTGGCCGGCATTGTCGCGTGGTGGGTTTGAATCCTAATGGCACAAAAGACCCAACTTATAGCAGGATAGAATGAGGCTCCCCTTAAAGCGGTGCGGAAGTTTGAAGAGGGATCAAGTATCGTACTCGACACTCGACCGAGGTTCAAAATTTGGAAGATAAATATACCAGGATGTAAAATGATATCATAATAAGAAAACAGGGGGAAAAAACGATAATAATCACTTTTACAATCCAAACATACAGTTTGAAAGAAAATGAGGCACAAACGGAGTTCACACTTTAATTAAAAGCAATTGAAATAAAAAAGAAACTGCGGTATTTTTTTAAAAAGGTGTGTTGTCCCATTTGACAGCCAGACACACCACACAACGATTTTCCATACTTTTTAAGACATTATGAACGAGTTGTGGGCTCAAAGAGTTCCAAACAAAACAAAGAGGTCTTTTCAATTCTATAATGGAGCTTGGTGGAGGCATAAGTTGTCTCCCAAGCATATCCCACTCATGCCCCATAGAATTCAGATCAGTGGAATGAGCAGATCACGGCAGGCATTGCATATTTTCCGTTTCATGGAAGTCGTCAATGAGCCTTGCACGATGATGAGCCGCGATGTCATCCATAAATATGGACTGTCAGGACCTCAAAACAGGTGAAAATGAGGTTCAAAAACATCATCTCTATCTTTTAACAGTCACAGTCTCCGTTAAAAGAATTAAAACACACAATTGGTGAAATTTAAAAATATGGTTTTTAAATTTACGTTGAATAATTGATAAGCTCATAAGTTATTTTAAGAATTAAAAATTGAAGAATAATCTGAAAAATGTTTGAAAATTTATGCAAGTTTTGAGAAAAGCGTAAGATTTATTTTTCAAAAAATCTCGACTGATTCTACTTTAAATGTATTTATTCAAATGAAAGTAAATACAAAAACATTATAATAAAAAATGTAATAAATAAAAAAGTTTATTCCTCATTCACTCAATTTTTTTTTCTTGTTTCATATCTAACACATAATTATTCAGATCCCTTAAACTACATAAATTGCAACTTTTTTTCCTTCAAATAAACGAATTGCTCTGTCTAGGAAACAGCAAGAAAAAAGCATTTGAAAAAGGGTTAGACCCCCTAAGGTAATGTAAAAAACTTAAAATACCATATAAGAAAAAATTTTGGAACAACTGAGAAATAAATTATTCAAGTATTATTTGCTTAATCTTATTTTCATAAACTCCCAAGTGTAACTTAAAGCGATTTTTTCGTTGATATGTACATTTGTGATTTTTCAAATCGCTAAAAAAAATTAACCATTAGTGTTTCAAAAAGAATATTAAGATGTCTAGAATAATATTAGTGATGTAACTTACATTTTAAATACTCAACGAAAAAATTTAATCTTTTTATTCACCCATAAACATATTTTTTTCAAAAATCTGTTGTTATAATTTTTCAACTTGGAAACAAAATTTTACATTTACTCAGAAGAACTGCGTTCATTAGAGAGAAAGAAATAAAAAAAATGTGTAATTAAAAATATTTATTTCAAAAACAAACACATGTCCTGTTGTTATCGTAAAAAATGAAATATTATCGTACAATACGCTTGCTATAAATAATTAACAATTTTTAAATGTGATGCTATATTAACAATTCTATAATTGTTGTAGCCTATAGTCGAGCAATTTTTTTCCATTTACTCATCGAATATTTTTTTTTAATTAAATTCATAAAAAAAATTGACAATTTAACTGAGTTTTTAAGGTAGTATTTCAACGATATTCATAAAAAAATTTCATATTCATTTTGCCATGAAAATGAAATACTTGAGTAAAATACAAGGAAAATGTGCTTTTAAGCAAGATAAATATACATTTAAGAAAATATTTTTTAATGTCTGAATGAAAATGTGATGAAAACATTATTCGTATCATAAAATCAGTTCATTACTCTGAAGAGTATTTTCTTGAGGTATCACATTTCTTTTTTCACATTATTTAGTTAATTAGATTATTTTAACGTTAAATATTAGATAATTATATAATATACTTCAGCCAGATAATTTAGATTAGAAATGAATAATAATGAACATAAAATTTAAAAAAAAAAAACTAATAAAAATGAATATATATTCGATAAAAATTTAATGTTAGATATGGGTTAAAAATTTTAATGGGAATGTTTTTTTCATTCTCATTATCACTTATTATGTCTAATTATTCCACACACCTAGACAGAAGGTAACACTATTTCTAATTGTCTTAAAATATAACTATTGATGAGGATGACAGGAAAAACTACGAGCCACAATAGATTTAATGTATTTCAATCCCGTTTTACTGAGGTTTTTCAATGGGATCGTGCAATAATGTAGGTGAGTTTCACTGGATAGAGGTGTTGAAAGAAAAGGAACATGTTGAAGAATCTCGAGAAGGGAGGAGATTGATTGATTTTTTGTTGAAGAACTAGAAGCAACACGAGTCTGTTTGCGACAGTCTTCGTAATTTTGAGTTTCAGTCAAGTATCGAGGACGACATCTAAGTTGACACTTCCCAGTCAAATCATCCACCACAACACGCTAATGGGAGGATTTGGTGCCTTGACAGATTTAACCTGGATTAACCCCATTACACGAAGGGTCTTAAGTGGTATCAGGACTCGAACCCACAACTCGACGACAGCAACCTTGGTCATTCGGCTATCGCGGCCTCTAAGCGATTAGGGGAAGAATGTTCATCAAGGAGAAACTGTTTAAGATGTCATCTATAGAGAAAAAGAAAAGGTTGGTATGATTGAGATGTATATTGAAGTTGCTTCACAGGATTTCAGGGGAATTGACCATTTGGTTGTGGAGATTACATTCTGATATTTTCCATTGTTTTTTGTAAAAATTGTTTGAGGTCTAATAACTCTATTGAAATTAGATTACATGGGGGGGGTTATGAATCAATTGTCTCTGTTTTAGGTTCCTTAGTGGAATTGGGACTCAAAAAGCGAATAAACTGGAACGTCTCCGGGCACGATGTTGCTTCTTTGACCACTTGGAAATAGACATGCGACGGACATACATTTGTGATTCGAAATCAATATTAGTACACTTTGGTTCAGATTGGCTGGTTTAGATTAACGCCCCTCTACAACTACGCAAAGGCTCTTGTTGAAGAAATGATAGAGACAACACCTGAGATGGCATTCCAATCTTCAAGCTCCACTCTACACCGCGTGGGAACTTCCTCTATTTATATTCTTCAGATCTCCCACCCATTCAGAATATCTGGTAAGGCTGTAACGGAGTACTAGAGTGTAATCGCGTTTCTCTTCAACTAACCTTTTATGACTTTGTGATGTTATTTGATTTGAGTACTAGTGAATGAATCGTGACTTGCGTTATTTCAGGACGCAGTAAATTTGCATACTGAATTCTGGTTCGCTGTGTACTCAAACGCCCCTACAAATTTAAACATGTCTTCGACCCACTATAATATATGTGTACAATGAATAATATCTTGCTGTTTGCTTTCTTCCTGATGCAGAATTTGTAAGCATTACATGTGTAAATACATAAATTATTTAGCAAATTGTTAATTAAACTTTTAACTGAATATAACAACAACTGGGTCAACTTACTCTTTCCTCCTTCCTGGGCTGATAAATGAGTACCAACGTCGATTTGGAAGTTAATTGGGTTCAAGTGTTGGGCTAGCGACTCAACCTGGTTCCTAACTAGTAGTTTGAGTCCTTGGCGTAAAGGCTACAGAAATGGAGAGGGACACTGCCTGATGGAAGTTCTTAGGCCAGGACAGACTTCATGGCTGTCTTCTCTTAATGTAAAAGAATAGGATCCGAATTTGGAAAAATGTTTCCAATATAAAAAAAAAGTGCTCGAACAGGAATTTTATATTCTGATTTCGCTTTCCTTTAGAGAATAGAGTATGTTACAACGCTACATATTTGTATCTAAATCATTCCCTTTTTCTGATGTAAAATGTATTTATTCCATATTTCATCTCATTTACTGTAATGATAAATAACCTTTAAATTGTACTTATTCAAAATAAAAACAGTAATTTTTGGAATGTTCTTAAATTTTAAGAATACTGTATCATAAACGAATGTACGTGTCACAACGTCGCAACTGTTATGAAAATTGAAACATATTTCTACCTGGAAATGTGTTCGAAGTTTCGATCAGGTTTGTTGACATCAGGCGAAGACAACCTTAACAAATTTAATTAAAGAAACAAAGGATAAGACTCTCTTATTGCTCGAATACAAAATTCACAGAAATATAAGTTATTCCACTGTTATAAATATCTAAAATAAATATATATTTTTAACTTGGATAGTTTATTCAAGTATAGTAAGAAGCATCAAGTTTTCAGTCGAAAAGCCCACTCTGACTCAACTCATACAATCAATCATATTTCACGATGCTACACTCTGTAACCTCATAAAAGAACCGCACTAGATAAATAATTCATAGCAAACACATTTCTAAGGCACAAACGTATTGAACCGTTAAATTAACTTCAGCAGCAAGCAAGTTTGTGCCTAATTGAAGATCTTTACCAATACTAATGCGTCGTTTTCATGATTTGCCTACCGGTGGGAATAAAAGATAAACCGATACAGATCTCCTAGTTTCAAACTAACGAGAATTCTTATTTAATTTATATATTTCCTGTCCTCGATAACTTCCATATGTTTTGGTACTGCGATTGAAATTGTGGAATACGGTTATTGAATTTTCTAAAAGGATAAGCGAACTAGTTTGCTTAACAATAACGGACTAATATCTTCATTCGGTGACTTGACGCATTTCATCACAAGAGATAATAACTAGAGAGGTTAGTTTAATGATGTGTATTCAAGCATCACTGCGGCTAGTATAAAGTAATAACTGATATAATTCAATTGTTGAAATATTTTTAAATATCTAAATTAAATGACGCTAAATTATTCTTACATAAATAATAAAATACTACAGATACTTTAAAAGGGCGTAATATTCTTATGTTACTATCTAATTATCCATACCGGTATAAAATGACACCAACAGAATGCGGCTTTGCGAATTAATTATAAACGTAAATTCTGCTCTATTCTGTAACTATTCAAAAAGGATACAATTTTACGGATCAAACTATCATAACAAGACTGTCATGTTATAGAAACAATTTTTTAGGTAAATGGACGTCTTATTTACAAAATGAAGAAATGATTACTTGACATTACTATAATGTGACTATATTACCTGTTTTAATTATATTCTCTTAATACCTTAAATCCCATTTTCAACAGTGCTTTTTAACCACTATCTTAAATAAATCAAAGCTCAATATGTATTTTTCAAAATTATCTCCTTATCTTAATGATTTTTTCAAGGTTCCAATACTAAAGGTTTCATTTTTTAATTTAACTTCAACTTCTTAATTTAGTGTTTGTTAGTTAACTATACGACCTATTACAAAATAATTTGGTACAAGGTCTTCAAAGGAATAAATTATTTCTTCAGTTTATTAAAACATAAAGACTGGTACATAATTCGAGAACATTAGGTATCAAGTATGTGTTCCTAACTGAAACATTTTCATAGTTTATCTTTGGCATTGATTTAAGATGTCCAATTGAAAATTATTTTAGTAATAGTTCATTTTGTTTATTGAGTTCTCGAAATTCGTAGAAGGGAATTAAGTGGAAGTCTCTTAATTATATGGAGCAGTCAAAGCCTTCAAGTATGTCATAGTAGGAGAGTGAGGACTGAGAAGTGTGATGATCGTCGCAATAGTCTCTCGTGGCAGTCTTTGATTTTAGGAGTCAAAAATGAATCAAAATTAAATCACTTCTGGAGTTATTTCACTTATTTAACTTCTTGTCACAAAATACAAGCGAATTAAAGCATGTAGATTCATCTTGTTGTTTTGATGACATTATAAAACATTTATTTCATAAAATATTTTTATGGAGCTCAAGCTAGGTTCTTAACTATTAATAAACCTAAACAATTTATTTTTACTTAAACTTTCTTCGTATTGTTTTTAAATTATTACTTATTTATTTATTTTTAGTTTTAGAAAGGAAACACACTTGAACCACATTTTCTTACAAAATTCAAAACTCTTTTTTGGTGTTAATTTTTTGACTCTACTTAACACTGTAAAACTTGATAGATTATATTTTTTACTTAACCATGCGTTGTTTCTTGAATATAATTGTAGACATATATTTAAAAAAGCTGTATTGTCCCCATAAGATCTAATGAAGAAGTGAGTAGCTTTAAATGTCTGTAAATATTACTGCGACGAAAATGCATCACAAATAAACAAATGGGGCTGAAATGGAATCATAATTCCCAAATTTTAATTGCTTCCTGACCAGATGGTGACAGTTTAAGTTTTATGGCGCAAGAGCCAGATATAGACATGCTGCGCCAAACAAGGTGTAAGGTGTAACTATGTTCTAGACATTTGAATGAGTGATTGATGAGTGCCACAGTGAATTCAAGGAATGAGGAAGTCATGTGAATAAGTGATCGATTTGTAATGGTCGATAAGCCAGATGTGTCCATGCTACACCAAAAAAAGTGAGCAGGAAAAAAGCGCATAAAGCATAAAACTGTGACCTAGAAGAGTGAAAAAATAGAAAAAGGTAAAATTTTGATTGACAAGAAGGAGGGTCAAAAATAGAGAAAGATCGCTAGAGTATACCGGGAACGCGTCATTCGTGTTTACCAAAGACACTAAACCCCATGGGAAAGAAAACGATCTCTAGGGAGCCTCAGGGTCATAATGCCCGTACCTACCTTAAGAAGAAGGTACGGGCATTTCCAGAGGTCTCCTGATATAATGCTCAGGAGTAGAGTGCCCAGTTATACCCTCAGACACTGGGTACCCATTTTAGTCACCTTTTACCGCATACATAAGCTGCAGTGGGACTATTCTTTCACACCCGGTCACCACACGGGTACTTCCTGACCAGAAACTGCCAGCCAATAACAGAACACAAATCAGTGAGGAAGTGTAAGAAGCACCATCGGGTTCTCCCTTTTGACAAAATAACAGAAAAAAAAACTTGGAACAACGCTATTGCGTCAAATTTTGCTGAAAACTTGTCGATTCCCAAATAGAAATGAACTATAAACCAAGGGAAAAGGGTCCAGATTTCAATCCAGAGCGGAAGCATGACATACCAGCTGAGTGTCGTCGCAGAACCCTTCCTTCCGACAGGGGCATAATCGTTGGAGGAAGTGTATTGAAGCTTGAGGGGATTATATATATATATATATTGAAGTGGTTATTGTGGTTGTGGTAATTGATTTCGAGGTGGGTTTTTTTTTTTTTTTTTTTTTTTTTTTTTTATGAATGAAGGTCGCATATATTTAATATAGTAACAATAAATTGCTACCAATACAATTACTACCTAAACAATAAATTGCAACCAGTTGTACCAAAACGTATTTTACTAAATGGAACAAATGGTGAAAGAGCGGGTACCATAACTTGGTTGATGAATAATTCCATACTGCTACGAAAAATGCAGCAAACAAAGACATAGCTATAACTGTACACGAAGGATTATATGTTTGATGAAATTCATCGTTCTCTAACCACTAATTGGAGTTAAATGAAAAAACTACCAAAAATGTAACTATTGAGATATGTCCTTGTAATACCGAGTGTCTAGAAAAAAAATGCAAAATATACCCAAACAACATTCCATTTCTAACTTATTTTAGTTTTTTAGCCTATTTTCAATCTTATAGAAACACAATTGAATACTTATACCGAAAAATCAGGTTAATTCATTAGAATTTAATCAATTGCATAGCTCATTTTGGTCAATTTTCTTCTTTTTCTTTTTTTCAGATTAGGATGGGTATCCACTGAGGAAATTTGAAATAAAGATCAATTGCTACTATTCGTTTAGATGCCAGTTTCAGGGTTTGGTGAAGGTTTGACACCCAGAACTTGTCACCAAAACAAGAATACCCAGTTTTACCAAACAGAACTAATCATACTAAACATGGCATCAACTGAAATGATTACAACTTACAGAGGTGTCGAATGCGGCAAAACCTTTCAGAACAGCTTCATCAAACATAGTATCACTTTCCTCAAATATAAAGCTAAGTAGGAGCTATGTATATGATGTAATAGGTAACCTTACAAATAAGGGGGGGGTCAATTTTTTTAAAAAACATGTAGGGGTTGCCGGAACATGTTAATCTCGGTGGGAAACAAGCAACCACATTTTTAGACACTGAAGGTTAGACCTATTTCAAATACAAGCCGACAGGTAGCAGCACTTGATTAAGAAAAAAAAGGGCAGGGGGTATTTCTTGATAATTCAGTTTTACCCTACCATCCCCAAACGATTAACAAACATTATTTTGTTTAGACTGAAACTATTTCACTTATTCTGTACATTTTGTATCAAAATTGAGGGCAACCTGACAAAGGTTCTGACCCGAAAAAAAAATATTCAAATAACATTGATGAATTTATATCATTTTTACTTTAAATATATTTATGTGTTTTCTTGCATAAAAGAAATTTTTTTAACTAGATTGAATGTCCCGTTATATTTATTTAATACGGCTGCCTTAGATGCACTGAATTTTTATTCTTGAATGGATTATTATTCTTTTTACTAAAACTTCCTCGTCCGGTTATATACAATGCATGTCAATACATTTTATAGGATCTGTTTTTTTTATTTGATGTCTTTAAACGAAAACTTTTGTCCTCTGTCTGATGGTCAGAGAAAATATTGAACATTCTCAAGAGGTCTGGCTCTAAACTTTTGAAATAAATGCGGGTATCCAATGACAAAAAGAAGGTATATCAAATATTTTAAAATAAAAATGACACGAAGTAGTATCATTTTATCTTACAAATAGTTATGCTGTAATAAAAAAATCGCTAAAATTTATGTTTTTTAGAATTTTGCCAACGAATTTCTTTAATTGGATAATTATTATGTATTTGTATTATATAAACAAGTAATATAAAAAAAATTTAAGTCAATTCCTACATAAGTCAACAAAGAAAATTTTTATTTTAGTTACTTTTTATTAAATAATTACAATTAATATGAATATGTATACACATATGACTAAATCAGAATATTAAGTAACAAAAGAATTTTTTTTTCAAGTGATCTACACGCTTCGTCACTGACGGTATTTATTCCTAAATTTATATCCTGCTAAATATTTTATATAAGAGAATTTTTTTTTCTCCCATATAAAACTAAAATTAATTATTTGAAAATCAAATAAAAAAAATTTATGCTTCGACTAGATTCGATCCGAAGGCATGAAGATTCTATACCGACGCTCTACCAAATTTGCCATTGCAAAACAAATGACATAGAAGAAGCATATGCTTGTTTCTTAAATCATCCGGTAAATTAAATGGTTGGAATGCAGTTTAGCCCAACAAACCTTGGCGACAGGAATTATTTGGCGGTATTTTGCCAAATGTGGCTGCAATAGCCCGCTTCGAGGATTTAACATTCAGCCAAAAAAATTGCCAAGTTTGGCAGTTTTTGAAATCGCGCCAAGTGGTTGGGCTAAACTGCATTTTCACCAATTAAATTTAATTAAATAAGTTAATACTTCGAAAAACTGTATTAACATCAAATGTCATCCACTACAAGTTTGAAAAAATGTATTTGAACTTGAGTGGATGAATAAAAAGTATTTTATTAACAATTGAAAATTTGAACAAGATATACTCGTATATAGAGAGAGAGTGTGTGAGCTAATAGTAGGAGTTTAATAAAGTATAAGTAATGTGTATAAATTTAAATAAAGTCTTCTAAAACAAAATCACTAAATCTTCGTGTTTTATGCACGAAATGGAACAAGCGTAGAATGCTTTTATTTTCTGTCTCGTTATATTTTTTAACTAAAACTATTGTAACATTAGAGTTATACATTAATTTACAAATATGCTTCTTTAGAAATGCTGTAAAACCTCGTTTGAAACTTCCTCCACTACTGCTGATTTGAAATCATGCGGTTATTTTGTTTAGCTAAATTTCATTTTGTATTTTCTTGTTGTTTGCTTAGTTTCTTATTTTAAATTCATAACAAATTAATTTGTTATGGGAGCCCGTGTCAAAAACTCTTAACAGAGAACGATGAACTGTGTAATATTACTAATGTTGCACAATATTTATAAGTGCTCAGTGCGCGTACACAATATGTTAAATGTATATTAACTGTATAAATTAAATTAGGATGAAGGGCTGGTATCTATATTAGCCTTTGTCAACCATAAAAAAAAGAGCGTAAATCAAAATGTGTCGTACTCTAAAAAAAGAACTTTTACAAATTATTTTATTAAAGTAAAAAGTTCCGGACGTTCATTACAAAATTAACTTTATATTTCTGCATGCATGTTTAAGCACTGTGTAACACATAAAGCAAATTCATAAAACTAAAGTGAAATGTATTGATAATGGATCTTTCCTCTAGTGACTATGTATTAAAATGACCTCATTTAACGATGTTTCATTTGGCGCTTTATCGTCTATATAGGAACGCATTCTCTAAACACTATACATGATCTTATCGTCATTTCATACAAATATTTATCGTAAACCTATCACTATTACTTTTTTCTTTAACCAGTTAGAAGAAAACAATTTAATTTATTCAGACATTTTTTGTCATGTCCCTTAGAGATATCTTGACAGCCGAACTGTCAAGATTTAAAGGGATGGCATGATTGACATAGTTGAAGGTTTGACTGAAGGGATTTGAAGTGATATTTTCACTCCTTTCGTTTAAAAAGCATGCGGATATCTCAACATAAGCGATTGTAAACGGGAATGTTTATTATCGTCGCACTGAAAAGCAACACGAGAGGTATTGACGACACACCTCGTGATTTTAATTGATTGGTTGGTTTTATTAACGGCGCACTACAAACAACTCGAGGGCTGTTGGCTACGGACCTCGTAATTTTGAACCTCGGTAAAGTGACGAGTATGACACCTGAGCTGGCATCTCCCTCCCTTAACTTCCACACCACACCTATGGAAAAACTTTGAGACTCGACAGATTTAAAGTGCATCAGCCACGGCTATACGGAGGGTCTTTAGTAGCATCAAGGCTCAATGAAATCCGCCGGCAGCGAGTCCACGACCATAACCACTAGGCTACCGCGGCCTCCCTCGTAATTTTGAACCTTGTTAAAAAGAGAAAAGACGACACCTGAGTTGGCACCTTCCCTCCAAAATTTCACACCACGGCACAGGAGGACTTGGGACCTCGACAGATTTAACGTTCATCATCCCCACTATGCGGTGGAATCTTAGTGATATCAGGGTTCAAACCAATGACTCGATGAAAACAACATCGCCCTCGAGTCGCGACCGTGACCATTAGGCTACCGCGGCCTCCCGTATGTGTGTGTGCGTGCATTTCATAGATGTGTTATGCGTGTCTGTAATTCTAATCCTTTTTACTGAACATTTGAATTCCCATTAAAAAATAAAACAAATAAATTTTATTTAGTATACGTTGATATGAAAAAATTGTAGAAAGAAAACACAATAAAAGAAAAAAAAATAATGCAATTTTAAATTTGAATCGGCATTTCACATTTCTCGGTGAATAATGAACTCAGATAGTTAAGTTATGAAAGTTAAATAAAATATTAATTGATATTCTGTGTGTCACGGTCTAAATAATCAATATTCCTGTTATGTAAGTTGTCAAAATGTGTTGTCAAATGAGTGTAATGTGATATACTCGTACAACGTATTGCTTAATTGGTAAATTTGCATTTTAGTTTCATTGGCGCAAGGAACATTCAAGGGTTATAGTGAAATTTTAATTATTACCAAGATATAATTGAGATAATATTGATAAAACTTATTATGTACATTAATTAATCCTTTCATAGAAAATGTTAAAAATTCAGCAATAAAGGGTTATTTGTTTGGTTTCAGGAAGCATTAGATGGAAATAACGGTCTATAACGTAATGTTTTAATTATTACTAAAAATAATCGAGAGATAGAAACTTAATTTTTATTTATTATTCTTAACACATATTATATTATAATTTATTATTTTTAAGAAATTATTAATTATTACCAAATTAATTGAGATGGAAATTTAATATTTATTTATTTTTCTTAAGATGCTGATACACAGTCACCATCCAAAGTTATATGTTTATCACAATATTTCTTAACCTTTCGAGGACCGTCATTGCAGAAATCAGCAGATTGAAATCTGTCGTCTCCATAAGGAGAGTTATTTCAATGTACGGATTTCAGAAACCAAACAGATCAACATGAATTGCTGTAGTTTCCATTATGTACATAAAAATCAATTAATATACAGAATAAATTTTAACCAAATATTTCAGTTATTTCTCAGCAATATTTAACATTTTACGACATCCCTACGAGTTTATCTAAGTTACATCAAACACACGTTATTACACAAAAAGAAATAAAGAAACATGCATATATGATTTAGATCAGGGGCTGCGAACTTTTTGATCAACCCCCATAATTTTTAAAACTCTCTTATCGATACCTTCTATTTGAAATGATAATAAAAGAAAAAAAACTTTTTTTTTTTAACATAAATTAAATCATTCAAGAAACAGTTAAGTTTTTTTTCTCTTTTGATTTTGACAAAATCAAATTTTTATATAAATCAATGAGAAAGATGTGATTGATTATACTTTTGGCTAGATTAGTAATATTTGATTCAAAATTTGTTAATTTCAGTCTTACTTCGCGTCGGAGTTCCATATTCCATTGATTTCTCTGCTTTGTTAAAATATAATTAACATGACTGAAGCCAAATTCAACAATACATGAGCTTTAGAATGCAATTAAAAAGGGAAAAGCCGTATTATAAGTTTTGGATATTATTGCGTAATATTTATATTCGTAGAAAATTTACTCACAGTTAAAATATTAAAAATCATCTTTGCTCCAAGATCAATTAATAATTCAATGACTTCATCTTTCAAATGACTGTCGTTATTTTCAAAATTGTCGCAAATTTCAAAAGTATTGAAAATCTTCACGTAACAATGAAGATTTAAACAAGTTTAACTTAGCTTGAAAGCTTAAAATAATTGTTCGTGCTTGAATTGATATAATATCTTTTGCTTAGTGACGTGTATGAATATCATTGAACTTTGCAAATACATCGGTCAAATAAGAAATATTGTTTTTAATTTTTTTCAATCTGTCACTTAAGGCTGCATTAATTTCAGTAAGAAATTCTGTCACTGTTGAAACAATTCAACAAGTTTTGGTACACCTACATCTCTTGACAACAATAGATTTTCGGTGTGTAATAATAATTGGTTTGATAGTTCATCATTTTCCTCGCAAAGCGTATCAAACAGTCATGATTTAAGATTTTGTGCTCTAATATGGGCCCTCTTGTAACATAAAAAAACAAGAATAATTTCTCACAAGTCTGAGATTGAGAACCTGTCACGAAATGCGCATACTTTAAACGGTAAAAAAGATAAATAATTATTTTTAAAAATATGCAGGTCTGATAAATTAAATATGCTAAAATCTATTATAAAACTTAACTTGCTATATTGTAATTACAAATACCATTCCAAACGAAAAGTGTACATATTGCGTTGCGATTCATAAATTTACGATATAGCACTGATATTCATTCATCGACCCCTAATTGTACTATATCGACCCCCGCGGATCGGTATAGATCACTTTTCCGACCCCTGATATAAATGAAACATAGTAATGATAGTAAAATTAAGAGGAGGCCTACCAGTCGTAAATAGAGGAAGATTGCTTGGATATCCAAAGGGTTCATTAACTATGCTTATTAAAGACATAAGCCCACGGACCCCTTGTTTACCAAATTAGGAAAATTCCTGAAAAGATGATAAGCCTACTACAGAGGTCCATTAAAAATGTCCTTTGGTTCATTGTGTTAGTTTTATAGTTTTGAAAAGGCTTGGATAAAATTCATCATCCCAAATCAGAATCTTATAAGCGAAAAAAAAAATGGATTACTTCCACGTATGTAAAAAGAATTGAACATAAATTTATTAGTGCAATTAGTTCTATCAAGCTAATTAAAACTTTTCAAAACAAATAATGAGTATAATTCGCAAAATCTAATACATAACACTTATTAAATAATTATTTATTTATTTTTAACTCCTTTTCAGTAATATCCGATGTATTAAACACGAAGTAAAAAAAAAACGAAAACACGACGAAACTACCCTAAATTTATTCCATATTTGAAAGAATGCAAAAAATTTCGATATTTATGTAGTATAAAATATATCGTAAGGTATATATAAGATTAATGCAGGGAAAGTTTTATTTTACGTTAAGAATCAATGAAACTAATTACAATAATTAATGTTGCCCCTTTAAATGCCAAAATTTTACAAGATCTTTCGATTATTCCGAAATGCTTTGGCTCTTTTCCAAGCTCTCGCAAACCGAATTAATAATAACAGTTATAAGTATCTCGCATAAGACGGAAATTAAACTTTAGTGCGTGATCACAGAACTCCATTTTGAAATTAATCCTTTCTCAGAAGTTTATTGTCAAAAATTGTCCCCGTCACACTTATCGCACCTAATTTCAATTCAAGCGTTAATTAATCGAATCGTCTTCCAACAAAGAGCTAAACAAAGTTTGTCTAATTACCTCCATAATTACAATTCGTAAAATTACATATTAATCCTTTTGTTTTTGGAATATTCATTTTAATAACTTGCAAAGAACAAATATGCAAAACATTATCGGAATAAATTTCGCATGTTATCTGCTAAAGAAAATCGATTAAAATGGTTTCCTTTGAAGCGTTTATCAATGAGATACTTTGTTATATTAAACGGATAGTTTCATTTGACTTTTACACATTATTGGTAACTTGTCAGGCAAATTATAGTATTTGAGATGTTAACGTTGCGTTTATTATTATCATTCAACTAATAATTTTGCAATTATTGAGAGAATAATTTACAACTATTAAGAAATTAAGTTTATTGAGTATTAAATTTCAAATTATTGTAGGCGAAAATGTCATTATTATATTATCCGTCATTATTAAATGAACCATATACATATATTACTTAATGCATCAAAAATGGAATTTCAGTGCACCTTAAAGCAATTGGGAAGAGCAATTTGATGTTGTAGTTCCGAGCTATTGGTAAGAACTTAAGATAAAATAATTAGTAATTCGAGATAAAAACCAGCGTTTTTATATGGTGGCAAAGTTTATTAAAAAAATTATTGAAATATTAGTTAAAACTGGTCGCAAATATCTAAATATTGCATTGTTAGGCAAGTAAGAACGGTTCACAAAATTTCAGAGCTCTACTTGATGGGAAGTTGGTTAAATTAACAATAGAAAATTTCATGACACACTGATACACACACAGACAGACACACACCAAGTGAAATACATAAAAACGTTAAGCTAACTGAAATTAATTTACTCATCCTGTAAATTAAAAGGTTGGAATGCAGTTTAACCTAACCAGCCTTGGTGACAGGAATTATTTGGCAGTATTTTGCCAAATGTTGCTACGCTGGTCCGTTTTACGGACTTAACGTTCAACCAAAAAAAAAATCGCCAAATGGTTGGGTTAAACTGCATTATCAAAGAAAATATTATTAACGTTCAACCAAAAAAAAAATCGCCAAATGGTTGGATTAAACTGCATTATCAAAGAAAATATTAATTAAAACTTGTCGCAAATGTCTAAATATTGCATTGTTAGGCTAGTAAGAACGATTTCCAAAGTTTCAGAGCTCTAGCTTGATGGGAAGTTGGTTAAATTAACAATCGAAAATTTGATGACACACACCAAGTAAAATACATAAAAACCGTTTTTTTTTTTTTTTTTTTAAAGATAGTTATTACATTTAACGGAGATTCAAATTCCTCACACGGAGATAATGGAAAATTTGGAAAGTGAAATGGTACATCTGATTGTTTTATGTGGTCATCAAAATTCAGAATAATTCCTTTTTTTTTTTTTTTAAACTAAGTTCAAAAAAATTGATTTGATTATTTTTTATTGCTTTATCAACGTCACTCTTAAAAGCAACACGAGAGCTATTGGCAACGTTTTTTTCTCGTCTTCATAATTTTGAACCTTCGTCAAATGAACGAGGACGACACCTGATCAGGCACCCTACTCTCCAAACTTCCGCATCACAGATGGACTTAAGAATCTTACAAATTTAACATGCTTCAGCCCCGTTACACGGCAGGACTTTAATGGTATTCGGATTCAAGCTCACGACTCGACCGGCCATGAGGAAGACCACTCATCTTCCACGGTCATCTTAGAAAGTTGGAAGCGAAAGATCTCATAAGTTAAAGAGAGAGTAACACGGTCTCATAACAAAGACTACAAATATGCTGATACATCAAACGTCATATTTCCACAGCTCACTGTAATCGAATTACGAATAAAAATCCACCTCCCTTCCTCTCCTCCCCCCTCAGTAAACATTTGATCTGATTATTAATTCACTTTAGAGCAACAATAAATAAACAATGTTTGAATAAACCTTATTTGGAAACTAAATCAAAATAGCTTATTATAATTAAAATGTTCACTGTAAAAAATTCGTGCAATATTATTACACTGAATCGGAGTTTTAAGAAATGAATAAAGACTGCTTTCGAGTACAGTCAAAGAATAGAACTCAAAATCAGAAATCGTTATTTGTGCCATGTTCTTTCACAGGATAAGAGTTCTAGTAATTGAATAAATGTTGAATTAAACAAACTAAAGATGTATATTATATATCTATATAATTATAAAATTTGTTTTTTTTTTAATGTTTATTTTTATCTATTTTTTCATATGAGTCAAGTGTCCATCAATGTATTTTTACTCCCTTGTACTTTTACGTTTTTTTTAAAGAGAGTTTTTGTTTTTTAGCATTATATTTCTTTTTTGTTTACATAAATCATTTATATATCATTTTTTTAAATTTGATTTTACTTCACTTTAATTGCATTGTAGTTCTCTTGATTTTACTCGATATTTTCTCAATAATTTATTTTCCATTTTGAAAAAAACATATATTGGTAATTTTACTCTTTACTATATACATATATTGGTGATATTCTCGGCAGCGCCATCTATCGCGACGACTGAACATTATCAAATATAAAAATAATCCAACATTAAAATAAATTCATGCAGTTATTGTTATGAAATAAAAATAAGGAAAAGTAAAAGAATGTAAAGAGGAATTCCAGAAAATTGTCGAAAATACTATAATAATTATTAACTTATACGATCTTAGAGATTTAAAGAAACTATGAAATCATTCTTTAACACAAAAGCAAACATTTTTTCCCAGTTTCTTTGAACTGATTCTATTTCTGGCATCTAAAAACGCCTAAAAATATCCCTTTGTATGTGACTAATTTCGTTTTGAAAAGAAACTCTTGTTTGTTATAATATTTACATCAAATATTTTCTTTAAAAAGAATCATGGAAAAAAAACCTCGATACAATTCTAAGCTATCTATTGAAAAAAAATATTCATTCTTAATACTAAAAAAATATTTATTGAATCTAAATTGAGGGTATAAAAGAAAATCCCATTTCAAACGACAGAATAGTACTCATCCAATAGAAAAGATGGGCATTTTGAGGAATATAAAAACAGCTATTGCCCACATAAATATGTTTTTTTATGATATCAAATGTCACAAACGCGTGTCAAATGTTTTTTCTCTATCTGACACTTATGTGCCACAGAAGAATGAAATTGGTGACAACTAATAAAGACATGTTGGCTTCAAGACGTTATATTCATTCTAATGGATTTTTTCTCCGACACTTGTGTGAGTTTTGAGTTCTTCTGGGCGAATTCAAACAAACATGGTTTGAAGTAAGCGAGTTTAAAAATAAAAATAAGTTTAAAAGCGTTTTTCTTTCCGTTAAGGCCATTTTCAACCAATATCATGGAATAGGACGGTTTGAAACACAATTGTCATAATATTAATATAAACTGCAAAAATTACACTTGTTTATGGATAAAACGCGTATAAGTTGGGCATAAAGGCCTTTAACAGTTTCAAATAAATATTATTTATAATGTTTCATGTGTTAAAGATTATGATTTTTTATTAACGTTGCACTGAGAAGTAACATGAGGGCTATTGACGTCGGACCTCATAATTTTGAACCATGGTAAAGTAACAAGGAAGACATTTGAGCCAGCTCCTCCTTCTCCAACAATAGACACTTGTAGAAAGACTTGGAAACTCTACCAAATTTAACGTGCATCAGCCCTGTTTCATGGCATATTTTCAGGTGCATCAGGGCTCGAACCCACGACTGAACGAAAACGCCAGCCGCTAGTTAACGATTATCTTTTGTGTATTATAAAACTACATACAAATACATACACATAACACATACACTAGACATACAAACAGAAAGAGAGAGGATTTTATCAAACAAGTATCGGGACTGAAGTCGCGAAAAGAAATTCACACAAACACGCGCACACATATATAGTTTATCCAATAAGATTCGGGTGTGAAATCCCAAAAGGAAATTTATTGAATACACATGTACAGTGAGAAAATATTTTTTTTAAAATATGAATTCTTCTGTAAGAATATACTGCTGTCATCTCTTTTTCCTATCTTAATATGTTCTCTGAATTGCTTTGCGTTTGTCGATTTCCAAACTCCTTGGTAAAGCTGTTTGAAAGTATCAATCGTTCCGAAACGATGTCTTTGCAGGCTTTTTTTTTATCCGAGGTTACAAAAAGAAGATGGCGGGAGACAGATATGATTGGAACACCGTTGCGATGTTGGGTTTGGTCACCACCTTCCTCACAATTAGCGATGTGTGTTATTGCATTGCCGTGAGGGATCATTCAGGAAACCATGATTTCTGAACCAGTGGTTCACAAATCATGTTTTCTTTCACAATTCAAAAGGTTTGGAATTTTGGTCACATTTCGTTTCTTTGGTTCATGTCGGACGTCTAATGCGTTGCTTGTCTTCGATATTTCAAAATGAATATTATTTAATGCCTCATAAAACGCAGTCTGACATCTGTCGTCTTTTTAACCTCACGGATCATAAGGAACGTCTCCGTGTCGAATTTGCTGAGTTTAATGCAAAACTTAATAGCAGAACTTTTCTTGATGGTTCGCTGCTTTTTCACTCAAGACGCAAGCACTACATGTGTTTTCACATTTTATGGATGAGATCTAATCTCTCCAACAGCTCAAAGGCAACTGATGGCTTAAGATTCTATTAGCTTACGTCACAACCCAAGCCGGCCACCTAACCAACCAACACAGACGAACATTTACTCTTTCCAATTGACAGGGGGAAATTAGTCCTGTTACTTATTAGACAAACCATTGTGTATATATGTTACACATTTTCTGTAAGTTTTTTGAACCATGTATGGAAAACAATACCCTAAATCACTTAGACGAGCCTCCTTATCCAATTAGCAAGTGTAGGCTTTTTCCATTTCATTTTTCATGACGGCTTGGAATATCTCTCGTTGTATCCCTCAAATTTGTTGACGAATATAGATCTTGAGTTGAAAAATGATTTTAACATTATATTGGTGAAAAAACAATCTTTAAGATATCCCTAATGAGGCCCGAGTCGGCAGTTCGAGTCGGAAATTGTTCTTTGGGAAAGTCGGCAATAATTGCATGATTGAGTCGGCAATCTTTCTAGGTCCGAGTCAATTATCTTTCTAGGTTGTCAACAACTTCTATGCTGGAGTCGATAATTGTTCGTAGCTCGAATCGATTCTTAATCTTGCGAAATTTTGTTTGAGATTATAAAATGTGAGCATTCTTTCCATTGTGTTTACTTCTGCGTCTTTGAATATGATATCTACAGCCGATATACCTTAGATGTCAACTTACTTTGAAAACAATGGTAATAATTGCTTTCTAACTGTCAAGCTCAATAACTTGACATCTAATCTGATTTATATTGATGATTTTATTCATATGATTTAATAAAATCGATAGAAGTATAAAAATATAATTGATGGTAATATCAACATTAATTTCACATATAACTCATATAATAATTATTAGGAAAATACCTTATTCAATGAAGATAGATGATGATATAGGACAAAATAATCTCAAATATTTTGTTTTTTATAGCAAAAATATTCTCCGAAATTTTGTTAATTTCTCTTTTTCACAAAGCCAACAGTTGTGAACGAAACCTTGATATAAAATTGAAAACAAATGTTACTAATTAACGGTTCTTAACCACGATTAAACCAAGTAACATCACGACAGTTCACTTTTAAATCTATAAATCAGTTACAGGATTTATTAAACATTAATCACTGCTTTAAAATAAAGGATGAATAATGACTGCTGTCTTTATAACTGACATGATACATTACATTAATTATAAATCCTAATACAGTACTGTGCAAATATATATAGTAAGATCCTGAAACAATTTGAATAATTAGCATATTACAGCATTTAAAAAAATTATACTAAATGTTAAGAGAAAGTGGGATATAAGTGTAATCCTTTAGGACATTAATCAAAAAGAATCATTTTCATCAACTGAAACCATTCATCTACAGTTATTGTTTAAGAAAAATTAATAATCTCGCTTGCTTTGGTTTAAGCCCAAACTCGAACATTAATAACTTTGTTATACCAAACATGCAATTGCTAAGCCTCCCCCGGGCCGGCGGATAACACTTGTAAATAAATAGTTTTCACTTTAGACTTAAGTTTCATTTAAAGCTTTATGAATTGCATCAAAACTCATTTAAAAACAAATGTTAGTTTGTAGCTTTAAGTGGATCATGCATAATATGTTAAACAATCAGCCTCACTGGGCAATGCCTGGCAGGAGGTTACCCTGATGAGGCTATGAGGGTTACCCTGGAGCGGTAGCCTAGGGTCACGTTGATTTCGCCGAGTCGTGGTTTCATGTCCTGATGCAGCTTAAAACCCTTCGACTAGTGGGCTGTGGCACGTTATATCTGATGGAGATCCCAAGTTCTCCCATTGGCAAGGTATGGAAAGTTTGGAGAAGGAGGTGCCTGCTCAGTGTTGTCTTTGTCACTTGACCGAGGCTCAAAATTATTAGGACCTTGGCCAATAAACCTCGTGTTGTTTTATTGACCCAATTATGTTTTCATGAAAACACGGCAATGCATTTATTTTTATATAACTGTAAGCAATGTAGATTCTAATTTGTCCATTAAAACATCATCTTAGTAATTATACTGTAAGAATACAGTGTCTCATAAAAGTGATCGGACACTTGTGCTTTACAAAAGGAAACTGTAATAAAATAAATAAGCAAACATGTACAAATTTTTTGTGGGTGTGTTTCATATTTAAAATTAGTAACAATTATTACATAACATACATTTTGTCAAAATATTAAAATATCAATTTAATAAAAATATAATTGTTTAGAACGGAGCAAAAAATGGCTCACATAAGTGATCGGACACCATTAGATATGCAACAAAAATCGTCTGAAATAAGCAATAAAAATATTTTTTGGGCGTTTATTTTAACTCAAAAGCAAATGGCAATAATTTATAAAATCGTCTGCAGTATTTCTCTCAAGTTTGTTGTGGAATTTTTGTGTTTTTTATCTCTGTGCAGCCATGAATGCTAAACGAAAAGAAACTTCGCATGAAATTAGAAAATTAGTTATTAATTTGCATATTGAACGTGGGAAATCTATAAGAAAAACTGCTGAAACAGTTAACTTGAGTCATTCAACAGTTTTCGATATCATTAAACGATATAAAAAGAAGCACATGATTCAGAATAAAAGAAGACTTGGCCGACCATCGAAGCTATCCAATGGAATAAAGCGAATTATCGTTCGAAATATTAAAAAAAATCCAAGAAAGAGTGCTCCTAAAGTTGCTGCTGAATTACAAGCATTATATGGAATAATTGTTAATCCTGAGACTATTAGAAGGGTAATTCGATCTGCTGGATATCACGGTAGAGTAGCCAGGAAAAAATTCTTCGTAAGTGAAAAGAATAGAAAACTCAGATTAGCTTTCGCAAAATCCAACATAAATAAGAATTCTGATTACTGGAATAAAGTAATATTTGCTGATGAGAGTAAATTTAATATATTTGGTTCTGACGGTAGAATCTTGGTGTGGAGAAAACCCAGGGAAGAATTTCGCAAACAGAACTTGCTGCCAACAGTAAAACATGGAGGAGGAGGAGTTATGGTGTGGGGGTGTATGTCGTCCGCTGGAGTTGGTAATCTTGTTTTTATTGACAGTATAATGGATCAGTACAAGTATATTGACATTTTAAACCAAAATTTGAAATCTTCAGCACGAAAATTGAACCTTCACAACGATTTTAAATTCTACCAGGACAATGACCCTAAGCACACTGCTTTGAACGTTAGACTCTGGCTGCTGTATAACTGTCCTGAAATAATAAAAACACCACCACAATCTCCAGACTTAAATCCCATAGAGAATATTTGGCAAGAATTGGAATCAAGAATTCGCAAACACACCATTTCTTCAAAGCAACAATTAAAATCGGTGCTTCAAGAAGAATGGGGTAAAATCACTCCAGAAATCACAAAAAAATTAGTCGAATCCATCCCAAGAAGATTAAATCATGTTTTAAAAGTAAAAGGAAATCCAACAAAATATTAAAATCTTTTAAAAAGTAAAATTTTTGGATAAATATTTGATGGGAAAGTAAGTGTCCGATCACTTATGTGAGCCATTTTTTGCTCCGTTCTAAACAATTGTATTTTTATTAAATTGCTATTTTAATATTTTGACAAAATGTATGTTATGTAATAATTGTTACTAATTTTAAATATGAAACACACCCACAAAAAATTTGTACATGTTTGCTTATTTATTTTATTACAGTTTCCTTTTGTAAAGCACAAGTGTCCGATCACTTTTGTGAGACACTGTATACTTTTGTAATTTATTTCTATTCTGTCTGTTCTACACTTCTTTGATGAGTACTAAGACAATTTTAAATTTTCAAAGAGCAAAAGCCTAACAAAACCAATGAGGATTTTAGATTATATTTGCATCAGATGATACGGTACTTGATAAAAAAAATTAATCGAGGATACATAAACTCGATAAACTAAACAGTGAATAATTACACATTGAAACCGCTGTCATCTTTTGAAGAACGATGAAATTAAAAAGAAAATTACGGCAATTTTCAAATATGATTCAAGACATCAATAAACATCCATTTCCTTTTTCAAAGTACCCGAAGAAGTGTTATAAAACATTATTTCTCGAAAAAGATGAAAAACATTCCTCAAACTCAAGCACACATAAGTAATATTAAAAGATCACTGGAGAAAAAAATTCCTTTAGTTAACGCGCCAAAATAGCGCCGCTATTAATATCCGATTCGTTATTATCTGTGAATGGTTTCTTTACAGCGTTTCTTATGAGCTTAGCATTGAAAGCGGCATACAAGATCAGTTTTGATTGATGCCGTATTATTTCATTGCTTTTATTCTTTATTCAACACTTTGAAAGGAGGGCGGTATGTTTTGAAGGAGATAAACATATGCAACACTTAGGATTTCAAGGTCGTTTGTGACCATCTGCGCTTTAGTTTAATTTCGGCTGTGATTGAAATTTAAAAGAGTTTTTGGTTTCTGTGAATCTGAAAGAAGTCTATGTTTAAGTTCTTGAATAAAATTCATTGTTTTAACAATGAGAATTTATTAAAGTTTTTATTATAACATTTCCTTTTGACAAGCTTCTAGGAATACACATGATCCTTTTTGTAACATAATTCTTCTCAATTTGCTTGATTATCATAATTTGACAAATATTGAATGTTTTTACTAATGTATAAATAAGGAAAAACATTTTTAAATTAGAGTCTGTTGTTTTTTAAGTCCGTTAAGTTTTTTTTTTTTATAGTTATAAATAATGACAATTTCTTTCGCTTTAATTAGTTATCTCAACTTACTTTTAAAAGTTTTAACACCCCTTCCTTCTAAAAACACGAAATATGAAAATTAACATTTTTTTCTGAATTAAAAACTGTTGTTTCCTTTGTAATTTTTATAAAATTAGGAAATTATTTTTGATAAGTGTCATTCGACCGATTTTTCACGGCACTTAGACGACTTATAAATAATATTTCTTACAAGTATCTCAAATTTTACGAGTATCTCAGCGATCTATCTCAGTTTGATTGAGAAATCCCCAGAAATATAAAATGCGGTTCGTTCATAATTCAAGTATTTTTCCTCAAACTCTCATAAGAGGATGCATATTTAATTTGTCCTAGAGTAATTATTTTGAATATTTAAACATTAAAAATACAAACAACACAAAAATGTTTCTCCATACTTCAATTTGCGGCTTTCTGAAGCTAAAAAATTTACATTAATAGTTGTAATTTACAACAGGATATACATAAGAATCAATGAATATTGAGAATAAATTACCTCATTATTCTAATGAATAACGCGCAACTATAATTTTAAACTACGTCTATCAATTTTTTAGGCGTATTCATCGTATGACGTGCACTCCTTTCTTTACGAATAAAGCTAAAAAGTGCACATGTGATGCTCTTATCTTTTTAAGTCATTCATTCGAAGTATTTTCCCAGGATTTCGAGCAATACTTTACTGAACAGACAAGCGATATTGGGAACAATATCTGTGCGGAGGGGGAGAATGCTTGAGAGTGTAAATAATTTTGCAAACTGAGTGGGGTATATTTAATGCAGATGCGCAGAAGAATGTTATTCAAGAATTTAGAGAAAAGAAAGACACAATTGGGGTAAGAACGCTCTTCCGATCGAATGAGTTCGTGGAATTAGGAGTCAGATTTTTTCTCTTTCTCTAGATATGAAGACGCGTTTTTTGTTGAGAAAATCGAAGGCTTTTGTAAATCGCATTTAATTTAGCTGTAACAAAACAAAACAAAACTGGCCCTACCAACATTATAAACATAGTGCTGGTTTCAAATACTAAATCATTCAATTTGCAAAACAAAAAAAGTTCAGTAAGGATGTGCCTGAGAATATAATGGAAGATGAATATGACGAACATTTAACGTTATCTGATAATAAAAAATTTTACGTTCATCGGATATGCGATTTCTTTCAAATAAACAGCATTTAAATTCATGTAGAAATCTAAATTTTATGCTTAATTTATTTTTTATTTTTAAATCTATCATTTTTGTATTCGGCGTACAACTAGCATCCGTAAATTTCTATCTTGTTTTTGTTCTAAATGTGCTCATTATACCCTGGAATATACAGTATATCCAGATATCTCGGTTATTTCTTAATAAAAATCAAACTTTAACGATACCTCAAGATATTCACTTTTATAGAATTTAGACTTTATTCTTCTTATCTAATAAAAACAGCATTTTTATACTTATACCGTGTTACTTATTCTAATTACCTAGCATTCTAGATCTTAAAGTCCCCTTTTCAAACTGCCAGCTACGTTGAGAAAATGGAAAACTACAAGCGCTAGTTCATCTTTTTCTGACCACACACAAAAAAAACAAAGATTTATGAGGGTGATTTATACGAAATGAACGAAAACTCGATACTGTTTTCAAGAAAATGCTTTATTCTTTTCATTTCTAAAACTATAGATTCATTCCGCCAGATAAGAAAAAGGGAAGCATCGAATCACTGACAGCAGACTGTTTTACTACAATCCCAGTCGATTTGAGGGTAAAGAATTGCTCTAGTTCATATTATTACAAATTCCTCTCTCAGTCCCACGGAAATCATCATCGATACTTCAGTGATCGATCAAAAGAAGGGCCATTTTTTATAATATTTGGTATAAAAAAAACCAAAGTTAAGTAGCTAAAAAAAATCTTATTGAAAAAGAATGAGACTCGAAAAACTGGATGTGGTTTCTGAAAGTGAAAAAAACATCTATTTTTCCCTTTCTCCTTTTTTGCTTCTTTTGAAATCATGATGTTTTCTTCCTCAAACGCACGCGAGGTAGATAGATGTTTGGTAAATAAAAGGCGGAAGGAAAAAAGTTTCCGATGCAATTCGTGCACCCCAAAAATTGCCAAGAATCTCTTTTTTTATTTGTTTCTAAGTTTTTTAAAGCATTAAAATATTTTTCTTCTTCATGGATAACCTTTTCAGTTTTTTATAGTTGTGATTTACAAACACAGAAAGAATATACTACAGTTCTGTTGAAAAATACTATACATATTTTTTTTAAAATGCACATTACAATAAATTTAATTTATAATAAGTTACGCAGAAATTATTATAATTTTTATGCCATGTTTTGGAGTTACTGATGGTAATGCTAAAATACGAGATCCATTTATTTCAGAAATTCAGATCCCGTTAACTCGCGGTTCTTAAACACTCGTAATTTAACTCGTGATCTTACCATAACTCCCTTTCTATAAGTTTTAAATTAATTTTTTTTTCAAAACACTTCAAGACCTCTTGTTAAGAAAAGACATTAATACTTTACTTTCTTCCTATTTCATGCATTGTGAAATAAACGCGTGACGGAGTCCCAATTTGCCACAGCAAACATATTCATAATGAGAGGGGGAAAAAAGAGGGGAGGGACAGTAGTAGAATAGGAATATATTACGAAACCAGAACAAAAAGAAATAAATTAACAAAAGGTATGCATAAGGACAAACCTCAAAAATCGTACAAAAATAGACAAGCCTGGATCAAAAGGAGAGGGAGAGGGAACGAAACTCGTCGCGAACTTAGAATGAAACTCTGCAACGATTCAAAAGCTGAAAAGAAGGTAAAAATCTGAGTAAGCAGGCAAACTTTAAAAAACGCTTAAAACAAAGCGTGTTAAAACGAGGCGACGATCTATTCAAGTAAAAAAGAAGTAAATTAACGAGAATAAGATACAAAAAAGTAATAGGGGAAAGTCTACACTTTGAATGTCTGAAGCAATACAGGTAGGTGGCAAGAGACCGAAAGTCCCCTGAACGTAAAGTGCACATGGCGACTTACGTCACAAAAGAGAGAAGGTTTAAACCAGACAAAGCGGAGAGGAGTCAAGTGCTGTCTTTGAGCCCCATCCTTTGGAAGCTTACGGTTAAGAAAGGGTCAATCATTTTAATACTTTTTTGATTTGATTGTTTGAAACCGCCATTTTTCAGAAAGTGAAATGTTTCAGCTTGGAATTCTTTTCAGGTATTATTTTCAAAATATCGCTGTCATTCAGATTAGCTGTAAGCTCAATCATTTTTTATTGATCAAGTTGTAAGATTTGTAAAGATATTTTGTTGTATAAGTGAATTCCGTGATTATCGGAAATATTATCAGAAGAGCGTAAAGGTAAAACAGAAAATTCATATCGTTGTCGAAATTTATATTATCACTGAATATGTATTAATACCGTAACACGCGGTTCCCTTAACTCATGAACCTCGACTCTCTAACTTCGATTACCGCGAGGTAAAGGGATCAGACTCTGCAGTTCAGATCATAGGACGCATTTTGACGTAAAGCGTGAAATGAAACATATTAAGAAAAATATAAAAAAATATTATGAAATAAGATTCCTTCGAAAATTAAAAAACGAAAAGTAGTAAAATAAATACAGTTTTATAAAAGAACTTGTTCATATAAATAACCAACAAATCCAAAAGCAAACGGTGAAATAGGCAGAAAAAAGAGAGTAATAAAAAAATGTGGAATTACACCCATCAGTTAGTTACTTGAAATGAAAAAAAGTATATTTGACCAAGTATTATGAAACATTTTCACCCAACTGATATTAGAAGTAAAAACTCTAATCTTCCAAGAATTATTGAAACAAAACTTATACTCGTCTTCATTTAATCAGATACATTTATTTTGTTAAGAGAAAATGTTTTAACAGTAAGAGTTCGATTAGTGCGCAAGATGTATTCTTAGACAACAAAATGTTAAATGAAGCAACATTAAATGATGTCATTTTAAAGTATAGCCTCTACAATAGTCGTCAGGAAAATTGACAACACAGTTTAACTATTAACCATCTTCGCACAATATGTAGGGTTACCCTCTGTCTCGAATCCTTCTTAACTCACATTAATCTTAGTCAATCGCACAAATTTAGATATTTCTTGGGTACAGTATATTCGATTCCTATTATTCTAATCAAGAGTCACTTCAAATTAGTTTTACTACCAATGATTAATGCAAATATTCGCTCTAATTTACTAATATCTATCAACCTCCCTTATTCCTCTATCCCTCTTTTTTTTCCTTTCAATTCTATTTCGCTTATATATCACTATTTCAATTCACTACATTTCTTATATTCATCTAATTTACCTAATCGCGCTTCATTTGGTTAGTAAATAGTTCTAATTGCAAGCTTTTCAAATTACCAAACCAAATAATGGAGGTTAGTGGAGAGAATACAGCGAATAACCCAATAATTGATTGATTGGTCTTATTAACGTCGTACTAGAAACAACACGAGGGCTACTGGCGACAGACCTCGTAATTTTAAACCTCGGTCAAGTGACGAGAATGACACCTGAGTTAGCACCCCCTCTTAAATTCTACACCCCCCTCCCCCAACGGAAAGATTTTGAGCCTCAACAGATTTAATCTGCATCAGCCCCCGCAACACTCCGAGTATTTAGTGGCACCAAGGCTCAAATCCAAGACTCGACGAAAGCCGCCGGCCGTGAGTCAGGCACAATGACCACTAGGCTACCGCGGCCGCAAATAGCCCAGTCATAAGTTTAGTGACGGTAGGTATCTGAGACAATAATCTTGACATGAATCTGCTTAGGGTATGCCGTTTGAGTTCTTCTGAGGAACTTTTAATGATTACATTGCGTCGGCGACTTTCTATCATCTTATTAAAGAAATGCCGAAAAATTTTAGAATCTCTAGAGTTTGAAGAAGCTGGAAAATTATGAGACTTCGGCTGTCAAAATAGTATGACACAGAGAGAGAATTTAATTATTTATGAACTCTGTAACGGTAAAATTGAAATACTTATGCAGAGAGGATCGCTTGAAAATATTTTTAGGGTCAATATCGTAATGTCAACACGACACACGGTGGTTGTGGTTCATTAGGTATTAAACTATTACGAACCATTTGGGTCCAAATGCGTAGTAAAATTTTAAATGAGAGTCTAACTCGCCGACTCTTCGCATATCCTTACTATCTTGTATCTTTATTCAACGTAGGCATCAATGCCTCCGTTGACAACTGCTGCTGCTCTCTCTCTCTCTCTCAACCATTTACCACAGTATTAAATTTTTCGCTGCTTGTATCTCCTAAAGACCTGATCTTTACATTCCTAAATACATCTCCTAAAGTCCTAATCTTTACATTTCAGTAAATTCTATTCTAATTTGCATAAACATGTTTCATTCATTGAGAGAAATTGGCAGTTCAAAATATGTCATTCAGTACCTCATAGGTTATTTAAAAGAAATGAGCGATAGACCCCCGTTATACAATCTACAGTGAAATCAAGATTCAAACACACGAATCTACTTGACCTTCGTGGGCTCCGATGTTGGATTATCGCATCCTCATAGCTCATTATTCTTTGCAAAGGATTACAAATTCATACTAATAATTGCTTATATATATTCAATTACTACTAACGCATGACTGAAATTTCAGATGTTCTTCAAATCTATTCAAACGAATTTCACAAAGCAATGAACTATATAAAGCAGCTTAGAAATTGATTTCAAAAAGTATTTTCAAATGTAAAATCAATACTAAGTCATTTTCGGCATCCCTCGCTTTATGTCACATTCTTTTTCATTTTTTTACCCTTACATAAATACCAAAAAATTTGAAAAGGAAAACAAATAGTAGACTATTTTTCCGCATTTCCTAACGTTTATTTCCGATTGGAACAGTTCCCAAGAATCTTCTTAATCTTGATGTAAAAAGGAACAGGTGCATAAAACAAGATTGAAGAAACAAAAAATACTTTTCTCGATAAGGGAAATGTTTCGCTTTATAGTTGTTAGGCATAACTTATGTTATATTCGTATAGAAAACGCATTTTATTCGTATAATTCTTTTGAACTTTTACTAAGTATTTACTCTTGATTAAAAATTTGGAGTGCTTAATAGTATGATACACAGAATATGTTAAAATAAATTGAAATAAAATATTTAGTTCACAAAATTGCTCATTAAAAACTAATTTCGGTTTCATTCCCTATTATATGCTTTATAATTACATACTTGATTATTT
The DNA here is from genome assembly GCA_019974015.1 of Nephila pilipes. NCBI lineage: Eukaryota > Metazoa > Arthropoda > Arachnida > Araneae > Nephilidae > Nephila > Nephila pilipes. Next base: position 121,895 of record BMAW01023826.1, on the reverse strand, counting down.
CATATAATCCATGTAGATTAGCAAAAAAAACATACAAATTACATAAAAATACAAATAATTTTTCAAAAAAAATAGTTCGAGTATTGGGTTAAATATATATATATATATTAAAATATGTATATGTGCGTGTGTTCGAAATTGGGTATCTCAAGTACATATATTTTGAGATACCCAATGCGAATGAATAAATTCAAATTTTAATGAATTTTAATATGTACCGTAATAGTACCTTTCTTTGAAAAAAAAAACTTAGGAATGTAATTTTCCAAGCATCTGATAATAATCTTTTAGGAAATCTTAATGCACAGCCCTTTTCATAAAATGTTACGTAAAAATAAATTCTGATGATAAAATTTTCCCGTATTTACTGAAATACTTTAATCAGTGCTTCTCAACTACTATTCCGCGAGACTTTGCTGCCGATTCTTGAAATTTTTTTAAAATTTTATGTTCCTTCTAAAGTTATTTAAGCCTCTCGACTACTTTTCACAAAAATAAACCTGAATACATAAACAACGTGCATACATCAAAAGAGAACACATTAAACATACATTCGAATCTGAAAAAAATTAAATATTTTACATGATCTCGATTCAACCGTTTTTTCAATAACACCGTACTATTGCTACGCTACCATATTCAAAGGACATATGCAACAATTAAAGATAAAAGCGCATATATAAATTTTTCCAAGTACATGCAGCGCCATCTTCGGGTAAATTCGAATCTATTATTTCTTTTTATTTGCGCGCCCAACACTTTTCAATGTGTAATCCCTGTAAATTATAATGATTTTATATGTTTTAACGGCTCATTCAGAAGCAACAAGAAATCTGCTGGCAACGGATATCGTAATTTTGAGCCTTGGTTAATTGAAGTGGACGACACATGAGCCCCTGCACACCACCCTCAAGATTTGTATACTACGCCACAGGAAGATTTAGAGCATGGACAGATTAAACATGCATCAGCGCTGCTACACATCGGAATTCGTGTGGCATCAGGATTGAAATGTTCGACTGGACGGAAACAACGACACCATGACCATGAATAAAATATTATAAAATTATTCAAATTTTATAAAATATAATTCTGATAACTTCATTCCTTTTAACTCGAGAACTTCATACCTTAGAGAAATTCTTGGTACATTCATTGGGAAATAATATCAAATTATTTTGATATCACAGTGAAAAAGCTATTATTTTTCGATCCTTTCATTTCTCTTATATGTTTCTCCACTGCAAAATCTCTTCAAGACTTAAAATTTTCAGAAATGTCTTGAACGTGTTTCATACGAGGTCTTTACATCCGAAAAGCTTTTTATATACCGTTTAATTTTACAGTAATGCAATTTCATGTATGCTTATTTTTCATTTTAACAACAATTATGTTTTTATTCAGTCAATACATTTGTCTTTTGCCTTTTTTGTCTTATATTAACGATTTAATTATGTTTTTAACATTTTATTTTTACCTGAATTTTCAAAATCGAAAGGAAAAATTTTAATTTAAATAAATGCGGCCAAATAAAATCTTAAAATGAACAGAAATTATATTTTAATAAATTTTATCTAAAATGAATATGTTGATAAGGTTTAAATACGACTTGAATCAGATCGATAATGTTCATGAAATTGAGTTCATGCTGAGTTGATTTTAAATTGAATGCTTAAAATCCATTATTCCAAGACTTTTAATTGGACCAGAACCTTTCCCTACTCAACAAATTAAATCTTCCATATGAGACGTTAAAAATCCATTAGACGCGATTATCTGCCTTTCGGTTCTATTTTTGCTGTTTTTCAAGGTTTATTTTGTCTAGGGTTTAAGAATGCTTGAGTTCCAATGCACTTTTACGTACACCATTAACTCAAGGACAATCAGGTTCTATAGCATTGATAAGAGACGACTGTCTTTTGCTTTTAATAGCTTGAATTCCTTTATCTTTAATCTAAAATAAAGAGCCTCTTCAGAACAAAAATAAAGAACTTTTCTAAAATCTTAGAATTTATCCTGGTTTTGGATACTAGAAAGGTACAGTAAATCTTATTAAAGAGTCTGTACAAAACAAATATCAAATAAGAAACTGCAACTTACTAACTAACAACGTGATACTGAAGTTGGTACTAAGTTTAAAATCAGCTATAATTAAATTTATTTCAAATGTTGGAGTCTGCTAGCTATAAAAGGAGTTGTTTAGATGATTGCTTGGTTAAATTTATGTTTAAATGCCCATTTCTCTTCGGCATAAACTAATTATAGCTTAATGAATTAATACTGCACAAGCCATTATTTCACTAAATTAATTTTAGTAACAATCTTCAAAACTCATCATACATCTAGCAAAGAATATGAAAATAGGAAACTTAAATTCAATACTAAATAATAATTACCTTACTTAAATATAAAAAAGCACATTGAAACTTGTTATAAAGTCTGGATAAAACAAAGTAGAATTTATTTCAAAAATTAGAGTCAGCTAGCTGTGCAAGGAGTTGTTTTGATAATAGTTTCGATAAACTTGGTTTTAATTGGCAATTTCTTTACGAGTTAGTTACTAATTATTGCGTGATGAATTAATATAAACCTGCACAAATTATTATTTCACTAATTGAATTTTTATAATAATCGTATTTAAAACTTTTCAAATGAAAAGTCCTGAAGCTTAAATTATTCCAAAATAAAGGATAATTATAATCAAACCATACATTAATCTGTAATTTTATTAGATCAAAACTTTGTATCACTGATTTTAAACGCTCTGGAACTAATTTCCGCTCCCCACTAAAGAGAATTTGTTGAATCAGGGTTCTCAACCCACAAACTTTTAAATATTAATCTCTGCTTCTCCCTCTGGACTATTACAGCAGCATGACCATTTTTAAGGTGTCTCAAAAGCAAGCATCGATGCTCATACCTTTCAATCTAATCAAAAATTAATTTGACCTGACAACTATAGCTCAAATGTCAGTTTCATAATTAATAAATTACTTATATTACATTACTCCCATTTAAATAATTATGCATAATAATAGAATTATGACATTAATTTATTTGTTTCAATACGCAATCGAATAAATAATTAAAGTAAGACTGGTTGACAGATTAATTGACTTTTTACTAAGGTCGCAAAGAGAAACTGCTATCGACGATGGACCACGTAATTTCGAACCTCGGTCAAATGATAAGGACGAACACCCCTGAATACTTACTAATGGGATAGATTACATTCCATTGCATTTTGGGAATATAACTGAGGACTATATATTATTTTGATTTAATACTGTAGAGCCTCGACAGATTTAACACTCATCATACAGCAGTTCTTTAGTTACATCAGGGCTCGAACGCACGACTCGACGGAAATTACATCAGCTACGATTTCGCGACCCTGACCGCTAGGCTACTGTGTTCTTAAATGAGATATACCCATGTTTACAGTTTATCCACTTGTGCAGAAATTAAAAACATAACTAAATTTCTATTTATTTACTATCTACAAGAAGGTTTAAAAGCTCAGACTGATCAAAATGAACTCCAAGTTACATTTTTATTTGTTTACTTCATAAACAGATGGGTGGTCCGTCGCCGATAGTCCTCGCATTGACGCTTGGTGTGACGTTACTCAAACAATCAATCAAACAAACGCAGACAGTCAAAGATATAAACAGTAGAAAAAATCTCACTTTCTATTCAGTGATTATTATTTATTACATTGGTATCCATTCATTCCAGTTTTCGTTTCTTTATGTTTATGAAAACTCGAGAGATTGCAATTAATTTATCCTCTTACTGGAGACTGACCGTATTATGTCATTTTATTCTATTTGTTTATTTCATTGAATTTTTAGCTTTGACGTCATTGAATTGAATTCAAACAATACTGTCGGTTGTGAGAGTACTTTTGTAAGAAGGTCGCGATCATTTATCGTAATTCAGGGTTTTCGTACAACGTATTTCAATTCTCCAACACAAAATTTAAAGTCGATGAAATAATGAAAAAGATACTTATGATCGATTAAAGCAGGGGTCAGCAAACCATTTCTGGAAAAGACCAAATTGTAAAATTTTAAGGGTCGACTGGCTCAAACTGGAAAATATTTACATGTGCATTTCTACTCATAATTTACGTACGTTATTCAACTCATAGAGCACCATCAACAAAAAGAAACAGGCTTAATTTCTCTTATTAAAAATGTATATTTCCACATAATATTTTTATATACGATCTGCACTTACAATAAAAGAGGAATAAAATAGAATTAATCAAATGATTCATCCGATTTCAAAATTCCATATTTTCGAAAATAAACGACACAGAATGATAAATAATACATGATTACAAAGGGAAACTGTGTAAGTTTTATATTATGAAAAATTGATAGCTCTCGTGTTTTCTTCGTGAAGGTATTTTACAAAAGCTGTTTTAGAAGCCCATAGAGCTACCATGCAGTTGGATCTGATACATTGGACCAGATGACTTGATGCAACACAGGTGGCCTTCTAAGTCACCTGATATGGCCTCATGAGGTTTCTTCCTTCGGGGATTTGTAGTAAAGAAAGTGTACGAGCCATCACTATTCACAAATTTTTCACGGATTTCCGCTGCTATACAATCAATTACCGACTCAATCGAACACTTGTAAAGAAAACCTTTCAGATCTTCCCTTTGACTACTGACTGGTTTCTTCAAATTTGATCAAATTTTAATAATTCAGTTGAATTTTAATAAAAGTTATAGGAAATATAAATCACACATTTTTGTACAAAAATTTAAATTTTATTCAACTAAATTATTGAAACGATAGTTAAGTTTAATTTATAAACTGTTGCAATCATAAATACTTTAAAAAATTTTAATGTTATAAATATGGTAGAATTTATGCAAGATATGTCTATCAGTTAGATCACAACGAACAAATATAAATACACAGTTATTGATATCTTATTGTTAAATGTAAATATTTATGTAAACAAATGCAATTTTTTTCTCACAGACTGGTACAAAAATATACAAGTATATCACAGTTGAATGCAGTAGAAGTCATGTTTTAATTTAAAACAGTGAAGATTATTTCAATTTAGTATTAAATAGACTCATGTTTCCTTTCGGAAACGTCCCAGTAGCTTTAAATAAAATGAACCAATTAGCTTTAAATCCATTCAGTGTAAGCGCGATTTCTCTGTACTATTTATTAATAAGTTTATCTCTTCTCTAACCTCAGGGATTTTGTAGCATTTTCAACTACATTAAATTACAATTACTTCCGAACCAAAATGAAACGTATTTAAGGAAAATTAGATGAATATCAAAGTGAATTAGAGATATATAAATGAAATAGAATTGAAAGGAAAATGAAGGGTTATACAAGATTACGTCAGATGTTGTATTAAGACATCGCAGTTAATCTTTTGTATTGAAGTGAATCTCAGAAAAAGTATTAAAATAAGAATCTGCTGTTTTCGGGAAGTGGTTGAATCAGAACGAGTGACTTGGTAAACTAAGGCTTTATTAGTCGATCTGAATTAAGTATTGAAGAAATAAGTAGGATTCGAGAGAGAGAGAGTCATCTTATCTACACTCTTCAATGATTATTAATAAAGTATTAAAAATTGCTTTTACTTTTTTTTTCAGGTGGAATCAAATAATTTATTGACTACGCAAATAGAAGGAGGAATGACAATAGAATTAAATAATAAAGACTGGTTGGTTTTGTTAACGTCGTAATAGAAGCAACATGAGGACTATTGGAGATGGACCTAGTAATTTTGAACCTTGATCAAGTGATGAGGACGACACCTGAGCTAGTGCCCCTCTCCTAACTTCCACACCACGCCTCAGAAGGACATGGAGCCACGACAGATTTAACGTGCATCAGCCCCGGCTACATGGCGAGTATCAAAGCTGGAACCTACGACTCAAAAAAATCGGCGGCCACAAGTCCTTTTCCATGACAACTAGGCTACCGCGGCCCTAAATAATGATTAAAGGATGTCAAGCTCATTTATTCATACTGACACAAAATAATGGTTTAGGCGCACACACACACACTGATAATACTGCAAAATACTACTTCAGTTACTCATAATACTAGCATGAATCTATGGCAAATATTCTCAATTTTTTTTGGTAAAAAAATGTGCTTTAGAGATATTCGACAAAAAAAAACTTTTTTTTTCCAAATTATTTTTATAAATTACTTGCGCAATACAGGTGTTTCCTTGAGACCCTTTTTCTGTTTTTGATTTAGTCAACACTGAAACATACATAAGCCCCATTACGCAAAGAAAAAAAGCTACAGATATCTCCACAAATCAATTTTATCAGTTAAGCAAATAACGCGAAAACAGCAAGAAGCAAAAATCACAAGTAATATTTCGTATCTCCCAAATGTGTTCAAAAGAGTCATAAAAAAAAAGTCCAACCCCACCGTGGAAGTGAACAGACAAGGAGACTTATTCTCGAAGGCAGAAAAAGATTTTGTAACTGAATCCTGAGCTTGCTGAGTAATTGCACATTGTTTTATGCTTTGTTTTATGAGCTACGGAAGGATGAATTAACGGTGTAGAGAGCTTTTATGTTGACTTTTAATATCGCCACGACCACACAAAACGTTATTCAAACAAGCAAATCAGAGATTGCGGATCACGATTTTAGAAATGATTCTTCTGCTCTGCTCAGAATAACTTTTGGAACGTTATATATCAGAGTGAGGAGGTGAAACAATAAAAACCATTGTGTAAAAGAAGATATGTTTCAAAAAAAATTTAAGATCTTGCTGAAAAGGTATTTGTTTTCCCTGTAATATTAGATTCATTTTATGATTTAAGGAAACAATGTGTCCATAATACAGGAATACTAGCCAGTTCTAGTAAATTGTTTCTGAAGTGTGTAAATTAACGCATGAAAGATCATTATCATTCCACACACATACGCTAAGGCTGTTAATTTCTTATTCAGAATTTATTATGCAGGATTTTGTAAATTCTTTTTAAAAAAAATAGTAGGTCCATTGTTACATTATCAGGTACAGAATAATCTCGTATAGTGAGTGAATGGTGATGGAGATTAATGGCGCAAGATCCAGATGTTAACATACTAAGCCAAACAAAATGTAACTGTGATCTAGACACTTGAAAAAAAATGGAAAAAGTGATAAAAATTAGTTGATTTGAAGGAGGGTCAAAAATAGAGAAGAATCTCTAGTTTTTTTTTTTTTTTTTTTTTTTTGACTTGGTTACTTGTGTTTATCAAAGACAGTCAAGCCCATGGGAAAGAAAAAGATCACTAGGGCACCTCGGAGTCATGATACTTGTACCTATCTAAAGTAGGTGTGGGCTCTGTAGTCTTTTTAACTCGGATCTCAGGATAACTTGGATGGGTCAGCCAGAAGAATTTCTTAAACTTGAGAAGTGATCAGCTAATTTCCATAATAACCTCGCATTTTGAAAAAAAAAATTATAGTAAATCTTCTAACAGCTATGAATATATGAAATTAAAGGGGAAGAGGGGGGGGGACTTCACAAATATTATGAGCCAAGTCAACAATACCTTAGTTACACAACAGTCATTCAGTGACAATTGGTAAAGTTGTTACATTTCCATAATAGAAAATGCAGTAAAACATATTTAGGCGCCTTTCAATTGTTCACAATATAGGCAACTTCATCTACTGTAATTTTGAAATCATACTCTATGTGTTAATGTAAAGATGGTTTCAGTTAAGTAGGGTTTTGTTTCATTTCATTCCCCCCCCTCCCGTTCTGAGATTTTTGGCATCCCTAACTTACTCCAGTCCCAATTAACCTAACTTAATGGGTTTTTATTGTGTTTTTAAAAATATTGATTGTATGAATTATAGCGGTGATAATTTTAATAATTCTAAACTATCATATCATAAAACATTGAAATTTTAAGCATGAAAAATATAGACAAAATGTTTTAATATAATTTTGTACTGGGTATTCTTGACTTATGAAAGAGATCCATTCTGATTAATAGGTCGTAAATCAAACTAATGGTAAGTCGGGTTTACATTTTTCAACACAATATTCACTCAGGCGGGTAGTAAAATTTGTACATAATATACGAATTTTAATCTGTGTACATATAATTATTCTATATAATGTGAAATATATATATAATATGCATTCCATTAGACGTACTGTAAATAAAAATACAATCTGATATTACATAGAGTAAAAACGGTAAATAGATAATGAAATAATGACTACGTTATTATATTTATTTCTCACTGTCTGTCTACCTATATTACCAATCTATCTCAAACGAAGATATATTTTCAATAATTATAAGTTGAGTTTCATATCTGAATATTATAGAAGAATCGGTATAAGAAATATTAATATTCCACGGTGAAGGGCTTGTTGAAACATTGTTATAAATTAGATTTTTTTTCATAAATTCAAAATTCTTCCAATTAACCAAATGATTCTAATCGAGTGGTTTTGGTATAACTTGCGTTATAAAAATTGCAGAGCGATATTCTATGTGTGATGATATGAAATTAATATATTATCAAATTATTGTGTGTGTTTTCATTTCTCTTCAATTAACGTAATTCTAGAATTACGCAAGTTAAAATCTACAAAATGCATGCAATATTGATTCATGGTAAAATTACAATAACGACGCTTGAGTTAATAATTTACAACATTCTATCTGAGAAAGTTTAAGTCGAATATATGAAGGAATAAAAATTCTGATTTATTCGAATTTGAATTTATTTGATAAACAGAGGAAAATAGTTACTTTATAAATCATAATCTATAAGTAGGTAATATTTCAAGATAGAAAGACAAAACAAGACAAAACAGACAAGATAGAAAGACTTAAATGTTCAATATTCTACATTTAGATTAGTGTTTAAGCAAACATTTTTAAAATCCTGATAGAAAAACTTGAAAAATGAAAGTGATTTTTATGATAAATGAGAAAAATATTTTCTTAAAATTTTAGTTGATGTGAGTGCGTGTGTGATAACGATTTGTGAAATTAAGGTATGAAATTTTCAACACCTCAAAATTTTGTGTAATTCTTTTTACACACCTACTTCATTTTATAATAATTGTTATGTGCATTGCATTGATTTATAATTTGCATGTATTACATTTATTGCATGTATTGCATTAATCAAAAGTATTGCATTAATTAATTCATGCAAGATATATCTAATCATAGAAATTTCATTATACATGAGGTGATTTAATGAAATAGTTATTATATATGAAAGTTTTCAGATAGATCTGACATAGTCGCCCACATAACAGTATTTAAGTCTCTTCTTAATTTTGAAATTTAAACGCTTTGCCTGAATAATAAATATTTTCAGGACAGTGTGTCACGAGATTTCGAAAATCAATCCACGGGGTTAAGAAATCTCTTATTAGTACATGTTAGTATACAGGTGGTTATCAAAATAATGGAAATACCTGTAAATAAAATTCTCATTTTTGAATGCATTTCGTAAGCATTAAAAAATTAAAATAAAAAATTAAAAATTAAAATTTTTCAAATAGAAATGTATATATTCTGGTAGTATGTGGTAGCTTTATTAAAGCTCTGAAAGTCTTGGATTTTTTTCAAAATTGTAAAATGTCAGACCTCTCAGATTTTCAGAGAGGCCAGGCTGTAGGAGCTCATCTAGCTAGAGTAAGTGTAACCGAAACATCCCGACTTTTAGGCTTTTCTAGAGGTGCATTATCTAAAGTCATGACAGCATACACAGCGCGGCAAGACAAGCTCTGCAAAACAAAATAGTGGACGGAAAGAGAAGCTCAGTCAAAGAGACCGACGAGTATTGAAGCAGATCGTAATGTCTAAAAAGCGAGGAACTGCAGTGAAAGTGACCGCAGAGCTCAATCAGCATCTGGATTCGCCAGCGTCAGTGATTACAGTTAGGAGGTACCTTAATAAACATAACATTTATGGCAGAGTAGCAATTCCCAAGCCATTTGTCACAGATGTTAATGCCAAACGTCATCTACAAAGGTGTCACACTCACAAAACCTGGTCGATTGATAAGTGGAAGAAAGTAATATGGTCTGATGAATCGTCTTTCACACTTTTCCCTACAACAAGACAGGTGAACATTTGGAAGATGCCTGCACAAGCGTATGATTGTGAGTGTAGCCTTCCAACTGTCAAGTATGGAGGTGGATCTGTCATGATATGGGCAGCCGTGTCGTGGCTTCTGCTGGGCAAATCGTAACCATGAAAGGAAAGATCTCTGGAGAGAAGTATAGAGACATTTTAGCTGACCAGGTCCATCCTATGATGCAAACTTTGTTTCCTGCAGAAGATGGAATTTTTCTGGATGATAATGCACCTGTCCATGTTACGGGACTTGTCCAATCATGGATTAGTGAACATGAGGATGAATTTAAACATTTTCTTTGGCCCGCACAGTCACCCGACCTCAATATAATTGAATCGATATGGTCTATTTTAAAGCATTCAATATGGAATTGATTTCTCCACTGGCATCTCTCCTAGAACTTTCATAATATCTCCATGAAGAATGATACAATATTCCTCTAAACACTACTCAGCACTTGTATGAATAGATTCCTTGGCTAATCCAAATTGTATTACATGCCAAAGGCGGTCTTACATCATACTACTATAATAATAAAGGATTCCTTACAAATCTAAGGTGTTTCCATTATTTTGATAACCACCTCCATTTATTCATACCTCATTATTTATAAATAGCAAGCTTAAACCTCCAATAACAATATTTAAACTGAAAATTATTAAATATGTTTTATTTCTCAAACTACGTGAGAATTTCAATATACAAGTTGTTTATAAAAGAATACTCCATCATTGAAGAGCTGTCCTTACAAAACAAAAGAAGTAAAAATTTGTTGGACAAATCATATTAAAGATAGCACTTCTAAGTTGTAAAGTTATAAATATTCAATGAGATGACTACCAGAAAAATGAACGATATACAGTTCGATAATAGAAGTCATATCTCACAATTTTAGCATGTTGGGTATTACAGTTTGAATGGGTGTAGTTATTCACGGACGCAATAACTGGGAGAGGAGGAAAAATGTTTATATTTTAAGTAGCCTCATAGAAAAAAGTCAAATTAACTCAAATCAGAGTTTCTTGGGGAACATTAATATCAGGTTATCATCTGATCTACGATTAATCTGAGAGCTAGATATAGCCCATTAGATATAGCTGCTGTTTCTGGTGATATTGGACATTTATAATTTTACAAACATTAAAGTGTTATTTCTTAATTTAATTCATCCAAAAAGTTGAAAGAACTTTAGTTTTAGAATTGTAGATCATCAAATTTAGAGTATTTGTTTGTATAATCCTCCAGTATTTAAAGGTCTGTTCTGTATATAATAAAGAAAAGTTAGATTTTTTTTCTTTTGATAAGAGTAATATCATATGTTTAACCGTTACCGAAAGGAAATTTTAGATACCTTTTTAAATTTACAGAAGCTAAATAAGTTTAGCTGAGCTACATACCAATTCATACTCATCGAAATGTCACCAAAAGAAAGAAAGAATTGTTCAAAAAATCCTGAAAATAAAAATTCCAAAAAGCTATGTGGGCATCGGAAATATCTGAATAACGGGAGCTTCTTTTATAGCAAAAATTTATGAAACCTTCTACATCTAAGGAAATACATTTTGTACCTTTAAATTTTGCAATAATAAGTTGGTTAAAAGTAAGATATTTGGTTTCTATCTAAATAAAATCTGTAGACCATTACAAACTCGGTACAATTTTGCTCAATTCACCTTGAACCTAAGCCAGAATAAAAGGAAAATCACTGTCTAACTGATGTTTGGAAAAAAACTTCCAAATATCCTTTTGAAGGAAGCCCCCCCCCTCCCCGAAACTCTGTGTAAAACCCGAAACAAACCGGCTACTTCAGTTAATAGAGAGAGGGAGACAGATTTTTAATATTCTTTGTGTTTTAAATTTTTATTCCTGGTAGACAAAAATTTATATTAACAATACTTCTTTCAAAATTAAAAACTCAATAAATTGCAGGGCAGTTTATTTGAAAGTACTATATTACGATTTAAAGTTTCAAAAAAGAAGCAATGCTGCAGAGCACAGCAAAAGAGCATAAAAAGACCATTTGAAATTCTGATTCATAATTAACTCATTATTTTAAGTATAGTTAACTATAATTTTAATGAATAATAATACTGAAATTAAAATATTTTAAGTACAAAGTAGTCGGTCAGAAAAATACATCACTGTCACAACTAAACGCATGAGGTCAGAAAAGACTAACTTATGCGCATATCATTTAAAACCTAATTTAGTAACTTAATTAAGTTCTGAATATACACATTTCATACTGGAAATATGATGTATAGTGGTGTCTTATACATTATTTTTAGTTTCCACTCATTTAATATTATGGGATTAAATTACGCTATCATTTTCACGTCTATATAAAGAGTTCCACGTCCCAGGGGTATGTTTAAGTCTCTTTGTGAACTTAGTGTTCGTAAATGTGCTGCTCTAATTGCAGAGTAATTGCTTAGTAATTCACCAAGGAATTGATTATACAAAACAGTCGCCATCTAGGGATCATTTTACTAAATAAATTACGGGAAAAGTGTTAAAATTTTGAACTAATATTTATTCTGTAGATGAGTATATTTATAAATGATATTATTTAAGTTCCAAATTAAAGAGAATTGAAGACAATTTTGAAATAAATTTATAAAAGTTAAAAACTTTTCTTGTTTGACTTGACCTTTTCTTTGTCGATTTCAAAATAATTTCACAATTATTGGTTTAATCCAGTATCTCACGTATATGTATCCAAGCTCTCATTAGTTACTCAAAATAAGATTCAGAAAATTCGAAAATAATAAGATATGAAGTAATATTAGTGGTTAAATATTACTAATTATCAAAGTGGTGATAGTTTTAAAGAGTTTATGGATCACGACAACGTGTATTTAGCCAAAAATTGCATCCGTTTGCCAAGAAAAGTATAAATAAGTATCAGAAAAGAATTCTATATTCTTTTTATTATAAATGTTCATGTCGATTTTTTTTAAATTTATAGATTGTGTTCAAAACTGATTTTCCTCGTATTCAATTGTTTTCGATTTTAAATAAACGTTTCTTGCTGATTTTTCCCCTTGTGCTTTGTTTATTGTATCAAAAAATTTTAAAAATTAGTTTAAATATTAGAATATAATTTACTGAAACATTAACATAATATTTAAACAAGAAATTTAATTCAAAACAACTTAAGTTATAAAGAGGTAATCGATACCTTATAACAATAACAAACTCAGAAATTATAAAAGTTTCAAGAATTTAAAGTGCTCCTGTATTCAATCACTGCGGTAGCCTATTGGCAAGGCGTTAAGAGAAAGTTTGAAGAGTCAGGTGTCATCCTCATCACTCGACCGAGGTTCAAGTCGGTCCGTCTCCAATAGCCCTCGTTTAGCTTCTCAGTGTAACTTTAAGTAACAATCACAATCGCTCACAATCACGTTTCTGTGATGAAAATTTTACTCTTATTATCCTCATAGTGTTAAAAATATATTTATGAATTTTTAAATCGAAATAAATCGAAAACCGAGAGAAAAAGACGAAAATTTAATGCACTTTTCCTCGGAAGACATCCTTGTGTCGATTGCATAATTTCAAAAGCAATAAAATTAAACTTTATTATTCGAATTTTATGATCCACGGTAATTAACTTCGACACTCTACATGGACGGAATAGAAGACAATTAGAAATTATGCCTCCCAACATATGAAAGTTTATACCGCTTGCATCAAAATAAAATACACTCGCATTATTCGGAGTTAAAAATAGCTCCGTTCCGAAGCAGAAACAGACTTAATGTCGGATCATGAAACCGGCACATCAAAACCGTTTGAATTTATTTACTCATTCCGAAGCAGCTACTGCGGAAACAATAAAATTTAATGTCGGTTAGAACTCGTTTAAGAATGCGTTTTCAGCACACAAGTTACGCAATCCATCTTGAACCAGATTAAGTTTCTTGAATTCTAAGAAGCTCATGTCAAACTTCCTTTGGAAAAGGCTTAGCTAATTATATATGCATAGATTTTATTTTCAAAACAGAAATACTCTAAACCCAATGTACAAGCATTCCTTCAGGTTATGCACTATATTACAAAATTGAGTATAACTCTTAAAACTCTGATTTGAATTAGCTTACCTTGAATGAGAGAATGTTTTTGCAGCTTATGTAGTGGTTCTCATTTTAGCCAGATTAAATTACTCTCGTTCTAAAAACCACGCATCAGAATTATCTTACGAAAAACTTAAGTAAGTATAGGTTCAGATTTTATTTTCGAAGCAGATATATTTTGCATTCACCTCAATATACGTACAAAGTAAAGGCATTTCGTAAATTCATATACTGTAGCGAACAAAACAAAGTGTAATCATAAACTCCTTTGTATAAATTTTATCTTCAATATGAATAACTGAAGAATGCGTTTTCATCACATGGTATAGAATTCACCATATACACTTCAATTATTCTCGTTCTAAAAAGCGCCCATCACAATTTCTGAATAAGATGCTTCAGATTTTGTTTTCAAAGCAGATTTATTCAACCAAATTTTAATATTTAAGTAGTAAAGGGATTCCTTCATATATAGGGCTAAAAGACACAAACCCAAGATATCAGCTATTGCATAAGAACAATAGGTAAATAAAGTATGAATAACTCTAATGTTCTAAGACGTGCGCATCAGAATTGTTTCGTAAAACGAATAAATATATAAATATGTTTAGATTTTATTTTGAAAGCAACTTTACTTCGAGAAATTTTAATACAGATTAAAACCAAGCATTCATTCAGTTTCTGAGTTATAAGACACAAAACTAGACAAAACACAAGATATCAGTTCTCGAATAAGAACAACAAAGTATCGATATCATGCTCTGAATTTCAAGTAATATAGCAGGAGTTGGATGAGGTACAACATGAAGAATGGGATTAACGTTCAATAACGAAATATTGTTCAAGTTCTAAGGTTTAAGAATAAAAATATCACGTTCTCCAAACATGGATCGGAATAAGAATAAGATTTCTCCTATTATAAAAAGAACTGGTAAATAGCTTTGCACACACGTAGAAACATAAAATGTTTAATTCATTACTTGTACCAAAACAATGTTTAATAAGTATCTGGGTCTAGATTAAAAGAAAAATTAGATACCATCATTTTTGGGATTCGAGACAAATTCCTCTTCATTCAAAAAGTTTATGAAGAAAAGTCTCAAGTAGAAACCAGATGTATTCATAAAAAATAGTTTTTGATTATCATCAATTTTTTGTACATTTACTTCTCATGAAAATGAACAGAAACATAAAAAAGTTTTTTAAATTGAACTCATAAAATTTTACTATGAATAGATCATGCATTACATACCAGCAAACTTTGCGTTTGTATTTATTAACGCATAATCATTTATACCATTTTGAAAACTTTACAAATAATCCGGATGTAGTAGTAAAAATAGCTCATATTTTCTCGAAAAACTTGTTTCAAAAATTAAGCCTTTTCCCTTGATATTTTCTTTTTAACATTATACATTTTTTAATGAAGTAGGTCATCAAATGAATTTTTAAAAAATTAAATATATTTTGTTTGAGATTTAAAAATCAAAATTCCTTTCAAGGGCACTTATATTTTATTAAAAAATAGATTCAGTATTGGTTTAATTTTAGTTTTGAGAATTTTTTAGCCAAAAAATGGAATCTACACAGAATTTTGTTTAATGAACGTATAGTTTTTCCTCCAATTTTTTTGAAGGGAAATAAATTCTATTTAAATAAATTTCCTCTAATGCACTTTGATAGAGCGATATAAAAAAAGATTGAGTTTCTAGAATAAAAAAATAATTTTTTTGTAAAAAGGTTTCAAATTCGAAAAACAATTTGATAAGTTAAAGATTAAGTTATCAAATTGTTTTCCGAACTTAGAATCTTTTCTTTTTAAAACAAATTATGGAAGATACTCTCTAATTAAATAAATGTCACATATTAATTAAACTAATCAAATTTTTAATTAATTTTAGTTAATTTTGAAGTGGTAAAAATCGAGAATCAAAAGGAAAGTACTGATCTTAGTAATTAAAAATAAAATTCCTTGGAGGATATATTTTTTAGTGTTGAAAGATCTGAAATGTACTTATTTTCAAAGGAAATTATTCACACGGAAAATGTGTTACATATTACATGCTAATATTATTATTCGGTATTCGAAGTAAGACATAACCCTCGCTATTTACGGCTTTTTGGTGGAATAAGGACTTGAACATGATTTCCTACCCATGAAGATTACCTCTTTGCCTCTAGAATATCCTGTTTTATATTGCATATAAAATATAGTTGCTTAAAAACATTTTCTTAGAAAGATGTGATTTGTAGAGGTATAAAAAAGAAATTAAAATTAATAAATTTCTGGTGGTTTAAAAATGCTTAAAACTCACTGATAAAAATAATTTATTTTTCGTTAAGTCTTAAGTGTCAACAGGTAAACATTATTTGAAACTCATCAAATAATTTATATGGACACGAGTTTCCAATTAAACTAATAAATTAAATTTAATTATTATGATTTTTAATGAGATCGTTTGTGATTGTTGAACTTACGTCAGAGTGAGAAGAAACACAAGGACTATTGGCAACGGACCTCGTAATTTTGGCACCTTTGTCAAGTGATGAGGACATACCTGAGCTGACATCTTCTTCTCCTAACTTTCGCACAGCGAGGATTTTGGACCCTCGACCAGATTTAATGTGCATCATCCCCGCTGTATGGCGGTTCTCTAGTGGTATTTGGGCTCTAACCCACAACTCGTCGAAAACAAAGCCTGCCTCGATTTCTCATCCATGACCACTAGGCTATTGCAGCCACATTGTGATTTGTAAGCGTTCAAGACTGATTAAATATTATTTAGTTTTGATATTAAAAAATAAACCTAATAATTCCGTGATCTAATTGGTAGCAAGAATTCATTAAACAAACTAATCGTTAGAATCTGTTATTCTCTATTCATGTATATTCTTCTCTAGAGAAATCAGATAACATATATGAAAATGAACATTAAAATGTTACTCAATTTTTGGATAGTCCCTACTTTGCAGAAATCTTAGTTACTTTATTAGTGTTGGAACCTATTACCATTTCGATTTGCAAATTGTTCAGTATCTTGCAGCTATAATCAGGGACTTGCCGAATACATACGCATAAAGGGAATAATTCTGTTTGCATAAGGAGGAGATATGTCTCAAACTGAGCATCGTGATCTGATCATTTCGTTGCTTATTATAATACTGTTTAAGTTACACAAGATTTGTAATTTACGAAAATAGCTTAAATCATTGCGGCATAGAATAGACGCATGCTACAAATTGAAAATTAGAGAATTGCTTGGTATTAGTAGTTTTCTAAGATGGAGATGGGAGATTAAGATAACAGGATTAAAATTTGGATCGGAACTTATCTATATTATTAATGAAAAATTATACACTAAAAATTGATCTCAAATAAATTGATGATATATTGACTTGATTTATGCTAATTGATATGAGAAATCACATTGGAAAAAAATATTCCAATACCAAACAAAATATCTGAATTAATTTTTTTTTTTTTTGTTTCCAATAATACTTTGGAAAAAAATGTGAATTTGCAATTTTCAAAAGCCGTTTAGTACTAGATCATATGATACATTACTTACCAGGCCATTTTTCACAAAACCATGCGATCCGTTGCCATCACTCCGTTCAGCAATTTCTACGTAACATTAATAAAAAGCAACTAAAAATCTCTTTCTACAAAAGAACACAGAGTGAAATGAAGGGAAAGTTGACGTTCACAGCGCAAGAGCCAAATCCGGCTATGCTGCACCAAACAACGTGTTTCTGTGATCTATACATTGGTAAAAAAAATTGAAAAAGGTAGAGTGAGAGAATGTAAAGTTTATTGGCGCAAGAGTACAGATATGGCTATGCTGCGCCAAGCAAGATGTAACTGTGGTCTAAAAGGGGAAAATGAAAAAAAGACAAAAATTAGTTGACAAGAAGGAGGGTCGAAAATAGAGAATGATCGCTAGAATATCCCGGGGTGCGCCACCCATGTTTACCGAAGACAATATACCCTATAGGGAAAAAGAAGATTTCTAGTGTACCTGAGGGTTGATAAGAGTCTATGGTGGATGAACAACGAAATATCACCAATAAACTTCTTCTCTTCAAGTTGTGAATTTAAATTTTTAAGCAACATTTTTCAACTTTAATAGTTTTGAATGTGAACGTTCGAATCCATTATTTTAGCCTGATTATAATCTTAAATATCAGAAATTTATTCAGTAATTACAATCCTCGTTTATGAAAAAGTTCAACTTTATAAAGAAATTTAAACTACACAGACCAATAATGCTAAACTTTCAATAGAATATCTCCCATTACTAATCCCAAAGATATTTATTTTCTCTGTTTAAAGGAAATGGATACTTTGACGAATTAACATCAAAACTGTGCACAGAAATGGCCATCGTATTACATATCCAAGCTATGTGCCCAAATAATTAGAATTTGAAATGACGGATAGACGAAAATGGATTAGGCCCTGGCCATATTTACTCAGCCAATCACTTCCTCCCTAAGGGCATTATTAACCAGGCGGACAGACGGAATCAGAATATCAATACTCTCGTTCATGCAACTTCCGAATAAATTGAAAGCAAGATGGATTGCTAATTTAATAAAAATTTCTTTTGCATAGACTGCATTATTTCTTTATTTTTCTGAAATAGTTCATTATTAATAAAGCTCAGTCTCTTCGAAAATTTATCATGAAAATCTTCTTATGCATAAAGAATTAAAAATAAATCATAACCTCCTTCAGTGGGATAACTTTCAAGCTTTAAACTAAAAAATTAATAAGAACTAATAAAATTTAAGATGAACTAGTGAAGTGTAAAAACTACAAAATCAAAAAATAGTTTTAAAAAAAATTCTCGAAATTTTTTCAATGAAAAAAGTTTGTTTATCATCCTATCATGAATATTTTAATTAAAATAATTTTAAAAAAATTAAAGTTATTCTATCAACATGCAGATTATGATGGTTTTTGTAAACCAGATAAAATAAAATCCTCTAGTCAAAGTACCAAAGTAAAAAAAATAACTATGACTAACAAAAAACAAAAAACTAAAAATATTTTTTTACTTTTACTTTGTAAATGTTTCTTTAATATTATATTAAAGAAACATTAACAAGCTATATATATATATATATATATATATATAATTCTTTCTTTTCATTATTATGTGAAAACTTAACATTTAAGAATTCCTTTACAAAATCTTGAAATATTAAATACAAATTTGTACAAAATATTTCATTTTATGACGTAGAGAATTGCTTTAACGATAGAATTAATTCAATTATATTTTCTTCCAGATATGATGTACAATTTTTTTTAAAAAAACGAAACATTATTATAACAAAGTGTAATATATATACTGCCAAACAAAATTTAAAAATTAATTAGTTTTACAGTGAATCGAATTTATTCAATGTTTGACAGTATATTTATAACTTTGTGAATATAAATTACAGAGAATAGTGTTCCCATTAACAAGTAGTTAGAAATTCATTAGAAAGTAAACTAAAGTCAATGTCAAATATTTCGAAAAGAATACAGCAGAGTTTCTTTTAAAAATTGTGTTAAAAACAAAAAATCAAAAGATTTTATTTCATATGTGTCGCATCAGAATACAATTATAATGTTATTCATTAAAAAGTGAGTTTTGTCAAACAACAAATATTTTATTTCCTTTAGACAAAATTCTTATTTCAAGTCTAAAGACAATTCTGTGTTCAATCAAAAAGAATTTTATTAGTCTGTGCGTGTATTATATGAAACAAAAACATTTTTGATTCGTTGTTTCTATCGTAAATGAATGAGGAATATTTTTGCTCCGTGATTGATTCAGTCAAGACTTTTTTGCGTACATTGAAAACTTAATTCATTACTCTGTAAACATTTACTATGTTAAACTCACTTAAATCTTTCCGTGTATTATAAAGTTCTAGAAAGGAAAATGCTAGTGCTGTTTATGAAAGGAAATATTGTATGAAATAGTTTGTAATTATTATATTTAAAAAAAAAGCAAAAGTATATAAACCCAAATATTTATAACATAGGTTATTCGCGATTAATTTCCATTCAACTAACTTCTGATGTTTCCTTTTGATTCTATATTTAAATTCCCAGCTTCTCTTCAATCAAATTGAGGATAAAATGAACTTTGGAAGTAGAGTAAATAAAAATAGTCAAGTCGTAAAAAAGAGGCGGCGAACTAACTTCAGAATTAAGGTTATGGCAAAAAGAAGAATGTAAATGCGATATGCGTGGAAGTATTCTGACGGGTATAGCAGATTTGTTGAGATTAGGACTCAACTCTGTCTGAGGAATGCCAAGAAATACTCGCATCTTATTCCGGTAAGAGCATTCATTGATAGGTAATAGATCTTTTTAGTACCGGTTGAGAAAGAAGGTGTAACAATGTAACTGCCCCCCTCCTTATTTGGGGAGTAAATAAAGATATCTTGGATGTAACTGACTATTTTAATTAATTGATTAGAGCCTGAACTTAAGTTGAAATTTACAAGTTGTGATTAAAATTTAAGATGACAGACGATACGAAAAATTTAATATCATCACGAATTGTTTTTATAAAAGATGTGAACACATAAAAACAAGTTAAAAGAGTTGATCGAAATACATAAAAGAATATTTGTATTTATTCACAAAACAAACTTCATTTCCGCAATTTAAGCGCCAGATAATAAAAACCAACATACTTTTTAAAATTCAGAAACAACAAATTCGAATATAAACGAATCTTAACTTTTCACGTTTTGACATCTTTAAAAAAAATTTAAGTAAAACTTTAAAGTTCCTTTCTATTTTCGTACCACTATAAAGAATAAAACAATGGAAGACTTTGTATGGCGCATAAATCAAGAACAACAAACTGTGTTTCTGTTGTTTGGCTGAATAGTTCTCATTTCTTCTTCGGCTACAGAAAAAAACAAATCATTTTCAACATCATTTAACTTGTCACAAGCGGAACTGAAAGAGGCAAAACCTCCTAGGAAATATTTTCCAGCTTGAAATATAGAATCACTCAAAAAATGTATTTTCAACGTTACTCTGTAGCATTTTTCGAATTTATTATTATATGTATATAAATTCCAAGCTTTCGAATCTGAGACTTTGTTGTAAGGGAAAGAATATAAGTTGCAACTTCGGAATTTAAATAAAATTATTTCCAGCAGCCGATATGGGATATAAATTTTCCGATTCAAAGTAAACATTGTCAAAAACAGTAAGTACGGGTCAGTGAGAAAATTTCTTTTGAGTCATAGAATTATGATAGGTACTTTGGGTAACTTTCAATAAGGCAACTGTAAAAGAAAAATTTAGAGATATATATGAAAAAGGGTTTCTTTTTATGGATGTCAGAAGCAAACTAAAAGGCTTCAAATTTTGAGTATTTTCTTTTGCGCTTAAAAAATAAAGGACGCTTCGCTGATTTCGTAAATGTATTTATGATAATTTGATGAATAGAGCTATCGAAAATTGAATTTTAAGAAATTAAACACGCGTGCCTTGCCATAGAGAAAAAAAAATCTTTTTTTTTTTTTATACTTTCCTAAAAATGAGATTTTTTAGGATTTTGTTACACATTCCTCAAATTACTCTTTATCCATAGTGTTGATATTTTTCATATTATAAAATGAAATTATTTCTTATACAGTTAACATACGTGTATTTTTTTCAAATAATTACTCATACTTTTAGATATAGCATATCGTGCAAATCTTAAGAAAAAATTAGTTTATAAGATTTAATTTTTGAAAATTTTGCAATATTTAAATTTTGAAATTGTAATTATGTTTATAAATATTCAACATTTCTTAAAGTTATAAATGCGATGAATTTTGAGCAAGATATAAGTAAATAAAAGTTTATGATTTACAAATGTAAATACAGCTATTATTTAACAATTTCTCGCACGTAACTAACTACGTTAATAAATGGGATGATTTCTTTACACAAAAAATTGGCAAATATATAATTATATCAATGCTAAAGTATGACGCTTCCATTGCTTTTAATTTAAAAAATTACGGATTGACACAGTGGCCCGTAGAGAAGGTGCTGCCTGTGTATGGATGGTGAATAATGAGATAGTTGGCGCTATGCGTGCGTGTCGTATGATGTGACGGTCTTCTCGACTAGTGGTCTGTTGAGGGCTTCCTCAGCCTAGTCGCAGTGTAACAGACCTCTTTCTTGTCCACTGGTTCCAACACTTCCTCACAGTAAAATCAGAACGGCCTATTGACGAGCTACTCGCAGAGTTGACCACCCGGTTTCCATCATCCCTGTGATGATTCTTCCCCTCTCGAACTCCGACAGCTGCTCATATTATCTCTAATGGTGGTGTCATGGCATATCTAGTTAAAAAAAAACGTCCCTCTACAACAGATTAAATACACGCAAACAAGCTTGGTTTACCTGTTTCATAATCCAAGGAGAATGAAATTCAACGCCCTCTGGTTTGAAGTTCCTCCCCTTCAACACAATGCGCAATCATGCTGCATTTCTAATCATTTACATATCCGCCTGACACGTACCTTCATGCCAAGTTTCGTAACAATCCCACTCTTACTTCTTGGTGCGCAAATTTTTATGGCATTGAGTGTAATTTGTCCGTGATAGTTCAGATTTGAAAATATGCAAGTTTCTACTTTCATACACTCTGGATGGAGGAGCTTTTACAATTAATTTGAAGCATTTACAAGGATGTTACAAATATATGTTTACCATTACTATTCAGTATTTTTCTACCTTCTCTTTATCATGTTGATGGAAACGAATAATATTTAAAATGTCGACAAATTTTTTCTCAATTCAGGATTTAAATAAGAGACGTAGCACATAAGAACATATAAACAAAATAAATCATCGATTTTATTTTAAGTTTACATTAATATTAAACATATTAAACACTTTATGGTGTTGTTAATTTAATATTATTTCCATATTTATTATTTACTTACTGAATAAAATGTATATACTTTTTAAAAAGATTGTGCCAATAGTTAAAATATTTTTCTGTCTTCAGAGTCTTCAATTTTAAATCCAAGAAATCAACAGTTAGAGGAAACGCCCAGAGGAAATGTTTGAAGCAAAAGAATATAAAAACCATTTACTATAAAATATGAAACTATAATATATATATATATATATATATATATATATATATATATTCAATTTTGAAGATTGCCATCGACAAATGGAATTATTTAAAGAACTGTATACCTATTTATAAATTTTAAATATCGTTTTATAAATTAACAGTTACCACATTCTCTTAATAACAGAAGTAAAATGTTATGCATCGTTTCCAAAAAGTAAGTTAGTGTGTAGCCTAGAATTAGATTTCCCCTCATATCCCTGAAACTAATGATCTTTATATAAATAATGATACATAAACAATAATGATATCTGAATAACAATTAAAATCCTAAACTTACTTTACGAATTACTTTTTATAGGATTGTGGTATTCTTAATAATTGATAAACCCAATGTCGTAAAGCACTTTAAAAATAAAAACAAAGTGTGTTTGTTTGTTCCTCGAAACAAAAATAATGACTGATTTTATTCAATCCATAGCCAAGGACTTTTAGTTAAGAACTCTTTCTTAAAAAACATTGAGGTACAAATACAAAAGTCACTTACTTAAATTATAATTTTAAAAGAAAAAAAATTTTCTTCCGTTTCAAGATTGATATTTTTTTGTATCTCTCCCCCTTTTGAATAAAACTTCAAATCTCCAATATATAATTATGAAATTTTTCTCCTACAAACCGTTTCTGAAATAAACAGTTCCCCGTTATTTCCATCAGTAAGCCATAATTGTTTGAAAAGAACAATAAACTTTATCCTGAATCATAATTAAATAATAACTCAGTCCACTTATTATTCTAATATTGAAGAAGTAAAAATGTTTGCAATATTTTTATCATTTACGAAAACCAACTACTTTTCTTTTGAAAAATCGCTGCTAAAACTTCTCGTTTCTGAATTCTTATTCTTCAACAAAATTTGCATACAAGAATGTCAAGAATGTGACAAAACTGAATGTTTTTGAAATAAAAACATTTAATTATTATGTTTCATAATCTTTATTGATATTAAATTAAAACCTATAAAAAATACAACACCTTTAAGAATTAGTTTTAAATCCACAAGGGAAATTGTATTCCTTAAAATATTTAACTTATTACCATTATTTTTATTCAATACTAATTAGTTGAAATTAGGGATAATTATATTTGTGCGTTGGATGTTAAATTGTTAAACTAAGTTGAAAAGCAAACAAAATGAAGTGCACATTGAAGTACAATGTCCATACTTTTATTTGTATCTTCTTTCTTCATTAAAATTTAAAATAATCGGCAATTATAATATGAAAAATTAAAACATCATTATTAATGAACAAATTGTTTCAATTTACTGTCTTTCGTTATTTTCTGAAAAGGTGAAGATGCAACTGCTATATATTAGATAAATGAATAATTTATATCATTTTTCTCTGTTTATTACAGTATAGATATTAAAAATAAGGATTTTAAGTAAATTATATGAAAAGTAGTCCCATAAAAGTTCACAAAGCTATAATTGTTTTCTTCGTTAAAAATTATCTTTTGTTAGGCTTAAAACAGATTTAATTAGTATTGCTTATATGAAGAACAATTATAACTCTATAGGGTAAATCAAAAATTATTTTATCTCTAATGAGAGAGAATAAATGGCAAAATAATTTTAGCTGTACTGTGTAAGTAAAGAATATTGTTAATTCTATAATGCAATTTAAGAATAATTGTGATTCTACAGTGCAATTTAAAACTCTAAAATATCACATTTTTCATGATGTAAATGTGTGTGAAACTTTTATCATAATAAATTACAAACATATATATATAATAAGTGGTTTAGAATTATACAGCCGAACACTCTGCACTGAACATTTTTAATCTTTATAACAGAATTTTTATTATTTAAACTATTAATTATTACTATTGTCTAAAAGCACAAACTGCCGACTTTAAGTGCTAAATTAATATTATAACAAATTGTCTCAAATGAAAAGAATGCTTATTTAATAATTTATAATCTAGCACATGATCATTAAAATTTTACAAAACACACAAAGGTGTTAAATCAGTAAATTCTCTATGCTAGGGCATCAAAAAAATTCGCACAATTACGATTCTGCAAAAGATTTTGAATCTAAAATGCTGATATCCTAAGTGAAACTAATTGAAAAGGCTTTAAAAATTCTTTTTTTAAATAACAAAACATTCAAAACTATCCTCGGGGTATTTTCGCAGATAGTAAAGTAACTAAACCTACAGAGGCTTAATTAAAAATTTTCTATAAATAATACCTAATTAATGACTAAAACTATCGACTAATAGATTCTTAAGCCTTTGACATTTCGTAGAAATTACATTTAGACATTCGCGCACAACTTTGAAAAAAAAATATTGAAAATGTCTGCCGGCAACGAAGTTACTTTGAATAAATTAAAATTCACTTTAAGCCTAACGAAAAGAAATTGCGATATCTGAATTCAGATTAAAAATTCTGGTGACACGTTGTCAAAAATGTAATTCAGTTACTTCACGTATTCTTTAAATGAATTACATTTTTTTCCGATTCCAGTGAAACGTACCATCTGGTAGAATTGTCAAAAGGGAGTTCCATTTTGAGACGGAAAAATGAACATACAGATATAAAAATTCGGAAACGAACCCAGGGAATTTTAGTTAGATTAGAAAAAAAAAATCGAGACAAAAGGGAATATTTGTAATTAGTAACGTGTGTTGGAATTTCGAATTACATTAAATATTTTCCAAAAAAAAACTGTAATTAATTTTAATTGAAAAAGGAGAATTATGTAAATATAGCTACATTTACCGAACACCTTTGAAAAAGCTCTTTGATATAATTTCAAAGTTATTTTCAAATTCACTTTTTTGGTTGATTGTTTATTGACGTCGAACTTAGAAGCAACTCGAATTATATTGACGACCGACCTTGTACTTTTCAGCTTCAATCAAGAGAAAAGGAAAAAATAATTGAATAGTGTGAAAGGTTAGAAACTGGGTGGTTTTCGAAATTATAATACTTGTAATTTTGAGCAGAGGTCAAATAATAAAATTGGTTTATAGAGCAATTTACTAAATATACTTAGGAAGGCCATAACTCATTTCGATCGATTGGATGATTGGTTTTAATCAATGTTTTTCTACCGTTAAATCTTGAGTATAGGCAAAGGACCTCGAAATTTATGACCAAGGTCAAATGAAGAGGCTGACACCTGAATTGATGCATCACTTTCCAAACTTCCACATTACGTGAAGACTGTGCGTCAATGCCAATTAATGTGTTACAGTTTCAATTACTTCGCATGATAGTTTTTGGTGCATTAACTGATTGTTTATTGATGTCTCAGAAGCAACACGAAAGCTATTGGAGCCGAGCTTCATAATATTGAATCTCGGTCAAGTGACGAGAAAAACAACTGAGTTTAGTTAAAATTGACGTCACACCAGAAGCAACACGAGGGCTATTGGCGACGGACCTCGTAATTTTGAACCTCGGTCAAGTGACGAGGACGACACCAGAGCTGGCATCCCCCCCTCTCCTAACTTCCACACCACGCCAACGGGTGGACTTTGGGCCCCGACAGATTTAACGTGCCTCGGCTACACAGCGGGTTTTTGGAAGACAAGGATCGAACCCGCGACTGTACGAAAACCGCCGGTCACGAATCCGAAACCATGACCACTAGCCTACCGCGGCCACAAATTTAGAAATGAAGATGCCAGTTAAGGTATCGTCTTCGTCATGTGACAGGATTCAAAATTATAAGACTCGTCTCCAGAAGTTCGTAAATATTACGTTAATAAACAATCATTCAATCAAATCGAAAGGTCAAGAAACGCAGAGAGAAGCATATTACTCTGGATGGTGAATTTAAAGAGAGTAATTAATAAAAAATTTCAATTTGATTATTCTATTAATTAACTTTACAATAGCCCAAGATAATGATTCAAACTTTACGATTCTGCAGGTTACTTCTATCTATAACTTTTTGAAATCAAACAAATCAACATTAGCAGCCGTAATTTACATTATAAATATAAGGATCAATGAATATGAAGAATAACTCTTATCCAGATATCTAGGTTATTTCTTAGTAATAATTATATCTTCATGATAATTTACAAAATCATACAAGAATTTAACAGATTAAGAGGCGAATCAATGCTGAAACTACAAATGGATACAACTGTATAGAAGAAGATTATCTACCATTCAAATGCTTAGAAATTATTTACTATCGAAAAAATAAGGATCAAGTTAGAAAAATTATTTCTTGTTGCGCACTCATTTTTTTCAAAAGGTTTATACCATTGTTAATCAGTTCTACCTTATCAAAGTATATCGCACTTATGAAGCAAGTTATGTCGCAAAGCTACTTAAATAATGAATATAATAACGAGTTTCTGCTATTAACTGAGTTTAAATATAAAAATATTATTATAGAAAATATAAATATTTTTCTATTCATATTCAGTCAACAAAGCTACAGTATTTCCAAATGACGCAATAAATAAAAAAAGAGTTTTTAAAATGTTACCTTACACTGTTTTAATCTCATAGAAAAATAGTTTAATCAGAAAATTATTCATGAGACATAATTATGGTAATAATAGCAAAAAATAATTAATGATTCAGCCTGAAAAAAAGGAGCATTTTGACATTAATGAGTAAGATTACCTAGATTTAACCTCTATGGTACGCTTTTATTCATTCACCACTTGAACTACTAACAATGGTATCTCCATTAGAATATTTTTTAAAAAAATGAATTTTTAAGAGTTTATTTGAAAATTTTCAAAGTAAAATTTAATAAAAGAATTATGGTAATATTTTAAGATGCTTGTAATTTTTCTTTAAATAAAATAAATGCATATTTATAAAATGAAGGGGAAAAAATTACTGTTAATTACAAGTTTGCTACTTGAATATTTTAAATGTGAAAAACAGTTTTTAATAATTTACTATTCGCTAACTCTATTCTTTCATTTTTAGAGATAATTAAAAATATTCACGAAAGGCTATGAAGTTCATTTTTATATTTTATTTTTTAAAAAAATATAGTTATGCATTTTAGTTAATTAATTTTTGGTTAATTACGGAAAATTAATACCTTAGATTTTTATAATCAATAATAATTATGATATTCTGGAATACTGTTCATCTTATCTTGTCTGAAAATTTTTAGGAAATTTTTCTGGGCTTACTAAATATATATATTCTTTTTTTTTTCACTCCTGTTTTACATTCAATTCATTTTAATTTTAATGAAGAGTTGCTAACAAGTATTTACTTAAAACTCATTTCATGCATATGTACAACATTTAATTATCCAGATTTAGAATAAAATTGAGCTGAACTACTTTTTAAAAAGAAAAAGGGGCGTCGCATGTATAAAGTTTAAAGTGAGATGTTATTTCACACACATTAGCTAATTTTTTGTTTCACAAAACGTAATTTCCTTCGATTCAATTAAGCAACTTTAAAGTTAGGGCAAAATTACTGTTATATTCACATCCTTTACTGAATAGCGAAATAAACCGATAATATTTTAAGTAGTGTAATTTGTATACACATTTTATAAATTTCACAATTAATTTCTTCTTTGCTTTTCTGCAAAATCTATGCAAATATCAATAGTTTAATTTTTCAGCATTTTTTTTATTTCACTGGGTTAGTTATTTTTAAGTTATTAGTTTTTACTCTTCAAAACGATAGACTATATTAATTAATAACATGCAAATACTCTGTTATCTTTCAGAAAGTTATAATATTTCTTCAAATAAAGCATTTAGAATATGAATTATTTGTAAAGAAATTTTTTTTAAATTTTAAACATAAATGAGGTCCCAACACCAAAAAAATCTTTTTCCCTATATTTTAAATTATTAATACCAAATAAATGCTTTTAATAAGTTTTTAATTCAAAGTAATTATTTTTTTAGTGTTCAACGAAATTAAATTCCTGATTATATATTTCAAAAATAAGATTTACCACGCATTTAAGTTTAAGAATTTTGAAAAGCACTAAGGATATCTTCGATTCTTACGCCATCGTTCAACGCAAATTGTGTGTATAATCAGCTTGGATTATTTGTAAAGAGATAGGTGCATGTCTAGAAGAAAATTTTTCTTTTCCCTGAACTGATTTACCTAAATATAGTTTGAATATTCAGTTATCAATAAAGGAATGATTCATGCTGCCTTTTTTTCTATTTAGTGGTTGTTTAGAAATGTACATTCACGAATACGATTTGTAATTTGATTGCGATTTTGTGAATATCATCTGGGCATATAGACATGCGTCAAATATGCCAATTTTTCGTTCTCTCTGAATTGATTCAACTAAATATAGATTTAATATTCAGTCATCCATGTAAAAATGATTCATAAGTCATTTTATTTGTTTACTCTGTAGAAACGCACATCAACTAATATGACTTATAAAATTATTGTGGATTAGGATATATATTGACATATGACGATGCACCCACTTCGTCCTTAAAATTCTAAGATTAGAATTATAGATTAATTTGGTTGGAATAATAAAGAAAATTAGAATTATAAAGTTTAAGTAAATAATTTCAGGAGTAGTTATTAGTTTTTCATCAAATAAAACCACAGTATCAGAAGAAGTTTAAATTAATTAAAAGTTCCAGAATAACAAAAGTCTCCAGTTCTAGAAATGCATAAATATGTATCATTAATTTACTAAGTTTAGCATAAACATGTTATACAAATCATGGCAAAAATCTAACTATTTCAATACAGCATAAAAGAATATAGTTCCTACTTTTCCTGTGATTTATTTATAAAACGTAAAAAATAATATTACCAAGCGATCTTTTCTTTCCATAAAGAATGATTCTTGACAGAAATATGCTTTTTAACGAATAGAATTTGCCGTTCTTCCTGTCATTTTCTGTCTTTTTCATAATTTGGATTTGGAAACAGTCAAGAAAGTTTTTTCACGCTTCCTTTATTCAGAATAAATAAACGTTCCAGTTCATACAACAATTATGCTCCATTTTATATATTATGGAATAGTAAATTTTCCAAACAAATGTTAAATAATCTTTACAATGAAGACAATTCAAATGAGATTCGAAACAGTGTAAAACATACAAAAATTACATTGTATATCCATGTAAGATAAAAGTGTCCTTAAAATTAAAAAAATATATATAATTAACTTATATTTATGTATAAAACATTTTTTAGAAATAGACATATAAAAGAAATGTAGATGTAAAAAACTGAAAACATTTAATATCATGATAAAACGGATAACACAAAATAACATGCTTCATAGTCATAAGTTAATTTTGTATGTGTTTTTATTCAAAGAAATATTTCAGCTTTGCTTGTTTATTTTATCACCGCACAATTTATATTAAGCTTATTTCTTTTTGTATCTTTTATTTAAAAAATATAGCTTTATTTTGATTAATTTAAATAATTGAGAGTTTCACATATCTAAACATTCAAATAATACGGAATAAGCAAAATTTTCATTAATTGAATTAATATACAAATTCATAGCCTGAGAGGTATGACAAAAGTGAGCCTCGTCTTGAAGTAATTAGAGGGAAAAAAAGTTTCAATCGAATTAATGCGCGAATCAGCAATTCATCGAAATTTTACGCATTAAAAGATAATGCCATATCATTTCCAATGATTATTCGTTATTTATATCCTATAAGCAAAATTGTAATTAATATCTCCTCCCGACTGCATTAATAGTCACTATTATATTTTTAAAAAATTAGAAAAAGCAGTTCACTTCGGATACCAGCAAAATTGCAAAATTTATTTCGGTAAATAAAATAAGTTTATTGTAAGAATTACAAACGATAAAACTTAACCAAAATGAGAGCAAGTATCTCAACTTACAAAGTCTAGATTATTTTTCCTTTATAAAGCGCAAAAATTGTCTATTTAAAAAAAAGAATTATTTTCTGTAAATATTTTATATATCTTTACACATACGTTAGGAAAATACGTCTGAAAAGATATCCTGCTCAACAGATACACCGAAGCTCAGACGATTTCAAAAAAAAAAAATAGATAAAATACAAAAATCCCTTCGCAAAAAATTAATTAGTACTATAAGTAATACCTCTCTTTTAATCAAAGCATATTTAAAATCCCAGTACCTAATTTAAATATGTCCTGCCTTTTTATAATCATGTTATGAATAGAGTTCCTTTTATATAAAAAGAAAACTGCAAAAAAATCTATTTCCTCATAAAAAATCCCAGAAACTTTCCTCTTAGCGACTTATAAAATGTTCCGAAACTATCCCCAAGAAACTACAATGAAAATATTTATGAATTTTTGCAGAAGGCTCTTGTCTGAGAAAACTTGGGTACAAATTCATTTGAATTTTCAGAAATATCCGACTCCCCTTCAATTTTGTTCAGAACCAGGATTCCAAATTTGTTTACATATCCTCATGGGAATCTCGAATCTCCAGATTGTTAAGTCAAGAGTTGGGAATTAGATTACACAATGATATTAAGGTATATTAAATGGGTATCCCTAACTGATTCGTGTTTGACTTGATCTCTTCACAAACATTCATTTATCTCACTGGCGGACTTGTAATCCTTTACCGGCGAGTTCATAGGACCGTGTGTCTGTTGCAGAGTGAAATTAAACCTTC
Source organism: Nephila pilipes (assembly GCA_019974015.1). Classification (NCBI taxonomy): domain Eukaryota; kingdom Metazoa; phylum Arthropoda; class Arachnida; order Araneae; family Nephilidae; genus Nephila; species Nephila pilipes. The sequence continues at coordinate 89,949 of BMAW01023826.1, read as the reverse complement.
CATTTCAGAGCAATTATTTAATTAAGTCCCTTATTCTAACATGACTTAGTTATAAAATTAAATTTTATTTAATATTTTCAAGAGCCAATTAATTTTTATGTGTTTGAAAAAGTGTTTATTTTCTATGAATCTGTTTTTCATATTTTGGGTAAAAATCATTCCAATCAATAGCTTTTGTTTCCTTTGAAAGATTATAGTGATTTAAATCACCCAATAAGTTATTTCTTTAGAATACAGGGTTATTCTAAATAGTATACGGTATTTTAAAGTACTATAATAAATTCATTTTTAAACAAATACTTGCCCCAACGAGTTTAAGATGGAAAAGAACTAACATTTTCATTTTATTGTTTTATAAATGTTATATGTGGCTTCCTCAAATCACGCAGGCAATGTATCCAGGGGATAATCTAGTTCACATACACAACAACATGCTTAGCACTAACATGTGTCCTTCCTGTGCTTATGCCTTATAAAGACAGTCTTTATTTCCGAAATGAGCCTCTGACGCTCAAAAAATATTTTTCCGTTAAGTCGACTATACTGCGCGTGTACAAAATCATAATCTTGGCAGCAGAATGCATGGTCATCTATCTCAATCAGTTGAAAACTTTTGTTGTAGTGCTGTGTTCTAAAGGCTGTCTCGATTCCATAATCTACCAGTTACAAATTGAGAAGAGTTATCCGGTTTCTTCTCGCGAAAAGAGACGCGCCGTACCAGATTTTTAACGAAATGAAAACCGTTTGATTGGAATTGTGTCACTATCCATACTTATCCACACAAGTGATGTCGGAAGCGTAAGGCAGAAAAATTCAAAACCATTGTCCCGGTCTGAAAACCCATGGGGTCTGTCTTTTGGAACCGTACAAAAATTCTCATTTTATTTTTCCACGAAAGGGAAGCAATTGACAGCTAATGTTACTAACCCTAAGAAAACTATAAAAGATGATACAGAATAAAGGTAAGGAAATGTGAACTAAGAGAGGGTATGTGTTACATTATAATGCACGTCTTCACACTTTCAACGCCGCAAAGTAACTCTTCGACTGATTCGGTAGCTGTATCATCAATGACTCCTTCTCATTGTCCTGATCTATTACCTTCAAATTTTCGTCTTTTCATTTCTCTGAAATCACTTATGGGCAGTTGAAGTCCACAGTGCCTTTTAACAATGGACCAAATAGACAGCAGAATTTTTTTCAAAACAAATGCTCATTCATCCGATTCACAAAGTGCACTGTGAAGGAAGGCGACAACATCAAAAAATCAGTATTTGATAAACACATATGTATTTGTAAATTTTTCAAAAATATACTGTCTTATCTATTTTTAAGAAATTAATTACAGCACTCTCTCTATAATCCGGCTCTTCAATTTTCCGACACTTCCAATAATCCGGTGTTTTTGCACAAACAGACAAGTCCTGGAAAATTATTTGAAGCATTCTACTTCAATGGAAGTTTATAATTACAAAATAGTACATTTTTGTAGTTTAAGTTATTTCCTGTGATCGACTCTTTATTTTTGTGCGTATACTGTATAATATATTTTGTGCATATACTATATTAAATGTGTTGTGTTTTAGGGATTTTCCAACAATCCGGAATTTTGGGTGGTTCGGTGGAACTCTGCTGGATTACCAAGAGAGCATTGCGCTCTTATTTCTTGGACGACCCTTATATTTGTATAAATCAGTAAAGTAGTCTTAATTCCATATGTTTTAACTCCTTTCTAAATAGTGAGTATTTTTTTTTTTCAAATTCCTTAAAGTAAACTTTAAGAGACTAATGTATGTCCTGATTGGATATGAAAGTCCTGATATTGAGCACAATCAATTTTCCCACGAATTTAACATCATTCAGAAAAAGTATTCATATACATGTTTCAAAATGTAGTACATCTAGTAAATATCATAGTTTAAGATCCAAATGATCATGAATTTATATGCAAGAGCCAAAATTGACTAAAATGCGCCAAATTCTAAATCCATTTCATTATAGTAATGCAAAATTACATAGAACATCTCCATTCCCTTGCGCAAATGAAGAAAAAATGAAACTAGAGAAGTTGCTCGAAATGTTAAGATCACTGGATGTTAAAATGGTGATCTCTTTCTTTTGTTTAAAAAATACATGTAATATTACTATCTTTTAAAAAATATTTTAATTCTTGTTACAATTCAAATTAAAGTATGCATTATTAAATAAATTCAAAAATATTATTCCACTCGAAATTTCATCTTTATCCATCGAAAGCCTTAATAATTTAGTTTTAAATTCACAGTATTTTACAAGACGCTTAGAACAATTTTTCTTCAAATATTTATACATATTGTAAATCTCTTTAAACTCAAATTTTATATTGTAAAAAAACGTAAGTCCCAGACAAACTATTTTCTTTCTTATAAGAGATGAGAGGGAAAGAATAAAACTCGAAATCCGATTATTTTTGCTGCCAGAAATTGGAAAAGTAGTCTTGTATTTCAGTTGATATATCACAGGCCCTAGAGTCCAGAGCTATTTAACTGTCTGAGTAGTGGCTAACCAGTATTCAACAGGGACATCTGAACAATAGTGGTGTTAAGGTGTTATTTAACCTATTTCAGTCTGAGATTTCCTGAACAGAAATGTGGTTCTTTCATGAGAAATAAAGTTGCTCATTTTAATGGAATTTTACTAGAATTTTTCATGATAGCTGCTTTTAAAATTTAAATATTGTCAATAGTGTGTGCGTGTGTGTGTGTGTGTGTGGTGTGCGAGCGCATGCGTGCTTTGGAGAATTTTAATGTCAATATGCTGTAAATATGAGCCAAATGTAAATATGCTGCACCAAACGAGGTGTAACTGTGATCTTGGAGTTTGAAAAATGGAAAAAAGTAACAATTTGTTGACAAGACAATAGATATAAAAAAGAGAATGATTGCTAATCTGTCCCGGCGGTGCGTCGCCCGTATTTACCATAGACAATAAACCCTATACGAAATAAAAAAAAATGTCAAGGTTACTTCGGGGACTTAGGATTCCAGTCTTTACCTTTATAATGTAAGCCCCTGAAGGTTATTGTTAATAGAAGTAAAATTATTCGAATACCGAAAATTAAATTTTTTATATAAAGTTAGAGTAAGTTTAGAAAATAAATTAATATTGTACTAAATTAATTATAACCTAAATTAATCCATATTTAAGATGAATTGAAAAAAAGTAAAAGTTAAATTCACTATATTTTTTTCTCGATGTTTGATTTTTTTTTTTTACGTTGTGATGCACTATATTCATAAACTTATGTTAGCGCTTTTGTAATTTGTAATGCAATATTTATGTCAACTGCATATGAAGGTAGGTAATCTATAGACTATACTTTCTTCAGAGCAACTGATGAATTCTTATATATTCTAACATAGTGACAAATATACGTTAATTAAATTTTAATAACCGTTTGACATCGTTTTATTTATACGTTCATTTATTTAATCGCTAAACACCTGAAGCAAAGGAATCCAGTAGGGAATAGCACAAATATATACTAAACTGCTCTACTAAAGGCAAAATCAAAATTATCTGCTGGAAAAGTTCTTGCTACTATTTTTACATGTCCAATATAGCTGTTTATTAACATTGAACTTAAAAACTCGTAACAGGGCGGATTACGTTATTTTGATCCACAATCAAGTGACGAGGATGACTTCCAAACTGTTCGAAAGTGAGGATATTAAGCCTCGACAGATATAACGTGTATCAGACCAGTTACACAACAAAAGTTTAGTAGCATCAGGACTCGAACCAATGACTGGATGTAAATAACGCCAAGTATCAGCTAAGGATCATGACAACTTGACTACCACAGCCTTACTATTTTTCGGGATTCACAGAATATTGAGTAGGTCGTTTTTTTTTTCATCATCGATGTATAATTAAAGCAGTATACTACAGTGAACTTTTGGAGAAGGTTGAAAAAGTATATTGATCAAAAAGACGCAATATTCTCTTTCTAACAATGTAAGACTCCACACAGTTGATGTAACTGAGAAAATTTTGAAAACTTCACTGGACAACACAAGTACAAAGTAGTAAGTACACTAGAAGTAAGTTCAAAACCCGTCAGTAGAGGAAAGATTTTCATCAAATAAGGGGGTTAGTGATGGTGAAGTTTAATGGCGCAAGAGATAAATATGACTATACTGCGCTAACAAAATAATAGAGTAGGATCGCTAGGGTAGGCTATATATGAGATAAAGGTACGCCATCCGTGTTTACCAAAAGCAGTAAACCCCATGGGAAAGTAAAAAGATCACTAGGGTGTCTAGGATGAGTGATGCCCGTACTTACCTGAAAAAAGCAAGTTCCTAAGGGCTTTCATCGCATTCATAAATGGACAAATTAGCACTCAGTTGGCTTCTGACATGTCTATTTGCTTTTAATCAGTTTGATTTGGTTTGGGTTCATTAACGTCTCACTGGAAACAACACGAGGGACATTGGCGACGGACCTCGTAATTTTGAACCTCGGGTAAGTGACAAGGAAGACACCTGAGCTGACACCCCCTCTCCTAATTTCCAAACCACGCCAACGGGCGAACTGTGGACTCCGACAGATTTAACGTGCATCAAGCCCGAATACATACTTTTTATCAAACAGGAATAAAAGAAACTCTCAATATGTTTGAGAAAATGAGTAGATTGTAAAGGAGGATATATAAATACATAACATTCATGTTAATTTGATAAGCAGTTCTTAAGAAAGTAACTTTTCAAAAGTTTTGTTTATATTTGATCCTTCCTCGTACCAACACGACTGTACAACAAAAATTAAATGTTTAAGTAGTAGATATTGATTATAATGAAAAGAGAAACTAAGCTTCATCTGCATCTTAAGCTTAAATATCTAATTTTGAAATACTAAGTGAAATATGAGACTAAAAATCATATGCAACTCTCAGGATTTTAAATAATGAATGCTTTTTCTATTTCTTCGACCTAAATTTTCATAACAGTTTTAAAATGTGGACCTCTCAAAGAGGTTTTGTTTAGGCACAACCAAATTATTAAATGATTATGAGAAGATGCGGATCATAAGAAAGTTTACTATATTTAAATATGAAGATATTTTCAAATTATATTTTCTACATTAATGAGAAGAAATGTAAAATTAACATATTTATTTCAGTTTATAACATAACATAAAAAAAAAACATTTTTTCTCTCTCTCTTTCAAGATATGTGGATTTTGATTTTGACAGGAAAAAGCGCAAGTGATGATGAAGTTTAACAGCATAAGATCCAGATTTGACTATGCTGTGCCAGACAAGGTGTAACTGTGATCTAAATGTTTAAAAAATAATTTTTAAAAAGACAAAAATTGGTTGACACATCAAGATTAATCGAAAATAGAGAAGGATCGCTAGGATGTTCCGGGAGCGCATCTTCCATGTTTACTACAGACAATCAACTCCATGGGGAAGAAAATCACTTGAGAGATGTCCAAACATACCTAAAGAAGATAAACCCTTGAAAAGTGGTAGAACATTAATTTTAGCACTATTTAACAGACAGCAGTACAAAACAGCAACTTAAACTTGCCTCAACAACATCATCCGTCGACAAAAAAAAAAGCACTTTCTGCACCACTTTCAGGCTATATACGATAAAATCAAGCAAACCCTACATCCAAAGACATGGATGTATCATAATTTTGAGCAACAATCATGTGACAAGAACAACACTTATTCACAACAGGTGTCTAATTCATCTACTTTTTACTTCTCGCTTTCAGATAATTTGGAGACGAAATCAAATTTAATATAAATCATCACTCATCATTCTAAAAACAATTATCTTCTGCGAATAAATTGTTAAGTTAAAGTTACAAGAAAAAAGAACTACTTTCAAGTTGAGTCGAGTACTCCTTATTAAACCAGTGACTATTGTTTGTAATAATGGGTGTTGTTACTCATTTTAAATAGAATAGATTCTCAAGTCCGTTAATGATGGGGTGTTTATATTTGATGAGAAAAGTATCAGCTCAAGTATCGTCCTTATTATATGACCTATTTTGAAATTATAAATATGTTGCTAACAGCCCTTTCTTTTACACTAATTAACCATTGTATTACTCATTGTATTATTATCGAATTACTCTAGTTGACCATCTAATTACTCTAGTTGACCATCTAATTACTCTAGTTCACCATCTAATTACTCCAGTTCACCATCATGTTCCTCTATTTGATCATCATGTTGCTCTATTGTGAGCGTCATGTTGCTCTATTTGAAAATCACGTTACTCTTTTTGATCATTATGCTACTGTTTTTGAATATTATGCTACTGTTTTTGAACAGTACGCTACTCTTTTTGAACATTACGTTGCTCTTTTTGAATATTACGCTGCTCTTTTTGAACATTACGCTGCCCTTTTTGAACATGATGCTATCGACCATTATGTTATTCCTATAATTCAGGAATCTCCAAACTTGTTAGCCCGAGGACTGCATTAATTATCGAACAGCAGTCTGAGGGCTGGCTACACACTCGAGTTTCAAATAAAAAAATCAAAACATATGTTATTTTTAATAATTTATTTAACATTATTTTATTCAGTTATTATTTAATAACATATTGATACATTACACATAAACATCTATATTAACGGCAATGGCGAAATTGTTTCCTGGTTACCAAAATAACAGAAATTTCTGGCTTTAGATTTGAGGTCCCTAACATCAACAGTGATTGGAGATTATCATTAAGAAAGTTTGATCTAAAGACGTTATTCACGTTTTTATTTTTGAAAATATTTATTCACACAAGTATGTAGTTAACAAAGATTTCAAGGTATTTTGATGCAATAATTCTGACATTACGAAAATGTTCCTTTCGGCAAAAACTGGTAAAAACCCTGAAGTGCTTCTTTGAACTTGTCCCTAAAGAGGTCATTTGCTTGCATCTCAATGACCTCTAACTGTAATTCATCTGGACAACTGGACACATCTGTTTCAAATGGGTTCTGAAACAGTCTCACTCTTTCGGCGTTGAATCCAGGTCAGAAAACTGCTTCTGAAATTGCAGCTGGTGGTATTAGATGATCTCGATTACAGATGACGTGGAGAACTCATTTGCTGTTTCAGCCATGAAGACATTGCATTGCTAAAAGTGCGTTAAGTTATTGACCTGTACTTGTTCCAAAAGCAAAACAAGTTTAAATATGAAGGCCTTTAGGTAAGCGTGTAGATCAGAAGCTAGATTTTTTTTCTCGTTGTAGTTTTAGGTTCAGAAAATTTAAAGGACTAGTTATGTCTGCAGCAAAGGCCAATTTCCATACCCATTCTTCCTCAGACAGTAATATCTGTGGCTTGTCTTTACTTTCCAGAAAGTCACCTATTCCCTTTCTTAATTCAAATGTTCTGCTCATAACTTTCTCACAACTTAGCCACCTTACTGCGGTGTAACATGGTAAATCTTGCAATTCTATTTCTGTATCTTTCATCATATTTCTTAACTGCCTATGGTTTAGACCATAAACATTAATAAATTCACCATCTTCACCACAAGATTCTGTACAATACTTATGTCCACATATTTATCACACAAAGTTTGCTGGTGAATAATACAGTGAAGGACCATTAGTTCTGGAATGTTTTCTTTTTTACACATCTGCTTCACTTGTCCAACCAAGCATCTTTATGTCACTCATGTTCTTTCCTCCATCAACAGTCAGGCAACTGCGGTTAGTACAGTGAAGTTACAATCAGCAAAAATGTTTTTTTTTTCAATTTATTGAATATATCCTCCCATGCAACAGTGTCATGCAGGCTATGTAGTGAAGCCATCTCTTTTGTTATGATCATGTCCTCATCCACACCTCTAATGAAGGTTACAATGGCATTTTCACCAAAAGCTACGTTTTAAAATTGTTTCGACTTTTCTAGGGACGGATCCTCAGCCACCTCCAACAAACATTCTTTCACTACTTCACCATCTGTAAATGGCTTGCCTCTTTTAGTCAGGAAATAGGCAACTTAGTTAAGTATTCAATTTCATTTTAGGATTTACTGAACAATGTCCTCCGACGATGCGAGTTGATTTTGTAATTTAGAAAATTTTTCAGCATGGATTTTACCCTCCAACTGTATATCTTTCTCCTGATGTTTGTTTCGATGATGACGGCGCAGGTTTTATTTTTCCATCATATCCACAGTTTCGTTGCAAACCACATACAATGCTTTTTCTCTGCATTTGATGAAGAAGTATTTCAAACTTCATTCTTCTTGAAATTGCTGACACTCGTCGTCTATTTTTTTTCTGTTCGCGGACATCGTTGGGCACTAAAATGAAGTGACTTCAACATGAATAAATAGTGAAACTGAAAGTATCTTGCATACAATATCGTTTAAGAAACCTGATTATACGAACTAATTCCGTCACAATTATAGTTGCAAATAACCCGAAACAATTTTTTAAAAATTCTTATGATTTCTTTCGTTAAACTTATTCGAATAGAGTCTGTAAGTATATTCATTTATGGTAGAGAGTTTGTTGCTTTTAATGTTTCCTCTCTTCTTCTTCAGAGTATTCGTAAAATTCTTGTTAAAGTAACAACATTCTCAATACGCACTGGTAAGTAATTATGTGAAGAAAATTACCTCTAAATAAAATTGAGTGCAACATGTTTCGCTATTAGACGCTACTGACACTAGTACCTCATCATCGTGACAGTCAACAGCAACTGGCAAACTGTGATCAAAATAATCAAGTACTGTACAAGCAGCAAACCATCCAGAAACTCTGCCTCTAGGAGTTATATCATCTCAATAATTGGGAACGGAAGCAGAAAAAGTTAGCAGCGAATAAGGTTTTTCAATGTATGCATAGGTTGGAAAACATAACGCAATACATCGCGAGCTTTAAATTTAATTCGGTAAAAACCCTACGTCCATTTAAGCGGCGGATGATCTTGGCAGGGTACTCGTAAATTTTTGTATTTTTTTCCACAGATAAAAAAATATCCACGAGCCGGATGAGAGGGCCTCTAGGGTCACATCAGGCCCGCGGGTCGTAGTTTGGAGACCCCTGATATAATTCAATATGTCACTCTATTTTCCCGCTGAGATACTCCAATTCTCCATTTTACTATCCTAATTCCCCATTTATACAGCAAATTACTCAAATTGTCCATTATATTACTGTAGTTGCATGTTGAGTTATTCTATACGTCCGTTGTGTTTTTCTTATGAATTACATTCCGAAGTTAATAAAAAATCAAACCACAAATTCTCAACTAATTTACAACCGGTGATCTACATGAAATAAGAAAATGGCGTACTCATCGTCTTATCCTGTAATCAAGCAATGGGTGTGATATGATCAATGCTGTTCTAACTATTCAGAAAATAACCACTAAAGACGAATAAAAAGGATACTTAAAACACTTTTTATGGGTGAAAATTACAGGTTTATGTTTCTCAAAATCACTGGCGACCTTTAAGTATTGTTACATCAAAAGAAGAAAAATACAACTGCAGACGAACTATTTTCATTCTTTTGCAGAACAAGGAAAAGTAATAACATTCGAAACCGAAGCAGTTTCATTTCCAAGAAAAAAGAAAAATACCTCGAGTCTCATTGAGATACATTACAGGTTCCTGTAGTTGCAGCGCCATTTGACCGTCTGCTTACCGGATTACCGATATTAAAGGAGAAAGTTTAACTGTTGCGTTAAGGTGTTATTTCGAGTATTTCAATTCACAAAGAGATTCTGGCAAGTTCTATATATAAATTTAATCAAAAATTTATTACTTGAAATAAAAATTTATTTCAATTAGAAATAAATTACAATTAAGTTGGAAGGGCAATAAATTTTAAAGCATGAAATACTTTAAAATACGAAAATTTATTATTTGCTTAGAATAGTCTGACCAAAATTCTAAAATATGTATAATGAACATAATTTCAAATACTGATGCATCAAGAATCTAAAAATTAAGTTATTGCATAGTTTATAAGTTACTATTAAAACTGCCATATTTGAACGATTATGAAACTTTAATAAGAAGTAACAAATTGTTAAATATAACTGCGAGGGACAAATATTTTTAATTTATATTGTATTAAACCTTTCCAAATAGAATTTTATAGCTACATTTAAAAACTCTCTCTCTCTCTCATTTATAATATGTAAGGGTTTTAAGAAAGTCTCAATTTGTAGAAAGAATGCATAACAAGCTAGGGAACGGGGGGAGAACGGGAAGGGAGTATACGGTTTTCGGCTTCCATGTAGCTATCTCACCAAGGTATGAGCTTCATATTATTTTTGTAAATTTTATAATGTTAGACTTTGATAATAAAAATAATTGTTGAAAACTGATTATCAGGAACTGCTTATCAAAGTTCGCCTTGATCAGTTGCTAGAATACGACCACCATTGTTTGGACTTAATGAACAGTGGCATTTTTCGGCATTGGCAGCGACGAAAACATTTTGTAGCTGTAAAATGAAGAGAGAACACTTTGCATACTTCCAAAGATTTTATTCTTATTACGACATCTTTTGCTAGCGATCTAGTATCATTTGGAACATTGTTGTAAAGTAATTACATCTTATACAAAAATTGGAAACGGATGGGAATTTTAGAGAAGAGAAGGATCAGGGTGTAAAGAATTTGTTGGTCGTCCACGAAGTAACGCCTTCGCATATTGAGTTTTGTAACAGTCTCTCATACGATATACATCGTACTGCATGCTAGTGCAGGTTAAACAAGTGATGTCAATAAATGAGCTATTCAGATGATTTAGGTAAGTAATTTATTTAGGTACCAAAAGTAGGTATTTTTAGGTACCAAATTTTTAATCAAGACCCCACCCCCTATCAATGGTGTCCCGCTTTTTAAATGTTAAAATCTAGTCACTTTAGAAATGACCCCATTAGATAAAATCATTGACCGGGAGCAAAGCGATATTTGGCTGCTATGTACAAGCAAGCAACCTTAGAGATTGAAGCGAAAGGCGGTTTGACCAGAAGAGGGGAGCTTACGGTAGGAAAACAAGAGGAAGTTAAAACGAGACAGTTCAGAGAAGATATTTTCGATTATAAGGGAATATTTTTCGATTGTAATATGGCGACTCTCTTCAATAACAATAGACATAAAAATACTTTAATACCAGCCCGAAGGGAGTCCCTTTCGGCCCTACTCTTAAGAGCAATATAAAAACTAAACGAGTTTGCTTCGGACCCAGAAACTGACGATTAAAATCGTCACCGTCTCTCAAGGTCAACTTGATCTTCCGACATCTTGTCTGCTAAGTTGTAACCTAAAGTTTGAACACTAGATGGTAGCTCAACCTAAAACTAGTGGTTGCATGTACTCTCGGTGCAAAATCTTGCCCCTGAGTGTCTAACTAAAATCCCTCACTTAAATCACAACTAATGATACACTAGTTATGAAGTACGTGTCAAATAGACTCGTCATTTTAACTAGAGACAACCGATAAATCAAATGGAAACTATCCGTATTCAAACTATACAAGGCGAGTGAGTGAGTGAGTGAATGTAAAGGTTTTTTGGGGCAAGAGCCAGATGTGGATATGCTGCGCCAAACAAGATTTAACTGTATTCTAGATGTGAAGAAATGGAAAAAATAGACAAAAATGGGAAGACAAGATGGAGGGTCGAAAATAGGGAAGGATCGCTAAGGTATACCGTGAGTGCGTCACCTGTGTTTACCAAAGATAGTATACTCCACAGGAAAGAAAAAGATCACTGAGTGTCTCGGGGTCATGATGCCCGTACTTACTTGAAGAAGGCAAGTCCCTGAGGTCCCCTGATATAATCCTCAGGAGCAGGGTGCCCGGCTATACCTCCTGACGCTGGGTACCCATTTTAGTCGCCTCTTACGACATGCATGAGCTACAGTGGGACTATTCTGTCATTTCCGATCACTACACGGGTCAAACTGTACAACAAATTTGGGATGTTATAAATTGAAGTAATGTCAAGAAATACAATCCTCTCTAGAAATATGGTTCAGGAAATGTCCTGATTGTTCTATATTATCCACATTGATATTGTTAGAATAGTATGAAGTGGCTTGAGGGAAGAGACCATTTTGACCTTGCTGCTGAGAGCACTGCAAAGACAGGACGAATTTCTTCGTATCTGAAATTTGTGAGTTTGAATCGCAGCCGTTAATGAAGGTCAACGGATCTGCCCTGCCACAGGATAGAAAACCCTACCCAAAAAAAAGTGGAGAAAAACGTTTTTGCCGCCAAGTCAAAACAAATAGATCTGTATTCACTTAAAATAATCATCATTTTTAAATATAATTCATTCCATTATAATGCTTGCCCAGCAAATAGTCTACCATATATATGAAAAGGAAAATTAATACATTTTCCATTTTCTAAATGAAATATTCATTGCATTATTAAACTTTTCAGGCCAGTGAATTTGTTCAAGGACAAAAGTTTGTTACTCTTTTTAAAGAACAGACAAGAAAAATAAAACGTAATATTTATATATCATTCTTTTTATACCAAGTTGCTTTTTTACAGACATATCAATCGATGAAACATCAATACTGTGTCCAATAGTAATACGTTTAATATGGTAAAAACTTTATACATTTGTATTTCCTTTTTTTTTTTCAAACTATGAGTACTATATTATTCAATCGATTCAAATGAAAGCTAAGAAAGATATAAAATACATATTCTTTTCCAGATACCTTACGTGCGCTTAGAATTACGAGTTGGTATTCCTCTAAAATTGGACATATTTCAGAGATTGTTATTCCAACTGGAACAAGAAATCGCGAAAATATATTTCCTTTTTTTAGTAATATATTGAAACAATTCATGAGTTCGTGTAGGAATTGACTTTTGTAAATGGCAAAAAAGGAAGAAAATGAAGGACAATGGAATGGCAAGGAAAAAGATCAAACATTTTTTTAAAAAAATTATTCGGTCATTTGGGAGTGATTCACTTGTATTTAACAGAGACAATGAATCTCATTATCAGAAAAACAAACCACTCGGGAACCTTACAGTATTGATTGATGGATTGGTTAACGTCACACACACTTAAACATACTTAACGTAACGAAGGCTACTGGAGACGGACTTGGAAATTTTGAGGCACGATCAAATTGTAAGGGCAGTACGGAAACCCACTCTTAATTATAACACCATCTCAACGCGAGAACTTAGTGTCCCGACAGATTTAATGTCACCCCTACAACACAGCAGGTCTTTAGTAACCACCAAGATTCGATTCAACAACTCATCTGAAATAAAACTAGCTATGAATTCGCGACCATGACCACTCGGTTATCGCACCTTGGGGTCATCAAATATAGTAGTTACTAGAGAAGATAAGTGCGTGATGGGCAAGTAGGAAAAGAATCAGCAAATAGGTGACATGTAAGTATTTCAGTACTCAAACAACAACAAAAAATAAAATTTAAATGAAATTTTACACACGTATATAAATCCATAAGAGTCGCATTCTGATTTCCTTAAAAATTGTGACCTCTGTAGCCTAGTGATCATATTCACGAACTCATGGTTGGTGTCCCTTCTGACGAGTCATATGTTCGAATCTTGATGCCCCTAAAATCCATCGTATAATGGGGCTGATGCACATTAAATTTGTCAAGCTACCAAGTACACCCGGTGATGTCCTACCTTCTTTCGGTATATACGGTAATCGTGACACGGAAGATCCTTTTCTTTCCCTTGGGGTTTGCTGTCTGTGACGGGTGACGCACCTCAAGAAAACCCTAGCAACGCTCGAGGGACCCAATTCTGTATTTTGGACCCTCTGTCTTGTAAACCAATTGTTTCTTTTTTTTTCCAGTTTTTCAAACGTCTAGATCACAATTACTTCTTGTTAAGTACAGCATAACATTATCAGGATTTTGAGCCATTAAACTACCCCATCTCTCACCCACACCCTTTGGTATGGAATTGAATTTTGGAGAGCGGGTAGCCAGCTCAGGTACCTTCCTTGTTACTTGACCAAGTTTCATAATTACAACGTCCATAACCAATAGCCTTCACGCTGCTTCTAAAGGCGAAGTTAATAAACAATCAATAAATTCCATTAAAAAAACCTTCGCATTTACTTCAGACAGATTTCAAGACTAATTTTTTTTAAAAAAAATCACTCAAAACCCTGCATTGCAAAAACATTCTCCATATGTATCGAAAATTTTAATGCATTTTATTTTAACCAAAAAACACATTTAACAATAACAACTGTGAGGAAAAAATTCCTTTAATTAATCGCCATGCTCTTTTTAACATCGTTTAGCGTTACTAAAAACGAATGTAATAATTCGCTTTTCATGCTTGGAAGCGCTTAGTAAATTTAAAATGTTGTTTTAATTTATTTCTGCCTAAGGCTCAAGCTTAGTAGTCTTTCTTGTTTTAGATAATATTTCATCACCCTGTTTTTCATCTTTTTTTTTCCTAATCCAGGGCTTCGAGAATAAGAATCACCAAAAAAGATATGTTATCGATAAGAAAAAACACTTGTATGCCTCTGGGTAAAATAAATAAATGGGTGGTCGTGTATTTTAAAGTCTTATCGGTGATTAAATCTTAAACTGTGCAATAAATGCTTTTAAGAAAGAATTTTTTTTTCTTCTTACAGAATGTAAAAATCATTTCTACAAAAAAAATATTGCTTCGCATTTCAACCAAGAAAAGATAATGGCTTAAATGCTTAGTTACTATACTTTCCTTTTTATTTATATTCCATTTTAATCCGAGAAAAGTTGTTAAAAATGTATCTACTTGAGTGTTAGCGTATGAGAATTTTTCTGGTGCATTTAATTTTGCAACCCGTGCCATTTTTCCAACAAATAGCATTTCGAAGTCAGTGTCTCTCTCTCCCATAAGAAAATATTTTCTTTTTAAATAATAGATAGGAATATAATTCCTTCAAATACTTATTTATTTCAACAAATTGCACTATAACCGTGCAGCAATAAAATATAAAAGAGCAAAATAAAATTATCAAAATATAAGGAGTTACAATTTTTCAAGTAAATTAAATAAAGGAATATTTTTTTACTCAGGTTTAGCTTTGTATAGAGTTGTACTACAATTGGCCTTTCAATAGGGGCATAATTTTGAACCAAAAGAAGTCAGGGTATTTCTCTAACATATCTTCAACACCGTATCACAGGAAGACTTTGAAACATATATAAGTTTAACGAGTAATAATCCTCATTATTCCGCACAATGAGGTTTCGATGGAACTATAACTCGTACCCATGGCTAAACCTTCATCAGGTATACATCTCGCAACCACGACATTTCATTGCCGCTATGAGAGTTACTGCTGGTGAAGTTCAATGAAGCAAGCGCCATTTATGTCTATGCTGAATGAATAGGCTGAGGACTATTAAGATATTAAACTCTTTCTTTTAATTTTTATTTCTTATAAAGCAAGATTAGTGTACCAAACAAAGTGCAACTGTGACCTAGACATCTGAAAAAAATGAAAAAACGGTAAAAATTGGTTGCCAAAAGGAGGGCTGAAAATAGAGAAAAAGTGCTAGGGTATCTCTCGGTGTGCGTCGCTCGTGTTTACCAAAAATATTAAATCCATGGAAAAAGGAAAAGATCATTAGGATTTCTCAGGTGAGTGATTTCTGTACTAACCTGAAGATGCTAAGTCTCTGAAGGACATTTCGCACCTGCTGCTGCTGCAAATGTTTTAACTAAGAAAGTAGCGAATGCCTAATTTGAGCTAAAGAATGACTTGTGAGCTTTAAATAGTTGTTGATATATTTCAGAGATGTCTCGTTCCTCTCCGAAAGTGAGTCATATGTGAGTCAAAAAAGTGATAATCGCACCAAGATGAAGGCTGAGGACTATTAAGATATTAAACTCTTTCTTTTCATTTTTATTTCTTATAAAGCGAGATTAGTGGTGAAGTCACCTTTTGATAAATACAGACGTTCTCTAGAATGTGTGAGAATCTATGTAAAATATTTTTAAATTATTTACTCAAATATATACTTTTACTTTTTCTTAACTAGTCCGATTCATTTTTTTTTTTATTTTTAGAAGAATTTTTAACATTTACAGCGGAATACTCAATCTAATTGTTAATTTCTAAATGATAAAAAAATACAAGTAGTAAACTCCATGCATCAATTCATTTGAAATGCGAAAATTACCTCTTCTATTAAGTTACGAAATTCTAAGAATTTCTTTTAACGAAAGGAAATTTCTCACGTGTTGGCTTCTACTGGGTTAATAAACAAGGATTTTCAAAGAATTTTTAGAAGTATATAAATTGTATTTAATTTTATAGTTCATTTAACTTTATGTATAATTTAATTTTATTATCTATTTAATATTGTACAATTATATACAACTTCATAGTTATGTACAACTTTATAATTTATAACTATTTATATTTTATTTA
This sequence comes from Nephila pilipes, assembly GCA_019974015.1. Classification (NCBI taxonomy): domain Eukaryota; kingdom Metazoa; phylum Arthropoda; class Arachnida; order Araneae; family Nephilidae; genus Nephila; species Nephila pilipes. Next base: position 73,521 of record BMAW01023826.1, on the reverse strand, counting down.
ACTTTTAAAAAAGTATGTTTTTCTCAATTCATTTGCACATATAAATAATTTTTAAATAATCGATAAATATTGCTTAGCGGTTTACAACCGCTGCTCGGTGTTTCAAAATTTTATAAATCTATTTTAATCCGTAGATTAAAAAAAAAGTTGGCAAACATAGAAGATGTATTTTCATTTAACGGACATCATCTTGGATTTAGATTTCTGTACCGAATTTCTTCCAGCTAAGAATTTATATAGATGTGCTGAACTTTATAACAGTATTTATACTACATGTAATGAGTATTTATACGCATAATATATATATATATATGTGCCCAATACTTTTAAATGTCCAAATCATTCACTGAAAAGCAAAGTGTTATTTGTGAAGATAAAGACGCAATTAAAATTATACAACTGGAAATGTACATCTCCTGACGATATTATCAGGGAACTGATAATCCAGGTTGGAGCTTGGGGGTACGGCCAACATCCCTTCCCAGGAAAAAAACTTCTTTTTACGAGATCCAAAGAAAGAAATACCCAGACGCCTTATAATGGCATGGAATGGAATTCTGGGGAAGACCGGGCCCCATCCGTGTCTGTTGCCCCAGAGAAGAAGAAATATCCACAAAATTCCAAGCCACAATCGCATGACGAGGATAGCAGTTGAACTATGACCTCATTCACAACGTTGTGATGTCATGTGTTGATTTCATGTGTTGTAGAATATATAACTGGTTTGTTCAATAAGTATCGAGACCGATTTTTTCCAACCGATGGGAAGGGTAGCAGATTGATCTCTATGGGGGGAATGGGTAGCGGGGTTATCATGCTTGCATGTTCTTACATATATGAGGAATGTTCCGAAAGTAAGTTTCGCCATTTTTTTCCACAGGAAATATAAACCATGTTATCATGAGCTATATATTTTGCACTATTTTCCGACATAGTCGCAATTGACATTGAGGCATTTTATCGTAGCGTGCAATCAGTTTGAGGAAACCACTCTGGTAAAACTCTGTGTCTTGCGATGCAAGGAATTATCACACAGCCTGCTCCACCTCAGTTGTGTTTATATAGAGCATAAATAATTCGCAGTGTATTACGAATACTACTGTTACGCGCCTATCGACTAACATCATGTCTTATTCTCTAGCAGTGTTATTTCCATTCGTGGATGTGGAAAAACGCCTACTTCGATCTTCATCGTCCATACTGTGCCTTCCCTCAATGAACATGCAACACCAGCATCCAACCAGTCGACGAGACATGTCCTGTTAACCATACACGGTCTGTAGGCGTAAATGGATGGCGAATCCCACGTGGCCTTTTATACCAAATAACAACACACATTTTCATTGTCAACCACGTTGTCTGCGACATCTCAGGCACTCTGATCTGCTATTTAATCTGATTTCTTCGTCTCTCTGCGCATGCATCATTCCTCCTCCATTGATGCTACTTCTGTCGTTCAAACAGCAAAGAGAGATTCTTATAGCGGTTGTTTATTTCATCTGGTGTACCATAAACTCTTTGAAAAAAAATGACAAAACTTATTTTCGGAATATATTCCCTCTTGTATATTCTAGCCATATCCATTCATTTAAGGCAAGATGAATTTACAAGAAATTCGAACAATAGCCATTGAATGCATTAGACCACTGAAACTATGAAGAGCACAACCCACTTGCTTAGGATTTACAACCAGGTTTCATTCCCCCTCCTCCCATAGATGAAATATGAATATTTTACCAAAATTATATTATTAGAAATCTGATTTAGAGATTAAATCAAATCATCAATAATAATTTTACATTAAATACTATATATGCCGTGTCATAAGTTGCAAGAAGTGTCTTACATAAAAAATTGGTTGACGTCAAAAGTTGACTGAAGTTACTTGTGTATATCACTAATTTTCTTGTCTGATACACTGTAGATTACATTACCGGAAACGAATCTTGTTCTTATAGGCCAAGAGTGTTATTAAAAGTGTTCATAAAATGTGAAGTATGTTATTTAACAACAAATCTTAAACTCTCTATCAAGGAGAACTAATTAATAATTATAGAAGATTGTCATTCCCTTTAAAACTAATTAGCAATTAATTAATCCATAAACTGTTTGTTTCGAGGTAATTCATGAAAGTTTTTTTATGAAAGTATTTATTTGTAAAAAAAATCTTTTTTGCAGTAAATATATACAAAATTTCAGAATCAAACCAAAAGTTTCGCTGTACTCATTAGTATAATAAAACAAGTGTGCCTTTCGGCGTCTACTGCAGTGTTATGCGTCTAAAATTAGACACATTTCCATTTTGTAGGCATTTTTCATTAGCGGAAGAAAAATTAATCATGAAGGCTCATTAATTATTGGCTTCACAAAGTAATTAACTGGCTAATGATGGGACTATATAAAGAACAAGTGACGCCTAAACTCAATCAATTAATACATTCTATGAAGCATTTCTGAGTAATAAATAATTTCAACATAATATCTATAATATTGAATATAAAATTAGGAATTTTTAAATCAAGAATTAACCATGCATATTTTGTAGCTACTGATAACTAAATATGAAATAGTAAATGTTGCAGTGCAAAATCTACATTTCGTAAAAATAAATTTAACTCTATTTACTTTATTATGAATTTTACTTTCTTCTTTCAAATATTTTAAGGTATCCGTCTATATCTAGAGTCAATTGTTTGAAACACTTTTAAATAATTCACTTTTCTTACATTAACAACTTCGATTTAAATCTTTAGGCAGTTCTTTTTTTTTCAAAATATATCTAAAAAAACAGGCGGGGGAATGACTTTCATTGAGTTTAAAAACTAAAAAAAAAAATGTGTTTTAAAAAACTCTGTATCAAAAAGAAAGGTTTCATGGGATTTATTGTCATGTCAATATGCAGAATGAACACTTGTTAAGATGGTATGATTGAGATTGCTTATTAATGTCACACCGAAAGGCAACACGAGAGCTATTGAAGACGGACCTCGTAATTTTGAACATTGGTCAAATGACGAGGACGACACCTGAGCTGGTATCTTCCTTTCCAAATTTCCTTATCTCGTCATCGAGAGAACTTGAGACCTTGACCATATTTTACATGCATCCTGCCCACTATACAGTGAGTCTTTAGAGGCATCAAGGCTTGAACCCACGACTCGACAGAAATACTCCGGGTACGTGTCCATAACCATAGCAACTGTGCTACCGTGGCCACGAACACTTGTTAAAAATCTTATTTCAGATTTTTAACACAATCAGAGTATATGTACAGTGATTGCAAATTTTTAAAAAAAAAATTGAGGTTTTCGTTATTGTTTTCCATACAATTCGCATTTTATAACTTCGTACATAGACTCAAATCTTCTGTTTAACCAAATACAAAAAAAAAAAAAAAAAAAAAAAAAAAAAAACTAATGCCCGCACTATAGTCCTCCAAAATTAGAACTACAATAATAAAAAAGCCAACTATACCAACTTTTAGTTTGTTGATTTTATTGGCCAAAGGGCCGTATTTATGAAAACTACGTCTAACATTAGTTAACACCTTTATGATGACATGTACCACCGGTGGCATATGACATATATATTATTTGTACCTCTCGTACGTCATCGGTAGAATCTTTCTGTATGTTGATTTTACGTGCAATAAAACCAACAGAGTTAAAGTTAAGTTTTAAGTTAAAATTTAGGAAAGGAAAATTATGTAAACCTAGGTTAAAAGATAAATTAAGTTTAAGTTAAAAGTTGAAAAAGCAAATTTAAGTAAAGTGTGTCTTCACCAACGTGTTAATTTAAGAAAAGATACGTATCTAAAATGCAGAAAAACCTATCTTTTTACGGATAGTTTATTGAATATTATTATTATTATTATTATTATAATATATATATATATATATATATGAAGAAAAAAAGCATACAACTTCTGTTATCTGTTTTAATCGCGGCTTCACCACACACCCTCCTGTTATCTCTGTTGATAAAGTAGAAGAGTGGTAATATTTACATAATAATATAATGGAGAACACCAGATCAGTCGTTCAACCTTCGTGGCTACAGCAGAAGAGATTGGGATTTTCCTTTTTGCTTGGAATTTATTAACAAGCTCATAATTTGTGTGGGGGTGGGGGGTGAGAGAGAGATTCATACACACATTCAAAAACATTAATCATAAAGAAATTAAGTTCTCAGTAACTTTAATGCCTTGATCTTGAATAAAATATGATGTGGAGAGGGTGTAATTCAGAAAAAAAATAATTTAAAATGTAGAGATATATCATAAATATTTTTTACTTATTATACGTAACATGATGAACACATGCTAACAAGACATATAATTATAAAGTTATTTCCTTTTTTTTAGTTCAGAATTTGTATTATTTACAAAGAGAAATAATTTTTCTACACTATCCTGTTTTAAATAAGAATTTTATTTATTTTGTTTTATTTGCTTCGTTTCAGTAACTAGGTTTCTGTTGTTCGCGAAAAATGTTTAGTTTAAGTTTTTAGTGAATTTTATCTTCTCATGTCCTTAACGATTAAAAGGATTATCTCATCATTCGTCTAATTATTTGGTTTGAATTATAAAATTGCTCCATATTTTTTTATGATAACGATGAATATTTCATCTTTTATTTAATTAACACTAGTTTAAATCATTGATTAGATTGTTATGTCTTTGGTGATTGTGTTGTACATGACTTCTTAAAACTGCCGTAACGGACCAGCGCAAGGCAAATTCAGTATCCATATACCAGCGCTATTATAATGAGTGGGGAAATGATCTAAAACGTATCATTACTCCCCAAAACAATTACTTTGAAGGAGACAACGTGATAATGCAATTTTGATTAAATAAAAATGTTGTAAAAGGTCAGTCTCATTGCTTTACTTCATATCTCATACCAATAATTTCATATGCATTGAATTCGCTCACATTTGCATATCATCTAAATAGGTCTCTAAGCCTGCATCATAGAATATGGATTTCAATTAAATAGGAAATGGGCATCTGAATTGCCTAAGAGAGTTCAGATGATCATTCACCTAATTGCGATCTTCATGTGGTTGAGTAACGCCTACGCAATTGTCATTCATCACTCTGCTAGGATGATGAGCAGCTAGTAGTGTATAATATTATATGCCAATCGTATTTAACCAAGAATATTGTAACTAATTTCGGTTGATATCAGAGAGCCAAGTGAACAGTGTTGCACAGGACCTTCTCTTATATCATATCTCATTTCCTTGAATTTTGAATCCCGATAGCAAAAATCATAAAAGTGGGGTCTAAATCATTGCAAAGAAACTATGCAGTCCTGAGAGCCCCTACAGTGCCACCTAATAGGAAATTCAGCAGTTAACATTCCAATTTCGAAAACTATATGTGTGTGTGAGATACATGAAAATAACCAATTCTAATATTGCGATATAGCCTTAAATAAATACAAACATATGTTGTACATGCTATTCAAAATTTGAATGCATGCAGCGTATGTTACTTTCTCCACAATTTCCTAAATAATTTCCTCTTACAACACTCCTGAAGGAATATAACATCACAAATAACTTTTGATAGCCTTTTCATAAGGAATAACAGAATTTACGGTGCATAAATCAACTTTTGCTGTCTTGAAAGCAATTTTAAATTATTTGTATTTAGTTATAATAGTATTTTAGGCGAATATGATTACAATACATGACTAACTGATTGTTTGATTTATTAAAGTCACACATAGAAACAAAATGAGGGCTTTGTCGACTAAACTCAACGAAGTGACGAGAATAATATTTGAGATGGACTCCCACGCTTCAAAATTCAACACTATACTAACATGAGAACATTGTTCCTCGATATATTTAACGCGCATCAGCCCCGCATTATATGGCGGGTCTTTAATAGCATCAGGACTCGAACTCACGACTAGGCGGAGTGAGTGAGAGAATGGGAAGGTTATTGGCACAAGATCCAGATGTGGCTATGCTGCTCCAAACAAGATTTAGTTGTGGTCTAGACGTGAAAAAAAAGAAAACAAACAAACAAAAATTGGTTGACAAGAAGGAGGGTCAAAATGAGAATGATCGCTAGAGTAACCCGGGAATACGTGAACCGTATTTACCAAAGACAGTAAACCCCGTAGGAAAGAAAAATTTCGCTAAGGTGACACGGGGTCATGATGCCATACTTATCTAAAGAAGTCATTGAGGTCCCCTGATATAATCGCCGAGGGCAGGGTGCCTCATTTTTGTCACCTCTTACGACATGCATGATCTACAGTGGGACTAATCAGTCATACCTGGTCATCACATGAGTCCACTACTAGACGGAAACAATATTGGCTGTGAACTCCAGAACATGACCACTGCTATGGTCACAACACTGTTGAAAATCGCGAACGAAAAACAAGTTTTATCCATGTTATAATTAGTATAAATACGTAATTTGTTATTTATAATTCGATGCTAGTAACAACAAATTTTCCTTAATTTTTAGCTGCTTCTTGTATAATTTTCAGAATTGGAACGCTAACTCAAGAATTTAACATTGGGGGCTATAAGTGGTCTCATTTAATAGCGCGCTTTTATTGTACCTAAACACCACTTTTATTACTGTAGATGAGGGTGTTCAACTGAGAAAGGACTGAATAGAACGCGCAGAATGTTCTCTCATGTACGGTCATCAAACAAAATGTTACACCCTTATAATTGCTTTCACAATTTTCATCGTCGCTGCACAAAATTCATAACACTATTAAGAGCACAAAGGGAACTAAATTATGATGCTGATACATGGATGAACTTAGTAACATAGCGAACTAAATTCTAAAAAAGAAAAACGTGTCGTTATGGTACTTACTTTTGATGGAATATCCATTTTTCGTATGGAAGAATATTAAAAATAAAAAACAATAAAATTTTTATAAAAGTATCTTCAGTATAATTTTAATGAACAACAAATAAATGAATAAGTATAACGATCGCCCAACAAATTCAGGGAGTTTCGATCGATAGATTTTCAGATGGAGTGATATTATGGAGTTATTCAAAAAATATACAAAACAACTACTTTAAGGAAACATTCTTTTTATAGATATTTAGGATATTATGTATTAACTTCATACTTAATATCCACTGAAGCCTTATTTTAATATTCTTTCTACCATTAAAATACTTATTATCTCAAATTATATAAAAAGTTTAATAGTAGAGATCACAGAATACGCTGTAACGTCCTTGATTCTCTTTTAATATTCACTTTGTATTATAAATATACTAATACAATCATTAAGTTATACAATCAAATGAAGAGGAAAACAGAAAATAAGTTCAATTTATTAATTTCTTTAAATTATGAAAATATGATAATTTAAAGAAACTAATCTTTAAATTATCATTCTATTAACTAATCTTTATAGTATCTCTTTCTACTAATCCTTAATACGTCTGAAATCTAATTTAGAATCAAAAATAAATTTCCAGCTTCCCAACTCCCTTGGATTTGAGCAAGTTTAATCAAAGAAATTGTGAAGTTAAGTTATTCGAGATTTTCTCTTCACTTATCTATGGGACTTTTATTTACTTGAATTGCATGAAAGTCCCCGGGGTTAAAGAAGAGAAAATCGTGAATATTCCAACTTCACGGGGTTGGAAATCCAATCAATAAATTTGATTCATTCGAAAAAGATGACTATACAAAGGATTCCTAATTAAAGTCGATCCGCTACATATAATCTCTTATAATTCTTATCCTACGTCAGTTACCGACTACTCACTACTCTTTCCTTTCACTGTTATCTTTGTTCTTTTCTCATTCGCTTTTATATAAATTTCTTCTTACATCCATTCACTACACTACAAAAATTTGTCTAATATGTATAACCACGTTTTATTGGGTTAGAAAGGAGCTGGAAATTTAAATGTAAAATCAGAAAGTAAACGCTGGTGTTGTAACGTCCAACCTTCATTTGTTGATTCTTGCATCATGTCTTATTAATTTACATTAAGTACTAATGACCAAATTCAAACCGAAGACATGTAAGAACAAAACAAAATTATTTTTTTATCATTACTGTAGAATATCTAATGTCGCTCTCTGTAGAATCCCAACCTTGCTCACTATCTTTATTCATGATTTAAATAAGAAATATTATCTTACCAGTTCATTCGTTCTTCACTCAACAACTCAAGCAGTAGAAGTCTCTGCAATCCACAAAACTAATAAAAGAATTTCCATCTGAATTAACAATTATCTGTCAGCAAGTCATTACCCTCTATCTCCCTTCATATTCCATTAATTCTATTTCATTTTTGTATCACTATATCTAAATCACTTCGGTTTACTTCTATCTTCATCTAATTTATTACATACATTTTACAATACACAAAAACACATAATCTGACAAATAACCATTAAAAGTTACATATTCGTGCGCCATTCAGAGCGAACCTTCTCCTTTAAGCCTCACCTATTTCCCCAGATTCAATTTCAAATTTCCGTTTCACGAAATTGGTGGAGTACATTTCATCCAACAAATCCATCTTTAAATGCTACAGTCAGGTTGTAAATTAATGTGAAATCCAATACGGCACACGGCAGACAGATGACCAAATTATTCCGAAGGAATTCCATAGGCTGGACCAAGAATCAATCCTCGCTTCAGACGTTAATTTACCTCACAGCGGTTCCAATTTCCGGTTCGCATTTCCTGAAGAGTAGAATTGATACCACAGATGCCACTGAACGGAGGAGAGAATAGCCCTGTTTGGAACTAATCCTTTACCTTTTAAACCGCTAATTCGTTCTGTAGCAATGACGACGTGTGATATCGAAATCGAATTCGTTGACAGTTGTGATTTTCCCTATCGTACATCGGTTTCTATGGTGACTAATGTGGCGGAACTGTACATGATTGTGGGAAAATAGAATGCTTGTGGTATCGATGAGCGATCGCTTTTGGGATGCATTTCAGAATGTGGGGGCGTTTTCTTCCGTGCGGTGTTAATAACGGCGGAAACCGAGATTTAGATGGATGTAATCGGAAAGTCAACGTTTGGTTCTGTCAGCTGCTTATGACACGCAAAGGGTAGCCTTGACTTTCCCTAAAATAATTCAAGTGGAGTAGGTTTACAGTGACTAAAGAAAGAATTTCTTCGTTAAAATTCATCTTAGCACTCGAAAAAGTACAAATAAAAATGTGTGCTCTGTATGGTCTTCCGTAGCGATTTTTTTTTTTTTTTTTTTTTTTTTTTTTGTGGCCATCTCTTGCACTCCAGCAAATATTTTTGCAACTCAAGATGTATATTAACTAATAACATGTTTCTTAAAATTTACTAGTAATTAGTCATAAAAAAAACTATCTTGGAAACTTTTTGGTATATACATGCTGAGATGTAAATTAGTTTTAATTCAAAATCATAATTTATTTAAATCTGTAATCGAACGTTTATTTAAGGAATTATATAGGGCTGATCCGGCTACAAACCAAAGTAACACATAATCGAGAAAGGCAAAAACGATTCCCTTAACAATTCTTTTAACACATTACAATTACAGAAACAGTTACGGGAGAGGTTCAAACGGTTGCCATGTTAGGAATGGGAAATAGGATTGAAAGAATGGAAATTAGATAATTCTCTGTTGTATTGTCAATTAACCCGTAGTGCACTATCTGCGGAGCGTTGGGGGTTGCTCGAATTATGTTGTATTGTCCAGAGATCATTTTTTCTATTCTTGAGAAACCCGTAAGTATGACCCCCAAGGAATCAAATTTCGATTCGGTAGCACATGACAGCCTAATCAAAACTAACCAATGAATCGCTGTCATATTTGTTTGGGCGTCGTTCAACAGATGGCAGCACATAATGGTAACATCAACTTGCCTTAGCAATGCCAACTTTCGAAAAAAATAGGTACTTTTGAATCACCCTCGTATTATAAAGTAGGAAATGATTTTATTCAATGATATATAATTAATTCCCATTTAATGATATTTCATATTTTACTCTATGTGGTTAAGGTTCCTTCCTATCTAACGGCCTTTTTGATTTCATGAACATAATGTTTAATCCTATAGAATTTCTACAACCCCATCCTCAAATTTATTCTATTTTAACTATTTGAATACAAAAACGTGCATCTGAAAGAGACAATAATAATGAAGGTTTCTGCAGAATTACATTTACTCTTCGATTTTTTAAAATATCTAAGAATACTTTTGAGAACTGGAAACCCCACAAATGAATCATTAAAATCATGGTCATCACGTACAAAATCTGAGGAAATGTATTTACATTTTTAAAAATCGGAAGAAAAGTGTAATACCGAAAAAACCTTTATTATTTTTTACTCTTCTGAATGCACTTTTTTGCATTCAAATACATAAAATAGTCAAATTTAAGGACAGTAGTTAAAATTCCATAGGAATTACTTTACGTTCAAGAAACTCAAAATGACCGCTAAATGGAAACAGTATGTCGGACAAAAATTTTAATTCTGTTGAGTAGATTTATCTCAAAAAGTATATTGAAAAATCTGCCACAAACTAAAATTCATTTAATAATTTTTGGATCACTTGCTTACTTTTGGATCAGTTTTTTACTTTTTTTTTGGATCAGTTTTTTACTTTTTTTTTGGATCAGTTTTTCAGTCAGAATTTTACTTTTGGATCAGTTTCAAACTGCATTGGTCGATAATTCACCAAATTCTTCTTAATAGTTTCAATGATATATGTTTGACTTTTATCGTTGCAATCGAGAATGATTTATGGGAACTCAGAATTTCCTTTCTCAACATCAAAATCTGAGGAAATGTATTTTTAAACCTGCGTCTCCAGACAAATGATCAATTGTAATTTTTATAATTTAATCTGCAGAAAGGATTTTTCAATTTTGAAAAGTATATAGCTCTGTAAATTTTGTTACAGTTTCTCCAAACTCCAAATTTAATTAACCTCATATTGGGTCATGAACTTAAACTTTAAAAGAACCTGTAGAAATTCAACTAACAATAATTGTTCAGATGTGACGACTGAACAAATGTTGTTAGATGGCGCTGCTGCTAAGATCTTTATCGGTGTGTGGGTTGACTGTGGGTGGAGGGACGTAACTTAAGAGAGTTGCGAGTGAGAAGGGGAAAAAATGTGTAGACAAAATAGTGTCTATGATGGGAGCCAGGGTTAGACACTTCATTAAAACTGAAACTAAAGTAAAAATATAAAAAAATATGTTCCCTCCCAATTTGGAATGGGTTAATTTTAATTTGTGTATTCGAGAAATTAATCGAATATGAATCTTTTATTCCGTAAAAGGACACGTAAAACCCTTTTTTTAAAAAAAAAATCTTGTTTAGATAAGTTTGAGGTAATTAAAATGCATTCCATAAGGAAAAATGTGCCTATTTTATTCTAAGTTCAAGTCATCCTCTTTTTTTAAAATCAAATGCGATGGAAGTCATATTTAACATCGAGATATTTGCACAATGGTGAATCGGTATTTTTTAAAAGAAAAAAAAATCACATTTATAAACATAAATAATTATTTATGATCAATTAATAATAAATTTCTATGTTTATATTCTTAAGTATGTTTTTTATTCGTACTAGCTTTTAAAAGTGCATCTTACATACAGAGGTACATACATAAAATCTACCACATTTTAAGCTTTTAAAAAATGCAGAGTAATTGTAAGCGAAACATTATAACACTGAACATAATATTTCAAAAGTTTAATTTAGTTTTTTGAAAATTTTATTCTTCAATTTTCCCGTAACATTTATATAAATATTGCGAAACGCTTAACATTTGTGAATGTTTATTTGGAAAAATTATGTTCACTACTTAGGAAATACCCCTATCTGATAATGAGCAAAATATCATCACTATGCATAAAACAGATGTTAAGGAAAGCGTACCAAAATCGTAAAAAAAGCAAGAACAGACATTTTTCTCTTCAATAGAGGTTCTTAATTTTTTAGTCTAACGATCCCACTCCTACGCTTAAGACTTTCGAATGATCTCCTCCCCCCCCCCTCTCCATCTATAAGCATACATGAAAAAAATTCCATTGTTTAATTTCCAATTTAATTTAAAAACTAATATAATAACTAATTCAAATTCTCATTCTTTTAGTTTTTAATAAAACATCTTTTCTCGTGTTATTTTTGAAATAAATACCAAAAACAGTCAAATAGAGCAGTACATTGTATCGTTATTGCGATGAACGAATACATACTTGTGACGAAACAAAAACAACCGACTGAATTAGCAAATAGTTTTCACCATAGTCACAGAGCGCCGATACTTATTCTCCTCTGTTGTACAGGGCGATACGTACTATGCGTTTGCGGTCATATTTTGATTCCGAAATATACTATAAAAAAAATCCGGCACCTCGATAATAATCCGATTAGTGTGATTTTTTCAATATGTAAATATGATTTATAGCTTATTTTAGACAATATTATGATTTTATAAATGCGATCCACGGAAAATGCAATATATCAAAATAAAAATAATGAATAGATTGCGACTAATGTTTCTAAATTGAATTTCTACAACTCCAACATTTCTCTTTACGACCCCGCTTGTGTCGCCATCCACACTTTAAATAGCGGTGCTCAATGTCGGGGCATGCATGTTAAATCAAATTTCAAGCGTTATCACAAATTCTCATGAATAATATTTCTAAGAAATCAGGAAAAAACCCAAAAATAGTAAAACAAAAAATGCTAAACTTAAAGCATTATAGTGTGTTATTTACCTTAATCTGAATAATTTGATTTAGATGTAACATCTTAAGATCAAACCTTATACAAGTACATTAGGTATTGATTCCCCAAAGCTTTAACAGATAATGTGCAATTATTTTTATTCCAAGCAGAAACATGAGCTTAACTAATAAAATATGTGTGTAATTTTTTTTAAAAAAACAATGCTTCTATGTAGCCAAGGAGTAAAAGAAAGAACTTAAGTAAAAAATAGTCTTTCTTTGGCCAGTTAGAAATTAAAGAAAAATATAATGAAAATGACAGTTTATCGTTATCATAAATAAAGAAAAATGAAGATTTTTCAATCCAGCTAAAAATATTTGACTAAAAACTGAAGTGTTAACTCCAACTGTCTATCCATCTAAGCTTTTATTTACGATGGTGATAAACTGTCACTTTCAGTACATTTCATTTAATTTCTTATTGATCGAAGAAAAATACTCTTTTTTTACTTTTTAGATCTTTTTTACTCTCTTACCACATAGAAGTTGATGTTTTTTTCCTTTATTAATAAATTTAATTTTTGTATTTCTAGTTTTATTATTGAATATTATATTGTCATCCAAACTGACCTTGTGAGAAAAATTTCAATGTTCTTGTTTATCCAAAAGTGGGTGAAAAGTTGTTGTAAACGATTTCGCCAAACTGGGATACACAGAGCAAAGTAATAAAAAATGTTGGAAAAAGGAACACGTGTCTTTTTAGAATGTGTTGCAGACTTAATCTATACTTTACTTTCTGTTTTAGATTTTATAACTACCATTTATTTTTCTCATATTTTAATTTGCTTATTTATTAAAATAGATTGTGAATGAAATCATCACTTCTTTGTATGTGTGTGTTCCGTAATCCAGAGATATTTGAATGGTAATACTGGTAAACAGAAAAAAAGATTCAAAATGACATCATTTATATTCTTATAAAATAACTTCTAAATTTTTTTCAAGCATTTTACACAAAAATTGATTTAAAAATCTTCGAAAGATAAATATCTTTTTCACTAAACAAAAAGATTTGTTTCGAAGTAATATTTTTGATTCAACTAACATCTCAAAAATTTAATTGAAAAGGTTCTTATTCGTTCATCTGTGAATCATTAAAATCTATTCAAAAGAATAAAAAAAATAAAGAGAGATTCCCGTCTGTTTGTTTTCCTACCCATTACGCCACCACAGAAAATGTTGTATTTCCTCAATAATTTTACTTTGAATTTAATCACATTCAAACAAATGTACTGGTCTTGTATTTGAGAATGTAAATAGAAACTCCATTCGATCAGAACTGCATTCACAAGCGCAAAATTGTTGGTAAATAGGATCCTAAAAATAGGTTTTTAACCATCTTAAACAAGTAAAGTTAAATCAAATAAAGTGTGTTTTCCCAAAACCTTGTACTATGTATGACATTAGTAATTGTTGTTTCTTTCATACCTGAAATAGCAGACTTCATAGTTCTCTACAGAAAGGAACACCTGACAACATTCGCAAGTCATGAATTCCACGAATAATTTTCAGGCAACGCCCACTCAATCGAAGTATTGGAATGCTTAATAGACATTCCTAGAACTTGATGTTCAGTGCTGTGAAAAGCTTCATCTGCAGAGAGCTTTATCGCAGCTTTTCGCATTAGACCATAATCCGTACATTATCCTTAAGTTAGTATCCTAAGCTCTCACGGCTTTCGATATGGATAGTCCCTTAACTCGATAGCAAGCATTTAGCACACAACGCTTATGACGATTATCCTTTAGTGTTATAGAATATTGGATGCTTATAAATCGGCGAGGAACTCAATAAAATCGAATATTAGGACAGGTAGTCCTCGAATTTCGTACTTTCCACTTTCAGACAATGTGTGATGGGAAAGGGGGGAGTATTGTAAAGTTTTAGTTACTACGTAGAAATAACCGAGATATCTGGATAGGATTTATTCTGCGTACTAAGTTATCCTTGTATACATTATGTTGTAAATTGTAAATATTCGTGTTGATTTATTTAGTGTCAAGAGGAGTTGATTGAAGTAATTAGCAGTATGGAGAAGAGAGAGTTCAATCTGGAGAATCACACACACATACAATGACGGCCTTTTTAAGTTAATAAACACTGAGAGAAATATATAACTCTGGATGCTGATTATAAAGAGAATTATCAAGAATAATATATAAAAAATTAAGTTTCTATCTCGATTGTTTTTAGTACTAGTTAAAACTTTACGATACTCCGAGATAATTTTTTAAGCTTTTTGAAATTTATTATTGGTTTTATTTGCGTCGCACTAGAAACAACACGAGAGCTATATGCGAAGGACTTCGTAATTTTTTCACCTCGATCAAGTGACAAGGATGACACCTGAGCTGGTACCTCTCTCTTCTAACTTCCACACAACGCCAAAGAAACGCTTTATGATATATTGCGAGTTACTTCAATCTACTACTTCCTAAAACCAAACAAATATCCATTATTAGCCGCAATTTGCAACATTATGTGCTTAAAATAATTTAATATGCAGAATAAATGTGGTAGTGGTAGCCTAGTGGTCATGGGTTCGGTTTTCGTTCAATCGCGAGTTCGAGCCTTTGGCATCTTAAGACCCGCCGAGTAACCAGAGCTGATGCACATTAAATCTATCGGAGCCCAAAGTCCTCCCGTTGGCGTGGTGTGGAAGTTAGGAGAAAGGGGTGCCAGCTCAGGTGTCGTCCACGTCACTTGACCTATGTTCAAAATTACTAGGTCCGTCGTCAATAGCCCTCGTGTTGCTTCCAGTACGACGTTAATAAAAACTGAACCAAACTAAGCAGAATAAATATTAGCTAAATACCTCAGTTATTTCTTAGTAATTATTAAAACTATATGATTCCCCTTCTATTGATACCATTGTAGCAACTGAATATTTTTAAATTAATTGTCTTATTATTACATTTTAAATATATGATTAAATTTTATTTTGCTTTAATATAAATTATTATTATATTTTATACAATTTGATTTTGTATTCTTATGTATTTTTGTTAAAATTTTACTTGCGGCAATTTAAAGACTTTAAATCTTTCTTCTTCAATTTACAGCCTTATCTATTTATTAAGTTAATTGTATTGCTTTTATTGAATTAAGAAATGCAATTACAATAAGTTTATTTATTTCTTTAGTAACAATGGATTTATGTTTAACTTTTATTTATTTTTTTAGATTCGGTTAACTCATTTTTGCTATAGGTTTATTAATTTATTATTAGTTTATATGCATACCTGTTACGTACTACTATTGAACCACATTAATTAAATTTTTACTTTTATACATATCTCTCAGTCTACATGACGTTAAGGGATTAATTAGCTTAATTAGTTAAATAACTTGTAAAAAGAATTTTCTCATTACCACTGACGATTTTTTTTTCATGTATTTTATTCCGTATCTTAAAACTCTCCTTGAAACAAAATTTTATGAAATGTAAACTTAAGTTTCTGAGTTTTGGGAGAGATGTTTATAATGGGTTTCCTAATTAAATAAATATTTTAAACATCTGCTGATAAAAAAAAATTCTACTCTGAATGTTATAAGGTTTTTTCACCAAACAATAGATTTTTTTTTTTCAATTCTAAAATCTTGAAGAAAATTTTAAAAAAAGTAATAATTTTTAAACTGATTCCTTTGCTGATTAAATTATAATCAATTTCAGTCAAAAAAGATTTAGATTATATGCTAGAATTTGTTTTGTTAATATTAAAATTAACTATTTATGAAAAATAAATGGGTTATTCTAAGTGAAATAATTTTTGTGTGCGATTGAACTTTTAATAGTATTTAATCTGCTCAGAAGAAGAAAAAAAAAAGGCGGGGGATATCTTTATTTACCCTGATTTGGAAAAATATTTCCTAGCAAAAAAAACACTAAATGCTACATGAAATATTTTATAGTACTCAAAAATTGAAAATAACTTCAAAAATTACATATATTTTATAAAAGTTTCCTCTTTTTATATCCAGAATTTGAAAGGAGATCTAAAATTTTGATGGTCACTAAAATTACAGAATTATTAATGATTTTATAAATAAAAAATTCCATAGAGAAGATCAATAAACATACATGTATGAAATTGAAAACTGAAATATATTAAGTAAGCCCCTTCAATTAAAATTAAAAGGCAAATAAAATTTTAAGTTATAAATATTTAATAATTCGTGATACTTCAATTTCGTTCTAAATTATCCAATTATCGTCCATCAAATTCTTCCCATGTACTCCAAAATAATAAGGCATCCCAAATTTCTGCATTATATCACACTTTATGCTAAATAGTTTTAATAAAATAATAGCTCCAAAGCATTGATAACTTTAAGGGCCCGATAATTCGCAAATTCGTTTTAATCGTTCCATTTCGCAGCCACTTAAATAAGTTTAGCAACACTTTTAAAATGAATTACTATGTTCCAATTTAATATCTACTGAATACTTTTGAATTCAATTGTCCCGAACCCATTTTGCGTGAATAGCTGAAAATTCTGTTGAATAGTTGCACATGCATTATCGAAAATGGCCCTCTAGCAAAGCTGTTGAATAGCTGCTCAACGGCAATTGTATAAATGCACTCAGGGAAATAATAATATATGGCTAGCTCGTAACAGATCAAATGAGATAAATTGCGCGAGAATATCATTCGACAATTGCAAAATGAAACAATAATATAATTCAAGGAGCTACACCAAAAAGTCGAAATAATCTGTTTTAATAAGTATATATCCTGCCAGAGTGATTTCTTCATGAATTTTAAGATGAATTGCAACATGAACGAAATTAATATATTCGGAAACAAATTATTTTCTAACATAAACATTCAGAACTAAAAAAGTACAGTTTTAAATTTTTAAAATACTTAAGTATGAATATTAATTTGTTTGATTATTATTCACTTACAAGACGGTTATAGGGAAATTATATTTATTTGAAACTTCAAAAATTGTATTATATTAAACCTATTACTGCAATGTATTTACAATAAACAGAAATTAATTCGTTCTCGATGTAATATTATATAGATTGGGATTATAGCAGTGATGGAACTCGATTTTAATAATCATCTCGTGTGAAAGTTTGTAGAATTGGGTGCCGACTAATTTTCGGTCTCGTTCTTAGTTAAAACTTCGCAATTAAAATCTGATTAACTGCTAAAGATTAATGTTCACTTTAATTCGTGGACGAGATATTTAATCAATGGGAATTTATAGTCAAACTTTTCAGATATGAATTGCATTTTTTCTCTGTAATTTCAAAAGAAAAGAAAAAAAGAACACTTTCTAAAACTACCACAAATCATAATTCATAACTAGGTCAACTCGTATTCAAGAGGGTACATCAAATATGTCTCTCAAGTGTTTTTTTATTACTAATGAAATAATATATTTTAATTTTGTTACAAGTGTTATGCCATGATAATGAACAAAAAACTTTTTAAAAAGATTTTCGATCCACTACGAATTATTTTACATTTCATTAAGAAAAAACAATAGTGGTGCTCTTAATAGAACTTAAATAATTTCCACTAAAGAACAAGATTATAACAGAAAATAAACTTAGCAATATTGTATCATTTTCCATCACAAAAACGGCATTAAAAATCTTAAATAATTCTACTCCCGTTTTATAAATTAAATGCGACTAATTAATTTCTAATGTTTTTAATAAATTTCTGGTTAATTCAAAACAAACAAAAACAAAAAAAAGGTATCAAAATGTAACAGAAATATTTAAAGCTACCGTTGCTTCTTTCTTCACTGAATTAAAATACTTAAAAAATAAATTTAGGTGGAAGAGAATCAAATAATTTTTTAAATGCGAATAGGAAAGTTATTTTCCTTATAATTTACTACACACTTTCCGTTACTTAATTTAAAAACATATTTTTATGACCGTTTTAAAAATAAACAAATTGCTTCCAGATCATCTTAAAATATTTAAAAATGTAGATTAAAAAATTATCCCTAGAAGTCTCTCTCTTAAATCTCTTATAAAATGTCTTTTACTACGATTAATTACGTGAAAGATTCCTAAATTTGAATGTATTGTTTTGAAGCTCTCTGTATTTACGAATTCAAAGCTGAGAATTGCTTAAAACTGTAAAAAATAAAATCTCAGTTGAGTGAAATTAAATGATCCAAATTATTTTCAAATAACAAAACGGTAGAACTATTTTCGAATAATAAGGAAACTGGACAAGAAAAACATCATTAAAACTGTTTCTTAAAATATAAGAAGAAAATATTTACATCATTGACTAGTTATTATTTGGACTTATAAATATTCGTTCAACAAAACAACTTTCATAATAATAAGGAAATCAAGCAAATTTTTACATGCGTATAACTATTGTCACTTAACCATTAAGAGATATTTATAGATTTTAAAGACATGACTAACAAGATGAGTTAGAACAGAAAATAAAAATTTGGAGGCAGGCACTTGCAAACTCACGTAATGAATAAAGGAATGAGAGAGTGAGCGTTGGAGAGAAGTGAAGTTTAATGTCGCAAGTGCAAGATATGGATATGATGAGCAAAACAAGGTGTGACAACGATCACGGCGTTTGAAAAAATAGGGAAAAGGTAAAAAAAAATGGTTGTCAAGCAGAAGTGAGTGAATGAGTGAAAGTAGAAATTTATGTCGCAAGATCCCAATCTGGTTATGCTGCACCAAGCAATGAATATCTGAGATCTAGAAGTTTGAAAAAATTGAAAAAGGATAAAAATTATTTGTCAAAAAGAAGGATTTCTAGGGCATCCCTGGGATGAGTCACTTGTATTTACCAAAGGCAATAAACTCCATGGGAAAGAAAAAGATATTTACAGTATCTCGAGGTCATAATGCCTGTACTAACCTAAAGAAGGTAAGAACCTGACGGCAACGAGTAAAGGGAGCATGTTTGCTTGGGCAAGTGGTGCCATTTGACATCTCTTTTAAGCTACACAAGGGCAAATGGGGTCTGATTTTAAGATTATGAACACTTCGGAGGACGAAGTCAAAGTATGAGAGAACTCTCTGGTCTATTCACTTATCTATTTTTAGCACAGGTGTATTTTGAATTTAATAACAGTGGAATTTAGCATGCAGCCTTTTACAATACTCCGCTTAATAGTTCTTGGTGGAATTAGGACTCAAACCCAAAATTTGGTTCATACATTATGCCAGCAATGAATTGTCACTGATAGCCCTGACCACTGGGCTTGTACAGCTCCATACTGTTGCAGTAGCCGATAAGTCAAGGTCGTGAGTTCACGTCCAGCGTTGTTTAAGGCGAGTCACACGTTCGAATACTGATGCCACTAAACATAGTTTAAATCTGCCGAGGCTGTATGTCTTCACGTTAAGATGGTATGGAAATTAGCAAAATGGGGTAAAGTCTCAAGGATCGTTCTCGTCATTCTATTGTTCAATCAATAATATCAGGTCCATTACCAATACTTCGTATTGCTTCTAAGAGTGGGAATTTAATTAACAAAACCAATCAATTAATCCGCCGCTCGATTTCTTTCCAAAATATTTACATAAAATTAAATTTAATATCTGTTTGGTAGCTCTTTCAAAGTTTTTGAGTATTTTTCGTCTAATTTATTTGTACATAAATAACACGATATCATAACACTTATTACTATTTTTTCTATAAGGATTTTGTTTAATAATCCGATAATAGTTTTATCATAGAAATAAATTTTAACATATATTAATCTTATCACTCCGTAACTTATTCAGATTTTAATAACTTATTAATATTTTTATATTTCGTAAGATATGTTTTTATATTCCAATACTATCCTTTTAAGAATATAAATGCTAAATTGCTAGAATATAAATTGTTAAGATTCACTGAATTATATACAATTAACATATTGTATAACTCATTTTCCGATTTGTTTACATAGACACCTACAAAAATATCAAACCAAATATGAAAATATTTATTAAAATAATATAATAATTTATCATGATACAAATACCTTTCAATGTGTCTTGTAATAATTTTAATACAATCTTATTATATTCATTTATAATTTTACACGCGAGAATATTTTTGTTAATTATCCATTGCACATTAACTAAAATCAAACATAATTTTATAATAGTCTAGTACTTAAATTTTTCAAAAACCAGTTTCATTGATTTCAGATGGTATGTAATAATATATACAAAAAAATATCACTCCAGTTCAGTTTTGACGAACCTATGACACGTATGTCAACGTCATGACATTTTGGGAGACACACATTATTCACGGATGGTCATCGCCCAAGAACAGTCAACATGGAACAGATACAAAAGTATAGAATAGATAATTAAAATAATGAAATATCTAAATGTAATATTCCACAGTACATTGGAATTCGGAGGTATCCAATGGATGCAAATTGATGATTTGGAAAGGCTAAGAGCAGAATTTGAAGAAAGAAACAGCATCTGGGCAAGAGTTTGTTGACTGGAAGTTAAAATTTGAGAATCGATGGAAGAAACCGATTGGAGAATGAAAAAAAAAACATCGGTAAAAAATGAATTTTTTTAACATGGGTTTTCCTTCACACTTTGCGTAACATAATTTTTATATCTTAAATTTTAAGAGCAAAAGGGAACGTTGAGTCAGATTGAATTTAATCAATAGTTTTAATATTTTATTTTATGTTTGTTAAATTTATCATTTAAAATAAATCCGTGTAAATATTTTTTGCTCATTTAAGCATTATGTTAATCAACTGAGCTACATGTAATTAAAATAAAAGCAAACGATAAATTATGTTATTAAATTGAATATATTTAAGCTAAATGTAATTAAAATTAAAGAAAATGATTAATTATTAAAATGAATATTATATCAGCTACATGTAATGAAAATTAAAACAAACGATAAATTATTAAACGATGGATTTGGCAACGATTCGGCGACTTAGAGAGAAACTTGGCGTAAAATTTAAATACTTAAATAATTAGCTTTAATTTAATCAATTATTTTTATTCATTATAATTAAACTATCGTATTGTTATCCAAAGCAATCGTGTATAGAAAATTTCAGCTCAATTTAGAGCTTTAAAATGTGAGAAAAAAGCTTTTAAAGTTTTGAACAAGACACAGTTACAATGTGAGTTAAAGAAAACCCATTAAAAAAAAGAGCCTCTGCGAATAGATCATTTGGAATGCTTGGAACCAATTTCCATCCGCTATTGGCATTCTGAAATATTTAGGGAGGGATTTAGTAACAATATTTCCTTCTCTGTACTTTTATGAGATTTTATTCTCAGCTTTGAAAAAATATTAAAAGCAATAAAAGAAACCACTTCACTGATGAAGTTAGTTACACTTTCTTGCACTTGGAATGGACAAAAGACCAACCTTCACAACTGAATACTTAACAAATGAAATTCAGTTTCAAAAAAATTCATTAACGTGAAGAATTACGTTTTTAAATAAATAAATATATTAAAATTATTACTATTATTTTAATAAAGCTAAAATTAACACAAAAGTGCGTATATTTCTGGGTGTAACTTGGTTTCGGATTTAGGCTTAATTTTTTTCACGAATTTTGACACACCATGCTCAGAAAGTTTGCCATTACTGTTCTAATTTATCAAGAAAAACTTCAAGAATAAAACAATATTCTTCAGATTTCTTCAACATACATAACCTTTAATTTTAGATAAATTATAATAAGTACATATTATTTTTCTGTGTTGAAAACTGAAACAATAAAACTTAAGGGAATATGCACACGTGCGTGCCTATACATGTGGGAGAAATTTTACCTCTCTTAGAATTAGAATCATACATTTTTAGCAATGGCCTTATACCTGAACAGCCAATTCAGCAAATTGTTCCAATATGTACCAATAAATTATGATCTAATAGCACATTTATAAAAGAAATCAGAGAAACTGAAATTTCCTGCTGACTGTTTACATCAAACACATGAATTGTTTATACACTATAATACTTGTAGACAGATAGATACAGGCGTAATCCGATTATAACGTTTCCGATCTAATAGATAGTCATTTTACCAAACGAAATGAAAAATGATTTCGCAAAAGCTAGTTTCAAAAGATAAATCCTCTTGTAAAAGAAAATTTGAGGAACTCTTTTAAAAAACTGCCTTAATTTTACAATCACAAACTTTTTCCAGTCATTAAATTTCATAAATTTGCGAATACAGTATGAAAATAAATGAATACATATGCGGGTGTTCAAAAAGTACCTACTTTGATAACATCCAGAGCTAATTGGTGCTACTAACGTACATTACTGTTTTCACATGGCGCGAAAATCAATTTTACACTGATTCATAGCATAGTTTCGATTTGGCAGTCATTTTTCTTCATGTCAATTTGTCGTTGTCATTTTGCATCGAAACCTGTATCCATCATTATACACTGGAAACCAAGCAACAATCAAAACAATAGGTTGCTTCTGGCATACTTCTCCAAAGAAAGCGAAGACGGTCTCAAAGACTGGTATATTTGAAGTGATAATTTTTCGGGATGTGAAGCGCTTCATACTCACGGACTTCTCAGAAAAATAAAAATTATCAATGGACAGTTCCGCAGTGAGTTATTATTAGAGTGGAATACAAGTGGAGGTATAGTCTTGTTCATTTGAACATAGTTCAAAATTACTAAGTCCGTCGCCAATAATCCCTCGTTTTGCTTCTAGTATAGCATCTAAAAATCAACCAATCAACACATTCAAATCATATTAAAGATTAAAATGTGGGGGGGGGTCCAGAAAAGTATCAAAATTTTAAAAATGAGTTATTGTCATTGATTTAGAAAACGACAAAAAAAAATATGCTTAACTCAGTATAACTGTATTAATTATTTAATTATCCCGAACAAAAAAATTTGTGAAGTTATGTTTTCCTTGATGTACTTTTAATATATCTATTGTCGTCTCATTAGACCTAAAATATAGAAATATAACCACTAACCAACACTGTCTGCCATCCATATTTAGGCATTTCTAAAGATCAGTTAATGCATACGAGTATGTATACTCGTATACGGCGAAGCTTATTTAATACCAAGCCTGATATATGTCTGTATGTAAGTGTGAGCGTAATTTAAAATTTATATTTAACT